>JBBPBS010001130.1:7188364-7373412 GCA_037974835.1 Cicer judaicum
AAAAAAAAAGAGAACAAAATTTTTAAAAATATTCTCAATAGTGAAATTGTTTTTGAAAAATTATCTAAATTTTGGATTCTATAATTGATGTATTTTACAAGTAGATTTTTTTTTTGTTATATGAATTAACATAACAAAATGATATGCATTAGATTGGTATGTGTAGAGTGCATCATGTAGATTGATATGTGTAGAGTGTATCATGTAAATTGGTATGCGTATAGAAACTAAAATTTATTTTATCAATTTTTTTTATTTATTATAAAATTACAATTTTTATTTGAAACTCAATTTTTAAGATTAGGACAAAACTCCAAAATCTTTAAAATTGATGATGTGTTATGTTTTGGACCAATTTGGTGGCTTGATAGAAACTGAGGGATGTATCTATAAACATGTTGAGTAGTTAGTGTGAGAGGAGACTACTATTTTGTAGATTTATGAATTAGTGTAATTCATAATCATTATCATATGTGTTATGTTTTATGTTATGTGCACTACTTTAATGTATATAAACATACAATTTTTTTTAGTTTGATAAAATAAGAAAATAAATTGAAACTATTTTAGAAGTGTTAATTAATGGTAAAATATCCTATCTATCCATCTATATAGTTTAAATTTTATTTCAAAATATCAGTTGAAAATAATAATTTTTACAGTGATTAACTATTTAGAAATGTGTTATTGATTATCAAAGTAGGAATGAATTTTTAGAAATTTTATATATTTTAAAAATAAATGTGATTTATTCTATTTGTATTGTATTTAGAAACGTGATTTACCTTAGTTGTTTTATTTAGACTTTAATTATTGAAAAATAATTTAAAGGAAAATTTGGAATTCTCAATGATATATTTTGGATGCTAAATGGTTAGTGATATTTTTTAATAATAATTTAAGTCAAGAAATCCATTTTTAGAATGATGTGTAACCTTGAAAGTTGTTTGGTAATGTGTTGTATCTTCTAGTAAATAATTATTTATCTTATCTTCTACTTGAAAGATCTATATATGATTCCATTTGTTGTAACTTTTAAGTGATGATTAATTGAAAAGAAAATTTAATCGTGATCAATTGGGAGCAGTTAGACCTCTATGAGAATATGTTTCATTTTTAGAATCATCGTTTGAGTTATGAGATGAACGTAAAATATTGGTGCTAAGTTTTGAATTAATTATTTGAGTGCGTATATGATTATGTAAATATTAAATTGTTCGTTTTTCAAGTGTTCTAATTGTTGGGAGTTGGTGTATGGAGTTAGAGTAGTCGAGAGCATCTAAATGTGAAATAGTTTTATATTTTTTCAATCAAATTATTGGTTATATATTGATGTTAGTGGCCTTTCTTTTGTTGTTGTAACTAGTAGTAAATTATAAATAGATTATTGTGAAGGTGTGATTAATTGAATTTTTAACTTGAAGTAAGGAGTAGGAGTTGTGGCGCAGCCTTCGCACTCCTGAACCACGTTAAAGATACTTTTAATTATCCATATTTGAATTTGAATGATTGCAGTTATAGTTCGTAGTTGACTACATGAGTAGAAGGGACTAGCTACCCCGATGACTCATCGTCAATAAAAGAGACAACGATAACTCATTATTTTGTTAGAAGTATCTTTCAATTTTACTTTAAAATAATTAAAAAATATGTTCATTGCTTATACCAATTGAATGAATTTAATTATTAAATATATGTTATTAGGGAATAGTATCTCTATCATTATTTTTGCCTTGATTATATATATAATATGTTTTTATAGAGTAATTCATTGTAATTCAGTTATAGTGTTATAAAGTTGTTAGATGTGTTTTATAATTTAAAAAGTTACTCTCTTTGTCAGACCTAAGTTAAATTTGTTAAATGTTTCATGATATGATTTAGACTTTATTTTAAGAATTAAAAACTAGTAATATTTGGTTTGAAATAAATAGTTGAAATTGAAAACATACTTGAAATGTGTTTCATTTAACCAAACTAAATTAACTACGTTATTATTGACAAAATCTCTATGTTATGTTTTATATGTAAATTACAGAGAGTAATTATATGGTATTTTATTTCATAATTGAATGATAAATGTGATAGACATTTTATTTCATAATTGAATGATAAATGTTGTGTGTTTAATTGATTTATTTTGTCATGTTAGTCTATCATGCTATGTTTGTTGAATTTTATATGATGTGCTTAATGGTAGATTGAATGTCTTAAATATTGTTATAGACTAAATTTGAATCTTAACGATGATAAGTTGGATATTAGTTCACTCACCGAAAATTTCGAGGACGAAATTATTTAACAAGGGGAGAATTGTAACACCCCAAATTTTATAATAAACTATTTTATTAATTAAATAGAATTTTAAATAATTAATTTGATGCTAAAATTATTTTAGAATATATGTTGATAAATTTCGTGAGTAATTTTTGTTATAAGGTTGCTTTCTATGATGTGTTGGTTTAATAGATGTTATATTTAATGAGCAATATATATAACAAATATTTATTTTATTATTCTATATATTTTTCTAAAAATAATAGTATTTTAGTGTAATATTTAAAAATAAAAATAAAATATTTTGTGATTTTACGTGTACATACGTATGCCCAATTAATGTAATATTTTACTGTGCATTAGATTGATGTTAAGTATGTACATAGTTATATTTCAATTATTTATAACTACTTTGTATTTTAAATTATTTAATATATAAATAACTATCTTAAGATGTTATAAATATTGTGATTGATTTCCTTTACTTTTATGTATAACATATAACATGATGATTTTATACATCTTTATTGTGATTTAGTAATTAATATAAATTGTTGATGTTATATTTATTTAATCGTTTTGACTATTTTATAAAGATGATAGTATTTTTATGGGCTGTTAACTAATTTTACAAATATTTAGATGAATTTGTTAGGTAGGCACGGGTTGTGAACTAATTTTACAAATATTTAGATGAAGTTGTTAGGTAGGCATGGGCTGTTAACTAATTTTATAAATATTTAGATGAATTTGTTAGGTTTTGCTGCTTGTTTTCTATCCGCCACTTTCCAAAACAAAAACATAAATAAAGAGACCTTGTGAACATTGATTTGTACTAAAATAAAACAAAACAAAGAAAATGGAAGGGAGTTGAATGAGAAGCCGTAGAACCAAAGAGTAAACACAACAACAACCTATCGTTTTTTACACCGGTGATTGATAACTGTTCCGTAAAAGCTTCTCCGTTTTCATCCAAATTTGAGTATGTTATTTCATTCATTTAACTCGTCAATTAAACATAATTTTCCAGATATTTAACAACTCCAATTTCTCTCTAAAATACCCGACTTCTTCGTTTGTAGAATTCGTTATTTTGCACCATTCTCCTTAACCGTAAGTCCGATTTGAGTGAAACCAACGCCAAAACGACCGTGTGAAAAGTGGCTATATTATCCACTGATTGGTTTTCTGACTTACGGTAATTTTCTTTGACCGATTTTCGAATTTAGTTTTTTAGAATATCTCCTCATAATTTATTTTTGACGTTTACCCATAAACTGTCGAGTTAGATCGATTGAAGGACAAAGAGTCAATGAACAAAGGTTGTTTGCTCATGGAATCGTATTCATGTGTGAAAGTGTCAAAATAAGGTAAGGGGTGAGAGAGCGTTTGAATTCATGAGTATAATATATTGTGAGATGAACGGGAAAACCGTATTTCCCAACGATTCATCCGAGGCTTGCTACGTACTGCAGTAGCCCTTTGAGAGATAAATTGATTAATTCGAAATATGAGAATTGTGAGGTTAAAATGTGAAATATAAATTTTTATAAGGTGTTGATTGATATAATTTTCGATACTTGTGTGGTAGTTGATATTTGTTATTATTGTGATGTTGGATGTTGAATGAAATTATGTGTACATGTTTGCTTAGATGAAATTATGTGATGTGATAATAAAATAAGGATGCATTGTTTGATATATGCTTACGTGATGATAATGATGATTTTTGATTGATGATAGTGATGTTATAAATAAGTGATATAAATAATAAATATTATATTTTATTATTTTATATATTTTTCAATAAATAATAGTGTTTTAGTGTATAGATTTTAAGGTATAGGATATTTGACGATTCTACGTGTATATGTGTATTTGTAGTTAATGCGAAATTTTCTTGTATGTTTGATTAATCACTACAACATTTTTAACTTTTGACCACACTTATCATGGCAACGGCTAAAAAAATGTGGCTAGAAACGAGAATAGACAACAGTTTTTCAAGCGTTGTTTATAACCTACATATAAAATACACTTTCTTGTTTGTTAACATAAAACCGTTGCATATTTGTTTTTCAGGTACGGGTTAAAAAATGTGGCCGGTTTAGACAACACTTTTAAACCATTGTCTGAGAAGATTTTAAAACAACATATTAAAAATGTAGCCTTAATATAAAAATTGTTGCGTAAACTATATTTAAACCACAATACATAATTGTGGGATAAAATAGAAGAAAAAAAATTACTAAACAAAAAACCCTTACCTATTTGCCTAAACGTAATTCCTAAACCAAAACCCTTAGTTCCTAAACCAAAACCCTTAGTGCCCACACCAAAACCCTTATTTCCTAAACCAAAACCCTTCTCAATCTCTTTTCAATCGCAGTTGTTCTATACGCCTCCATCTCATCTTTGATTTGTCTTTGTTTCCTTGCCTCTCGTTTGAACCCAATACCCGTCTCAATCGCATCTGTGTCGTCCATCTTCGTCTTGCTGGAACAAAAACCCATTTCTCGCCGTCTTGCTCACCGCCGCCGCCGCCGTCTTGTTAAACCAATACCCGTCTCGATCACCGCCGCCGTCTTGTAATTATCATCATCATCGTAAGGATTTTGAATCTGTTTTGATGAACTTAGAAAGACCTGACTTTGTTATTTTGATAGATGTAGATGCTCTGTTTCGTGAAGATTTGGATTTTGCAATGTCATTTTTGTGTGGATATTAGTATGGCTAATATTTGCTATTTTTTTTTTGAGGTTGCTGATTTATTTGATTTCAATATTTAGGGTTTTGATGTGGTTTGTGTGGTGTCAATTTTTTACGTGCAAATTGGCATGAGGGGGAAATTGAGTACTGATTAGAAACAGAGGAAGTGCTTTTTGCAATAGTATGCTATGTTTTTTTAATTAATTTTTTCTCTTAAGGGTTGACACTGCTTGTTTCATTACTAGTTTTTGTGAGAATTTGTGGATGCAGCTGGGAATTTTTACCACATATTTTTCTATTATATGTCTTTCTTTTGTCTTAAATGACTTCTTGGAATTTATTTAACTGTAATTTGTAATATGTTCTGTAAGCATTATCTTTGTATTTCTTTTCAGTTGCTTGTCCCCAAATGAGCTGTCTGCTGTGAGCTACAACCTCACTTGCTCTCATATCGTTCAATCTCTGGCACTACAAATTACAGCAACATTGCTAGCAACGGGTGAAAATCTGTCATATCCCTGCTATTTCAAGTTTAAGCATCAGTTTGTGAATTGTTTTAATTACTTATAGGCACCTTGCCAATTTGTGAATCGTTCCTGTTTGTGAATTGTTCCAATAGGTCTCAAAGAAGCATCAATTACTTATTCGTCTCAAAGAAGCATCAGTTTGTGAATTGTTCCAATAGGTACCTTACCAATTTCCCAACTACTTTCAATTACTTATTGAATTGTTTGTGATATTATGCTAACCAAGAGCAACAATTAGCTATTTAATTTCGTAATAACAAATGTATGCAGCAAAAGATCTGATGTTGAAAAACATTATAAGAGGTAACAATCTAAGAAATTGTAGAATTGCTTAATAGTAATATCAAGGATAAGTTAAAATCTTGTCAAACTACATAACTAAAATTTTACAACACCATACTAATAGACATGTATACACAAGAATATTATGACTATGATAAGACAAATTTCTGGTAACAGGCTAATTAAAATCAGACTTTCTATAAACATGAATTCAAAAATACACAAGAAAGATAAAGAAAACGCTCGTCAAACATCTTTGTTGCAACATTATAGAAAGGGCCCACAATAAACCTTAGGAAAAAACAACCACTTTTACATCTTTTCACAATCAAGTTAATTAGCAATACCAGTTGTGCAGTTTCAATGATTTGAATTGCTACAAATGCCTAAAAGCAATATCTACAAATATCCTAAAAGCATTTTCAATGATTTTTTGTATTGGTGGGTTAGTTAATTAGTAATCTCGAATTCCTCGATGTTTGGTCTTGTTATCTGTTGCTGATTTCCTATAGGTTTAATTTAACTTTGGTGTTTTTTTTGTTGCTAATTTGAATATATTTTTATTTATTTTGAATTTATTAACCATAGTTATCATTGTGTCTACAATATTTCACTATTATTTTTATTTGATTTGCTTAGTTTTTGTTGTTAAATTCCACTTGGTTCACTGTTTTAATGTCTTAATCTACATTTAGTTGTACAAATCTACTTTTAGTTGCATTGATATTATAATTTCATTTGTGTTAAACTTCAATTGTATATTATTATTTTTGTTATTTAGAGTGATTGATAAAAAGTGGACTACACTTCATAGACTTAATTCAGAGTATCGAAAAGGTGTAAAGTCTTTTTTAGATTGTGCCTTCACTAAAGGAGAACCTCAAGGTTGCACAATTTTATGTACTTGTGCCAAGTGTAGAAATCTTTGTTGGAGAAGAAGAAACGTGGTCCGCGATCACCTAATAGGATTCGATTTTGTACAAGGCTATGACGTTTGGGTAAACCACGTAGAGCAAATATCATTGACTAAGGAAATTGATGATCATATGGAAGATCAAGTGGACGCACGTGATGACATCAATGGTTTACTTTATGACACATTTAGGCACGTTGAAAAAGAAGAGGAAGGCAACAAGGGACCTAATGAGGAAGCTAAGAAGTTTTATAATTTAATTAATGAGGCGAAGCAAGAGTTGTATCCATAATGTGAAAACTTCACTACTTTATCATTTGTAATTCGACTTTATTTGTTAAAATGTCTTCATGGGTGGAGCAATGTATCATTTAATGCCCTTTTGGAGTTATTGAAAGAAGCCATGCCTAATCTGAACATTCCCGAATCTTTCAACAAAACAAAAGCCATAATCAAGGATTTAGGCCTTGATTATAAAAAAATTCATGCTTGTCCAAATGATTGTATGTTGTATTGGAAAGAGCATGAAAATGACGATACCTGCAGCACTTGTAAAGCTTCACGATGGAAGGAATTTACTCAAGTAGATTCAGAGTTTGAGGATCCAAAGTATGAACATAAAGTTCCTGCAAAAGTTTTGAGGCACTTTGCATTGATTCCAAGACTTCAAAGACTATTTATGTGTTCAAAAACTACCGAGTCAATGAGATGGCACGAAGAAGGTAGATCAAAGGATGGTAAATTAAGGCATCCTACTGATGGCCAAGCATGGAAGGCTTGGCTTATCAAGTGATGGTTTCAATCCGTTTAGAACTATGAGCATATCGCACAATACATGGCCTGTCATGATGGTGGTATACAATTATCCACCTTGGATGTGTATGAAATCTGAGTATACAATGTTGTCGTTATTGATTCCTGGACCACAAATGCCAGGAAATGATATCGATGTGTACCTTCAACCATTGATTGAGGAGCTAAAGGAATTGTGGGAATTTGGAGTAGAAACATATGATGCCTCAAAGGATCAAACATTTCAATTGCGAGCATCTCTGTTATGGACTATTAGTGATTATCCTGGGTATGCTATGTTGTCAGGATGGAGCACCAAAGGAAAGTTGGCATGTGCGTGTTGCAATTATAACACTAATTCTACCTACTTGAGACACAGTCACAAAATGTGTTATATGGATCATCGTATTTTTTTACCGGCTAGTCATGCTTGGAGGGCCAATAAAAGGTCGTTCAATGGAAAGAAAGAACATAGGTCTGCACCACCTATGTTAGAAGGTATAGAAATCTTGGAAAACTTAAAAGATTTTGAGAATGAATTTGGAAAGAAGAATAAGAGAAAAAAAAATGATGGTCCATGGAAGAAGAAATCAATATTTTTTGAGTTGTCGTACTGGGCTCAAAATACATTACGTCATAATCTTGATGTAATGCATATTGAGAAAAACATATGTGACAGTATTATTAGGACTCTTTTGGATATATCAGGAAAGACAAAAGATCATGTTAATGCTCGTTATGATCTGCAAGATATGGGAATTAGAAAGGAACTTCATCCAATAGAGATTGGTGGAGGTCGGACAAAGTTTGCAAAGGCATCTTTCTTAATGAATTCCCAAGAGAAGTCTATTTTTTGCGGTGTTTTGAAGGCTGCCAAGTTACCCGATGGGAGTGCTTCTAACATTTCAAAATGTGTGCATGTTGGCGATAAAAAGATATTTCGTTACAAGAGTCATGATGCGCATTTCATGTTACACAACTTATTACAAGTAGCAATAAAGAGCACAATGCCAAATCTAGTGGCTGGACCTTTGATTCGTCTTGGGTCTTTTTTCCAGTCTCTATGTCAAAAAGTTATCCAAGTGCAAGATTTGGATTATCTACATGGAGAGATTGCTGAAATACTTTGTCAATTGGAGATGGTGTTTCCTCCAAGTTTTTTTGATGTAATGGTTCATTTGCCTATTCATCTTGTACATGAAGTTAGATTAGGTGGTCCTATTCAATTCCGATGGATGTATCCCACAGAAAGAAACTTATGTAGACTTAAAAGTTATGTTCGTAATAGAGCTCATCCAGAAGGTTCTATTGCTGAGGATATTTGGCTGAAGAAGCTTTGACTCTTTGCTCAAGATATTTGCATAAAAGTGTAGAAACTATGATAACAATGATTCTTGCAAAGTAGATTCAAATGATTACTTTTCAAGTATTGGTAGACCTTTAGGAGGGAAGCAAAATGGTAAATCGTTTTCAATAGACTCAACATCAAAAGCTCAAGCCCATCGATACATATTGTTCAATTGTGATGATATGCAAACATACATAAGGTACCATAATAGTTTATTGTTTATTCCCTACTTGTAATGAAAACATATCTTAGATTTATTTTTAACAACTAATATTGTTACCTTTGTAGAGAGTACAATGAATGTGTTAGTAGTCACACTAAAGGAGGAAAGTGGATCAAGGCCAAAAGACAAGGTCATGATTTTAGTGAATGGTTTAAAATTCGAGCCTTGGAAAATGATGTGTCAATTCACCTCAAAGCATTATCTAGAGGTCCAAATGTTGCTGCAAATAGGTTTTCAGGTTATCTCATCAATGGTTATAGATTTCACACTATGAAACGTGATGCAAGACGCAAAACTCAAAATTCTGGTGTAACTTTGGTTTCTTTGACTGAAAGTTTTGCAAGTTCTAAGGATTAAAATCCTAAAACAGATCTTGTCACTTACTATGCAGCAATTCATGACATAATCGAGTTAGACTATTATAGTCAACTCAAATTTGTGTTGTTTAGGTGTGATTGGTTTGAGGCTAAAGAAGACAAATATGGGCTTACTTGCGTACATTTCAACAAAAAGTGTTATCAAAATGATCCATTTGTCCTGGCATCTCAAGTCCACCAATGTTTTCATGTGCAAGATCCTTTCGATGAAAACAAACATTATGTTATGAAAATCGTTCCTAGAGATCTGTTTAACATGGGTGATCAATCAAATGCTACAACTCAAGAAGAATATTTGGATGATCCGTTTTATGATATTGGAAATATAAATGCATCAAATAATGAAAATGACCTCAATAGGGTTAGGGAAGATATTCCAGCAACCATAGTTGAGAACTCAGTGCTTGAATATACATGGAAGAAAATTCCGTGTAGAAGTCACCTTAGACAATGACGGAGAAGTGATAGGACCTGATGACAAAGTTGTAACTGACTTAGGGTATTTCCTTGGGACTATTGCAAGGAATTCAGCCTTTTGTCCCTTGATTTATACAAACTTTAAGAAAGTGTACAAAAATCATGAGGAACGTATATGGCCTTATATTCAGGTATAAGAGTTTAATTTTCATACTTTATTTGATCATCAATTAGTTATCACATATTGATCACAACCATATTTTTCAGAGTAAATTTATCATTCCAGAGAAAGGAAAGAAAGCTGTTTTTTATCAAATAAATGATGCATGGAGACATTACAAATGTCAATAGGACGCATTTTTTGAAATACTCAACCTTCAAGGAAAGGTTAAAAAACAGGCCTGAAAGCATACCAGAACCTCATTTCAAGAAATTATTGAAATATTGGAATAATAGTATCATCCAAGTAAGTTTGTACATATTTTACATTGTTTTTAGTCACTTTGTGTTGTATAGAATCTTTTGCATATATATCCTACTTTAATTTTTTTTTGCTTACATTGTAGAACATTAGCAATAAAAATATTGTCAATAGGGCTAAACAGAAGTTTATGCATCGAATGGGGCCAACAAATTTTGCTAGAATTCGTGCAAAAGAGGTACAATATTTATTCTTATTTATGTGTTTGTTATATATAAATAACAAGTTATTCTAATAAGTTTTAATTACCAACTTTACCAATAAAGCGTGCAAAGAAGGAAAATGGGGAGGAAGTCACTCAAGCTGAAATGTTTGTCATAACTCGTCAACGAAGAAAAGGAAAAATTGATGAAGAAACAGAAAATGCCATTGTATGTTTTTCCTTCTCATTATATATTTTTAATGTCTAAATTTTCAAATTTTAACATTGGTTTTTTTTCCTATCAGGCAAAACTTCAAAATTCAATTGAAAACTCTAGTGAGCCTCCTGACCTAGCCTTTCAATCATTGTTCGGCAAAGAAAAGCCCGGTAGAGTTCGTTGTTATGGAAGAACAACTACACCAACAATGTTAAAAAAAAATGAAGAAATTGCTAACATTAAGAAACATTATGAAGGTGAAATTAGTAGCATGAAGGAAAGGATGGAATAATATGAGTCATTTACAAAGAAAAGGATGGAAGCATATGAGGAACTTCTAAAATGTGTGTTGAAGCAGCAAAACCCAAGTTTAAGTGAAACTGTTGTTGATAACATGATGGGACATGCTTTAGGTATTGCAAATAGTGCGACACTCCATTCTTCTACATCAACTCATGTTCCTGAGAAGGTATAAGTATATTAGTTTGATTTACTTAACTGTGAGATAATTAAGTTGATTTATTGTTATGATTAGGTATCTTGTAGACTTATAAATTGTTGGTCTTTAGTACTTGTGATATGTTGCTAGTTTTTTCTTCCAATAGGTAGTTTAACATACCTAAATAAAACATTAATTTTGTTGTTGCGATAAAAATTTGTGATTCATTTTTTTAATATTCATAACTATAATTGTATATTATTCCTTTTATTTATATTAATATAATAACTTTCCAGGTTGGACTTGAAGATCATCACCAAGATAATGAAGCTAATGGAATGTATTGAAGACTTGGTTGTTTTTTTGCAATGCAAATTTTGGTTGTTGCATTAGGAATAAAAAACTTGATGGTTTTTTTTTATCTAATCATGTATTGGTTTTTTTTTGGATATCTAGTAATATTTATGTTACATTATTTTGATGAGACAATTATTTTTCTTCGCAATATGTACTTTAATCAAGACTTGATTATGTTTAACTCTTTTGTGGTTTGTTCAATAGCAATTGGTTAATGTTCAATTATGAATTACAAGCAATAATAATTAATTATCAATGTTTGCCAAAAAATTGAGAGTGTATGATAAACCTACAGGAAACATTTATAAAAATGTAGACTAGATAAATTGAATGTTTATGGTGAAAAGTATAGAGAACACATAAAAAGTGTGGTTTAAAACATTTTCATCACTATGGCCTAAACAAAAAGGCAACATTTAAATTCTTTTGACAATGTTATAAATGTGTTGCCTAAAACATCCAAATCTATTGTCTTAGACCAAAAAATGTTGCCTATTCTTTTGAAACATAAATACATTAAACAAAAATACTTTACACAAAACCGTGGCCTAACTGTATATGCAACATTTATAAACTGTTGTCAAAACTAGTTCATAAAACCGTTGCTAGAAACATTCAAACAAACCGTGGCCTCTTTGAGTATATACACCAACGGTTTTTTAGACTTCGTGGGCAAAAGTAAAAAACCGTTGCCTTAAAGAATAGGCCACGGCCACCTACACCACACTTTATAAACCGTTGCCTAACCTTTAGGCCACGGATATTTTAATTTACGCCACACTTTTTTATTGTTGCCACAACTCAAAAATGTTGTAGTGAATGTTAGGTGTATACATAATTATATTTAATTTTTATAAATATATTCTATTTTAATTATTTATTTTATAAATAGTTATCTTCTGGTATTACTAATATTGATATTTAGTTTCTTTATTTTTATCCAGTTGTTTTGTATGATGATTTTATACCTATTTATTTTGATTTAGTAATTCATATAAATTGATGATGCTATACTTATTTATTTATTTATTTTATTATTTTGATTATTCTATAAAGATGATGTATTTTTATGTAATTATTTAAAAAAATATTATAGTAATACTTATAGTTATTATTCTGAATATGAGAGTTTTGATTAAAATTAGCTTTATCTATGTTAAGGATAAATAATATTACGTTAAAATAAGTATTTTGGTAAAAAGCTTTCCAAAAAATTAAAATAAACTATTTATTTATTAAGGGCTTTTAGAGATACTAGTGGACTAGACGGCTATTTACACCCTATTTTCTACTTCTGCATATTAATTTGGGCTATAACTAGTTGGACTCTTCCTTCCTACACCTGTTAGTTACTCATCACACCTCTATTTTTTCCCCAGACATGACTACCCTTTGTTGGGCCTAATAGTTTTACTCTTGTACCTGTACATTTGCAATCTGCACCGCTTTTTTGCAATTAAAAACATAATAAACAAAAATCAGACTAATGACAGTCAAATTGCAGCAAACCCCTTTTCTCTCAAACACACTCCCACCAATTCTTAGCCATTTCAATCGATCCCACACAAAATCGGCCACTAAATCAATTTTTGGTGTCAATTTTATCGACCGTGGCTCCGTTTCATCAGAAACACATGCATTTCTTTCCTTGGGCAAATTGTTTTTGGTCGATTCCGATCACCATATTTGTCGTTTCGAAAAGGTGGTATCGTTTTTGGATTCCTCTCGTCACAACAACAAAACTAAGGTATAATAGGGCCTATTCAATTTTGCTTATCTCAAAAATCTCTTTTAAATGAAAGATGAAAGTTACAGAACTATTGAACAACTTCTTTTTTAAAACTCTAATGTAGGTTCAACATTTAGATAGCGATTTTTATTTATAAAATAATACTATATAATAACTGTAAAAAAAATAATAGAAGATTATAAAAATTACTTTTTCAAGGTGCACAATCAAATGTGTGAAAATAAAAAGTGAAATTCTTTTAAAATTTGAGAAAGTGCTTTTACCAAAAGCACCATCCATAGTCTGAAAATAAAAAAAAAGATAAGACATAAAATTTCAGGTAACAATTCAGTTATTTATTTATTTATTTGGTACTTTATTTAATTTTAAGTAACAATTTGATCCTTTATATATTAAAAATGTCAACAATATTATCCTTTCTTTAAATAAACTTAGAAAATTCATCAAATTCTTCAATAAAAATCCATAAACATCAATACTAATTTCAAGAATATTCATGTATTCATAAAATGCATAACTCAAATATTCAAATAAACTCATATTTTCATCTCCAACAACATCAAATAAATAATGAATATATGAGTTTATTTGAACATTTGAGTTATGAATTTGATGAAATTAGATTTTATATTGAAGGTGATAATTCATTTTATGGGTTTTGTTTGAAAAATTCAATTTAATGTTATTATCATATCTTAATAATCATGTATATAAAAATTGAATCATGAAGTTAAAAAATGGGGAAAATGCGCATCATTTTCTAATGTGTGTTTGCTTAAGTATGTACAAATCGTGTTTTGTAAATCATACTAATTTGAGATAGCATACATTATCTATATGGTGAGTTATAGTATGTTTCAAATAGAAATACTAATTTTTGGAACAATCATTAGGACAATAAAGATAGTCATGACCAATGATCTTTCTCACTCAAATATCAAAATTACATGCGGAGTCACACAAGTGTGGTTCTCATTGATAGCCATGATATAATTATTTATGTTTAATTGAATACACCATGTTTACATTTAAAGAGGAAATTATAAAAATTATAGTTATTATTTCGAATGTGAAAGTTTTGATTATTGAATCATTTTAAAAGATTAATTTCTTTAATCATTTTATTGAATAAAATGTTAGTAATATTTTATTAATGAGATTGTCTTTATAAAAATGAAATGTGTAGGAAATATGTGACTTCTAATGCAAGAATTATGTATGTGACAGTACTTCTAATGCAAGAATTATGTATGTTCAATATTTCAAGCAATGACTAAATGAAACATGTATCAATATTAAACAATCAAACAATTATCCTGGTTCGGTCGTCTGTAAGACAACCTACATCTAGTCCCAAGATCAACTTGATCTTAGCCTTTTTCACTAGAATCTTCAATAGAACGTTTTTACAGATTGTCTAGCTAGCTCCTAGCCTATCTATCCAACTATCTTGATTCTAACATACATTCATCGCATCCCTTGAGTTATTCCGGCAAACTCACACAAGATCGCAATGAGGTTCCTTCTTGATGATCACAAATGTGTATCAAAGTTCAAATTCTCAAATGTTCTGTTTTTGGAAAGTTTCAAATTCTATGTCAAATCAAAAGTTATGTTCATTCTTTTTAAAAACAGTTTTGAGACAGTTTTTATATGTTTTAGAAAAAACACATATACATCAATTTGCCAATTGATTTTATAAAGTGTTGAAACACTCCAATCGATTTGCCAATCGATGCTCGTGTTTCTTGTTTTTCTTGAATCTTGAAAACATATGCATCAATCGATTTCCCAATTGATTGTGTTAATTCATAAATCAGAAAACTAAGACAAGTTCATATCAGCATCGATTGAGTAATCGATTTTGAATGTTTTGTTCCAACAACGAGATCAAAACAATCGATTCCACAATCGACTGATATTCCATCTGAATCGATTTGGCAATTGGTCTGTAATTGAAACAATTACTCCAATCGATTTGTCAATCGATTGCACTGGTCTCTGGGACTTCAGAATATTGCATGAATCGATTTGTCAATCGATTTGCTTTGTCCTAGTGTTCCAGTTGTTCAATTCCAATCGATTTACCAATCGATTTAAATTGTTACTGGGACTTAGTCATTTGAAAATATTGATGTGCCAATTGACTAGGAACTTGGTTTCTGATATATGATAAAACATTTTCAACATCCAATCGGTTTGTCAATCGATTAGTATATGTCTTGCAAGTCAAGAAATAAAATTCAATTGATGTCTCAATCGATTGATTTTGTCACAAAGCTACTGACTTAGAAAAACTTTGCCAATCGATTTGGTTTAGCAATATTTGTCTCTGTGTCTCATTCAATCTATTCATCAATTGATGTTCCAATCGATTGTCCAATTGATTGGTATGTTACAGTGGTCAAGTCTGAAACAAATTAAGCTCGAAATCGATTTGCCAATCGAGTTAAAAACTTGTGACTTGCCCCTGTAACTCACACAATCGATTTCTCAATTGATGCATGAATCGATTGTCCAATCGATTGCTTTGCACCCAGAGTTCAAGTTTCATTGAGATCCTTCACAGAATCGATTTGTCAATCGATTGGATCAGTGATAACTTTACTCCTGAGTCAATCAATCGATTGCCCGATAGATTAGTCAATTGATTAGTCAATCGATTTTGTTTACTTGGTTCGATTAAAAACACATTTTCACTTGGGAACAACTTATGCATGAACTTATATATGATAAGTCTAAAGCCTAATGAACACAATCACTAAAGACGCATAAGCATAGTTGACTTTGTCCGGCACATGCTTCACTTTAAGCTTGATTCCTTGCGTTCCAAGCATCGTGTCCATATGTTTAGTGTGTGTGTGTGTGTTTCTACCTGAAATGCAACTTGATTCAAACAGTTAGCTTAATCACAAGACATTATATGTTTGTTAGTTATGTCAAAACTAAAATCAGGGGAACTTATGTCCAACAAAATGTTAAAAATTTAATTTTGATAATTATTGGTTTATTTAAATAAAAAAAGAATAAAATGTAATTCATAAGTTAGTCCCATATCCAAGTGTAACACCCCAAATTTTAAAATAAACTATTTTATTAATGAAATAATATTTTAAATGATTAATTTAATTTTCAAATTATTTTATTATATATGTTTATAAATTTTGTGATTAATTTATGATACATGAATACTTTCTATGAACTCCTAGTTTTATAAGACTAAATGAGTAATATTGTAACACCTTGAATTTGTTGTTATTATACATTAACATTAATTTTTTATACAAATTTTTAATGTGGTGTGATAATGTTTTTATTTAATTTTGTTTATCTACTGGTTTTAGTAATTTATTTAAATTAACGATTATTGATATTAAATTCAATTTTTATATTATATATAAGAATAGATTCATAAATGTTAATTTTAGATTGTTATTTTGTTAAGGTTAATATTTTAATATTAATGTTAACTAGACCTTTGGTATATATATATATAAATTAACTAAATTATTTATAATATAAATAAACAAATTAGTTTATATAAATAAAACATAACAATGATGACCGACGAGAAGAGATGCGGCTATGCTTTGTGAATTCCTAATATAGATACTATACTGTGGCCCAGCTATTAGGGATACTAATAACCTAATCTTGGCCTATTCCTTTTCTTCCAGATTTTAATTCCCTCTCCAAATTTTAATTCTTTTTCTTCAGCCACGTGATACCTATTATCCAATTTGACTTGTATAGTGTAACCAAGTTTTGTAGATGTGATTCTAACTAAAAGACTTGTTCCTTTATTTTAATTCTCCCTTATACGTTGAAAAAAACCACCATGGTAGCCGTATGTGATCTATCTCGACAGACTGTTTTTGGGATATTTTGGAAACCACATTCATCCTTCGAAAAATGGATATCATATTTGGATTTCCCTCGTCAAAACCTTCAAGAAACATTACTCATTTTCATTTTTCGGTGAAGTTGACGTCAGACCCTCCCGGCGCTCCGATGAGTCGTTGCTTCTCGACGATTTTGTGAACCCGCCATTTATTCCAATTCATTCGTTGTACATTGTCGATAAGCAGTTGCTGTTGAAAACTCCCATTGATTCCTGGGTTTGTTAAAGCAGCATTGTAGCACCCCGATTTTCAAAGCGAGGGTGTATTTTTTTTTCAAAACTAATTAAAATAAAATAGAGAAATAAATAAGATAACACCTTTGGATAAATAATTAAGTCATTATAATTTACAAGCAGTGGAAAAGTTTCTCCAAATATGAATACGAAATATTTACATATCAAAAAGTGGTACAGTCTTCCAGTTTAAAATAAACACAATACAAAAGAAAGACGTCTGTTCCCTCTATGTCATCCTAATCTGATCATTCTACAAAAAAACTATAGCTATACACCCTGAGTGATCTCCACGCGCCCCGTAAGATCCTCCTAACATAGCTCCAGTCATGCATTCCCATCTACATTCCCATCCACAGGGTATGAATCGATAGGATCGTCCTGTCTTTCATCTGAAGGCAAAGCCCAGATTTCCACAATAGTTGTAAAGGGTCACCAACCGAAATTAACAGTTAACACATAACATTTATGTTTTTAAATGCACAAATAACCATTCCACTTAGCATGCACCTTAAAAGGGTTTCCATATACTAAACATGCATAAACAAATTTGAAAATTGAAGTTTTTAACAAAACAACATTGTTGTATTCGAATACAGCATCTATGTATTCGAATACAAGGTTGTTTCAGCATTCAGCAGCAAAAACAACATATCTGTATTCGAATACAACAGTCTATTTTTCGACTACACAGCAAGTCAGTAGATAAACAGCATGTCTGTATTCGACTACAGCAGTCTGTATTCGACTACACAGTAAGTCAGTGGCAAAATAGGATGTCTGTATTCGAATACAGCTTCCTGTATTCAAATACATAGCAGACAGCAGCAGAAAAACAGCAAAATTCAGCATTTTTCAGCTTTTTAAAGGGTATCGAAACCAATCAACACTTACACATAAATCCAAACAATCATACTTAACAATTATAGCGCAAACACTACGACATCTTGAGTTTTGAAATGGTTTTGCAATCAATCACACTGACAACCAATTCCAAAACAATCACACTTGGCAATTATAACAAAATCACCACGACAATTTAAGTTTCGAAAAGGTTTTGCAATCAACCACACTTACACGTAATTCCAAAACATAACAATTAGCATTTTCAACACAATCACCACGACAACTTGAGTGTCGAAATAGTTTACAATCAATCACTCTTACACATAATATCAACACATAACACTTAGCAATTTCAACACAATCATAAACTTGAATCAAACACGACTCGCGTGCCAAGCACCCTAATGCAATGCGTATATGCCAAAATGCATGGACTCGGAATTCTAAACCAAAACCCTCCTCAAAGGGCCGTAAATCGTAATTGTACCGCCTATAGCAGGCCAAAGTACCAATTACGAGGTGCCACCTATCACGGGTCTGCACGATTTACTAAAAAGCGTAAACCATAAACATACTGCCTATCATGGGCCCGCATGGTTTACCAAGGTGCCACCTATCACGGGTTTGCACGGTTTACTAAAAAGAACGTAAATTGTAAATGTACCGCCTATCACAGGCCAAAGTACTCTTTATCAAGGTGCCACCTATCACGGGTCTGCACAATTTACAAAAAATTGTAAATCGTAAAAGTACCGCCTATCACGGGCCAATGTGCTATTTACCAAGGTGCCACCTATCACGGGTCTGCACAATTTACAAAAACGTAAATCATAAATGTACCGCCGATCACAGGCCAAAGTACTATTTATCAGGGTACTACCTATCACGGGTCTGCACGATTTACAAAAAGCATGAAAATGCATGAGTATATACTGACTCTATCAACAACAATCGTTAAGTAAATGCAGATATTAAAAGATTCCCCATTTTCAATACTCATTTAACTTAAACGATTTTCATGCCAAACATTAAGCAAACAGACATATTAAGAGATTCCCCATTCTTAAAATTCTTTTAACTTAAACGGTTTTCAAAATAACATTAAGTAACCAAAACATTAAGAGATTCCCCATTCTTAACACCCGGTTAACTTAAACGATTTTCAAAACAAACATTAAGCAATCAAGACATTAAGAGATTCCCCATTCTTAACGCCCAATAACTTAAACGATTTTCAAAACAAACATTAAGTAAACAAGAAATTAACAGATTCCCCATTCTTAATTCTCATTTGACTTAAACGATTTTCCAAAACATTAGTAAACAAAGATATTAAGAGATTCCCCATTCTTAATACTCATTTCACTCAAAAAGATTCCCCATTCTTAATACTCATTTAACTTATGGTTTTCAAATTCCACACAAAACAAACTCAAACATATTATCAATCCACATCAAAAACACATCAATTCGTAATTCACACCAAAACTCATCCAACCACTTTTCCACACAAACCACACAAAACACATCTCAAATTCTATGATTATCAAATATGAACACGCCGAATACGACGACACAAATTGACACAATCCATCACTCGAACCCAACAAGTTTCATATACTCGAAATCATACATAAATGGGTTTAAAATTCATTCTCCACAAATCATTACTTTAACCCTAACCAAATTCTCTTCCGCACAACCACAAGTAAGTCCCTAAATGCAAACTAAAAGTTTGAAACGGGAAGATTTGTGTTTGACGGTTTTTTTGAAATTTATAACTCCGATTTTGAATCCGAGAAGGAGGAAGGAGTTGGGGACTTGATCTTTCTCACCCACTAGCTTTGGGTTTCTATTCTTGAAGTCAAAGAAAGAAGAAGAAGAAGAAGAAGAAGAAGAAGAAGAAGAAGAAAAAATGGCAAAAGAATGAAGGAAGAAGGGCGAAGGTGGAACGCGTGAGCTTCCTCTGTTTCCGTATTCTTTCTCTGTTCCTCCCTTTCTACTTCTTTCATATACATATATATAAGTATATATATATATATATATATAAGTATATATATATATATAATTAAAGCCAAAAAAATTAAATATCTATATATTCTAGATATTTTAACAAAATATCATTTCACCCAAACCACTTTTTGTTAAAAATATATACTCTCGTCGCTACTCAATTGACAGGTACAATTTTCAACAACCCGAGATATTTCTAGCTAAACTGTCCGGACTTATATTCTTCGCAAAATAAATAAATTATTTTCTGGTAAATAATTTTAATCCAATTTCCAAAAATATATTTTTTGCATTTAACTCACTAAATACCAAAAATTGGGTTACCAGCCAAAGAAACTCAATACAAGATACCCTAAAATTGTATAATTTAGAATTTAAAATTAAGGGTCTTACATTACTACCCCCCTAAAATTAGTTTCGTCCTCGAAACTTAAAGTTCGAGTAGCAATCCATACTAGTTTTGTACTCAAATTCAACATACAAGTCGCAACTTGTTTCACCCGGCCTACTCGAAGAAAGTGTTGCCTACCCCTTTTCATAGGGTGTTTAATAACTTCACACACATCCATAGTCGGTAAGGCTCGTCCGTTCCATTCAACATGATTGTGTCTACTATCAACAAGAGATTAAGCATGATCAGTCCCTTAATTTGTCAATAAATAACCAACAACCATGATAGTGGCTTAGACTATCTTAACTGAACTGTAATCGCGCTCCTTGCAAATTACAAATGAGGTTATCTTAATGTACAAGCAGTCCACAATCTTCTCAAAGTCCATTGAGTTTCCCTTATTTTCCTATACCTTTGATCCTGTCGACGAAGTAAAATATCCCATACCTATGTCACGTAGTCTCATTTGCATCCACTTGGTACCAAACTGAAATACATAGAATGACCCCAACACACTGAGCACAGAACAATCACTACATCCGAAAACTCCTAAATTTCTCCTTTTTCCACAAATCCTGGATTTTTCTTAAGTCGTACAACTACATCAACTGTAGTGTTCTTATCAGTATGTTATTCCAGTTATAAATTTAACAATTCCACCACCACATATGCTTGGGGATCAAAGCTTCCTCAAATATTTTCGAAATCATGCCAAAGACTATACCACTTGGGACACACAAACTTCCTTTCAGTTTAGTACTTCATCTCAAGAGTCACGTTTTCCATTAAAATCCAACTTGAATTTAATCCACATATCAAGGTCTACATTTGTCTCATGCCTAACACCTCAAATTCACGCTTCACTAGAAATTTTCTTACATACTTCGCAATTATGCACAAACTCGAAAATAATCCTCCTACCTCTACTGCCAACATTCATTCTGATACTTTTTAATTTCGCTGTGTCCTTCATTTTCAACTTGATGATTATCGTTTCATTATGATAGGTCAACCGCATTGTATTCACCACATCACTTTTCCATTTATACAAACCTTAAATTTCTACCTCGAACCTTGATACATCTTCATTATAGTGATTCCAATAAATCAAGGCTTACTAATTCCCACCAAACTTTTCCATTTCATGTTCAATTGTTTCCTATCAAACAAACATTTAACTCCTTTGATTGACGAACACAATAACAATCCCCATGACACGCACTCAAGTAGTGTCTTTATATCTTGGCATACCTTTATAATAATAATGTCTAAATTATAGGTGAGATAATTCCTTTCCTGAATCTTTAATTGTCATAAGCTACATCTCTATGTGCTGCGCCAACAAATTTTTTGGCACATTTTCCAATATTTGTTTCACTTGCTGGATTCTTATTCCTTCACAACCATCACTGAGATACAAACTGAAAGAATTCTAACAATCGAACGTCCTAAAGAATTATTTCTCACACATTCCCTATAAGCATTTCCTAAGAAATAATTATCTATAACTTCATCGTCCAAAATTTTGTAGTAAAATGTCTCAAATACCCACATACCTTTCATTGTTCATCTAGTCACTACAACACTCATTTTAAACCTCAACGCTTGATTTCCCAAGACCATCAACTAAATCACAAATCATTCATTCCATCTCTTCTTTTTCACTTTCTATCATTTAATAGGATTCTCACATTGATCTTTAAAATCTCCAAACACATCCATCCTTAACATGAATCATGTAACACTTTCCTGCCTCAACTCCTTCGATTATGAATTTTTTAAGCATTACTTGTCCTCCATCCAACTTTGTGGATATTAAATCATCAACTAATAAAATCAACCATCTTAGGGCCCCAAATAAAATCTCAAATAATCCTTCCAACCTATCAAAATATTAACGTCCTCTTAGTTATTTCAATCCTCTTGACTTAATAGCATAAATCCCTCTTTCCCTCTTCTCCAGATCCCGTCGAGTCTTTGCAGCAGTTCATGCAACAACAAAACATCCATGTTTTTTGTAGCTTCAACCATTTGATCATCCCTACTGACATTCATCCTTGCAACGTCGTTCCCTCTTGGAGGTAGTGTTTCCGAAAAACCAACATCAAGAAGAAATGATAACACCACTTTGAATAATTCCAAAACTAAGTCTCGAATATATCAACACATAATAACTACCCTTGATTTGACAACTCAGACCAATTACCCGACGCATGATCAGATACCGACTCACAACCTACAGGTTGACTTACAATCTATAACCAAAGGCTCCACAGCCCCCAAAGAAAACCAAACCAAAGCTCTGATACCACAATGTAACACCCCGATTTTCAAAGCGAGGGTGTATTTTTTTTTCAAAACAAATTAAAATAAAATAGAGAAATAAATAAGGTAAACACCTTTGTATAAATAATTAAGTCATTATAATTTACAAGCAGCGGAAAAGTTTCTCGAAATATGAATCCAAAATATTTACATATCAAAAAGTGGTACCTGTACTCCCATTGAAAATAACATGTCATGCTGACAATATCAGTATAGGTACATTCTTCCAGTTAAATATAAACACAATACAAAAGAAAGACGTTTGTTCCCTCTATGTCAACCTAATCTGATCATTCTACAAAACCTCTAAACACCTTGAGTGATCTCCACGCGCCCCGTAAGATCCTCCTAACATAGCTCCAGTCAAGCATTCCCATCTACATTCCCATCCACAGGGTATGAACCGGTAGGATCGTCATGTCTCTCATCTGAGGGCAAAGCCCAGATTTCCACAATAGTTGTAAAGGGTCACCAACCGAAATTAACAGTTAACACATAACATTTAAGTTTTTAAATGCACAAATAACCATTCCACTTAGCATGCACCTTAAAAGGGTTTCCATATGGTAAACATGCATAAACAAAGTTGAAAATTGAAGTTTTTAACAAAACAGCATTGTTGTATTCGAATACAGCATCTCTGTATTCGAATACAAGGCTGTTTCAGCATTCAGCAGCAAAAACAGCATGTCTGTATTCGAATACAACAGTCTGTATTCAACTACACAACAAGTCAGTAGCAAAACAACATGTCTGTATTCGAATACAGTTTCCTGTATACGAATACACAGCAGACAGCAGCAGAAAAACAACAAAATTCAACATTTTTAAGCTTTTTAAAGGGTATCGAATCCAATCAACACTTACACACAAATCCAAACAATCATACTTAACAATTATAGCGCAAACACTACGACATCTTGAGTTTTGAAATGGTTTTGCAATCAATCACACTTACAAACAATTCCAAAGCATCCACACATGGAAATTATAACAAAATCACCACGACAATTTATGTTTCGAAAAGGTTTTGCAATCAACCACACTTACACGCAATTCCAAAACATAACACTTAGCATTTTCAACACAATCACCACGACAACTTGAGTTTCGAAATAGTTTACAATCAATCACTCTTACGCATAATATCAACACATAACACTTAGCAATTTCAACACAATCATAAACTTGAGTCAAAAACACACTTACACATAATTTCAAACCATAACACTTAGCAAAATCAACACAATCATAATTTGAATCAACCACGACTCGTGTGCCAAGCACCCTAATGCAATGCGTATATGCCAAAATGCATGGACTCGGAATTCCAAACCAAAATCCTCCTCAAAGGGCCGTAAATCATAATTGTACCGCCTATCGCAGGCCAAAGTAACAATTTTTGAGGTGCCACCTATCACGGGTCAGCACGATTTACTAAAAAGCGTAAACCATAAACGTATTGCCTATCACGGGCCCGTATCGTTTACCAAGGTGCCACCTATCACGGGTCTGCACGGTTTACTGAAAAGAACGTAAATTGTAAATGTACCGCCTATCACAAGCCAAAGTACTCTTTACCAAGGTGCCACCTATCACGGGTTTGCACAATTTACAAAAAACCGTAAATCGTAAAAGTACCGCCTATCACGGGCCAAAGTACTATTTACCAAGGTGCCACCTATCACGGGTCTGCAAAATTTACAAAAACGTAAATCATAAATGTACCGCCTATCACAGGCCAAAGCACTATTTATCAGGGTGCCACCTATCACGGGTCTGCATGATTTACAAAAAGCATGAAAATGCATGAGCATATACTGACTCCATCCACAACAATCGTTAAGTAAATGCATATATTAATAGATTCCCCATTTTCAATACTCATTTAACTTAAACGATTTTCACGCCAAACATTAAGCAAACAGACATATTAAGAGATTCTCCATTCTTAATATTCTTGTAACTGAAACGGTTTTCAAAACAACATTAAGTAACCAAAACATTAAGAGATTCCCCATTCTTAACGCCCGGTTAACTTAAACGATTTTCAAAACAAACATTAAGTAAACAAGAAATTAAGAGATTCCCTATTCTTAATTCTCATTTGACCTAAACGATTTTCCAAAACATTAGTAAACAGAGATATTAAGAGATTCCCCATTCTTAATACTCATTTAACTCAAAACGATTTTCACAATCACACATTAAGTAAACAAGTCATTAAGAGATTCCCCATTCATAATACTCATTTAACTTAATGGTTTTCAAATTCCACACAAAACAAACTCAAACATATTATCAATCCACATCAAAAACACATCAATTCGTAATTCACACCAAAACACATCCAACCACTTTTCCACACAAACCACACCAAACACATCTCAAATTCTATGATTATCAAATACGAACAAGCTGAATACGACGATACAAATTGACACAATCCATCACTTTAACATTACTTTAACCCTAACCAAATTCTCTTCCACACAACCACAAGTAAGTCCCTAAATGCAAACTAAAAGTTTGGAAGGAGCCCTTACCTTCACGTTAGCTTTAACATGCGATTACGATGTCGCGGGTAAATCCAGTAAAATCATCCGCTCGCAACGCCGCTTCCAAAGTTGGTTCCCTATTATCGTAGCGCGGTAGTGAGCAACTTTCCCTTCTATCTCTTTTCAAAGCGAAGTTTAGATCTAGGTGAAAAGGGAAGATTTGTGTTTGACGGTTTTTGAAATTTCTAACTCTGTTTTCGAATCCGAGAAGGAGGAAGGAGTTGGGGACTTGATCTTTCTCACCCACTAGCTTCGGGTTTCTATTCTTGAAGCCAAAGAAAGAAGAAGAAGAAGAAGAAGAAGAAGAAGAAATGGCAAAAGAATGAAGGAAGAAGGGTGAAGGTGGAACGCTTGAGCTTCCTCTGTTTCCGTATTCGTTCTCTAATCCTCCGTTTCTTCTTCTTTCATATACATACATATAAGTATATATATATAGTTAAAGCCAAAAAATTAAATATCTATATATTCTAGATATTTTAACAAAATATCATTTCACCCAAACCACTTTTTGTTAAAAATATCTACTCTCGTCGCTAGTCAATTGACAGGTACAATTTTCATCAACCCGAGATATATATAGCTAAACTGTCCGGACTTATATTCTTCGCAGCATAAATAAATTATTTTCCGATAAATAATTTTAATACAATTTCCAAAAATATATTTTTGGCATTTAACTCAATAAATACCAAAAATTGGGTTAATAGCCTAAGAAACTCAATACAAGATACCCTAAAATTGTGTAATTTAGGATTTAAAATTAAGGGTCTTAAATTACTACCCCCCTAAAATTAGTTTCGTCCTCGAAACTTAAAGTATGAGTAACAATCTACACTAGGTTTGTACCCGAATTCGACATACCAGTCACAATTTGTTTCACCCGGGCTTCTCGAATAAAGTGTTGTCTACCCGTTCTCATATGGTGCGTAATAACTTCACACACATCCGTAGTCGGTAAGGCTCGTCCATTCCATTCAATATGAGTTTGTCTACAATCAACAAGCGATTAAGGATGATCAGTCCCTCAATTTGTCAATAAATAGCCCACAACCATGATAGTGGCTTAGACTATCTTAACCGAACTGTAATAGCGTTCCTTGCAACTTACATCTGAGGTTATCTTAATGTACAAGCAGTCCACAATCTTCTCAAGGTCCATTGAGTTTCCCTTATTTTCCTATAACTTGATCCTGTTGACGAAGTAAAATATCCCATACCTATGTCACGTAGTCTCATTGGCATCCACTTGGTACGAAACATCCATTTGGTACCAAACTGAAACACTTAGAATGACCCCAACACACTGAGCACAGAACAATCACTACATCCGAGAACTCCTAAATTTCTCCCTTGTCCACAAATCCTCGATTTTTCTTAAGTCGTACAACTACGTCAATTGTAGTGTTCTTATCAGTATGTTATTCCAGTTATAAATTTAACAATTCCACCACCACATATGCTTGGGGATCAAAGCTTCCTCAAATATTTTCGAAATCATGCCAAAGACTATACCACTTGGGACACACAAACTTCCTTTCAGTTTAGTACTTCATTTCAAGAGTCACGTTTTCCTTTAAAATCCAACTTGAATTTAATCCACAGATCAAGGTCTACATTTGTCTCATGCCTAACACCTCAAATTCACGCTTCACTAGAAAATTTCTTATATACTTCGCAATTATGCACAAACTCGAAAATAATCCTCCTGTCTCTATTACCAAAATTCATTATGATACTTCTTAATTTCGTTGTGTCCTTCATTTTCAACTTGATGATTATCCTTTCATTATGACAGGTCAACCGCATTGTATTCACTCTATCACTTTTCCATTTATACAAACCTTAAATTTCTACCTCGAACCTTGATACATCTTCATTATAGTGATTCCAATAAATCAAGGTTTACTAATTCCCACCAAACTTTTCCATTTCATGTTCAATTGTTTCCTATCAAAAAAACATTTAACTCCTTTGATTGATGAACACAATAACAATCCCCATGACATGCACTCAAGTAATGTCTTTATATCTTGGCATACCTTTATAATAATAATGTCTGAATTATAGGTGAGATAATTCCTTTCCTGAATCTTTAATTGTCATAAGCTACATCTCTATGTGCTGCTCCAACAAATTTCTTGGAACATTTTCCAATATTTGTTTCACTTGCTGGATTCTCATTCCTTCACAACCTTCACCGAGATAAAAATTGAAAGAATTCTAACAATCGAACGTCCTAAAGAATTATTTCTCATACATTCCCCATAAACATTTCCTAAGAAATAATTATCTATAACTTCATCGTCAAAAATTTTGTAGTAAAATGCCTCAAAGACCCACATACCTTTCATTGTTGATCTCTCAATGCTTGATTTCCCAAGACCAACAACTAAATCACAAATCATTCATTCCATCTCTTCTTTTTCACTTTCTATCATTTAATAGGATTCTCAAATTTGACCTTCAAAATCTCCAAACACATCCATCCTTAACATGAATCATTCATCACTTGCCGGCCTTAACTCCTTCGATTATGAATGTTTTAAGCATTACTTGTCCTCCATCAAACCTTGTGGATATTAAATCATCAACTAATAAAATCAACCATCTTAGGGCCCCCAAATCAAATCTCAAATAATCCTTCCAACCTATCAAAATATTACGTCCTCTTAGTAATTTCCATCGTTTTTTAGACTCTCAAACTTATATTACCCCAATCTCAAGTATTCTCGTACTTGGTACTTCAAATTCCACTTAATGGTAACATAGAGTTCAATACATCAAGGCTTAAATCATTATGTTTTTCTGAACATCGCTCAAAATTCACACTTTGTGTCTATAGATTCATCCGATATTACTAACCATACTTAATAATCCAAGTTGCGAATCCAGTCTAACTCGAATGCTCGACTTTATCCCTCAAGGTATCGACTATTCCTCAAAGCGTATTTTATCTAACCAATGGAGTATTTACTCCTAGGGTGCAACACTCCCTTAACTTCAATACCAGTCTCTTTCATTGACACCTAAGAACCAAATGTTATTCCAAATGGAAGCCTTATCTTCTCAACAATTCTGTGATGTTCACATCTCGTTGACAGTTTTCAAACTTCATCCAGTTTCATCCTGAAATCTACCAGGAAAACGTCTAATACTTTTCTTAACAAGAGTCCTCAACTTAGATCTTTACTTGAAATCCCTTATTAGTCTAATGTTAATCCATCCATACTCATCATCTTCGAGTTTACACCAACACATAGCTTCTATGTCCTTCGAACCATTTTATAAATTCCATGCCGTCATGATTTGCTTCAGGTCTGCTGGACAATTCATCATCTTAAAGATCTTTTCCATTTCTTGAATCCACTAATCATCTCTTTCTTGAGTTCTCATCACCCTTGAACTTTGGAGGATGGTAACAACGAAAATCTTTCAATCCTCTTGACCGAATAGCATAAACCCCTCTTTCCTTCTTCTCTAGATCCCGTCGAGTCTTTGCAGCAGTTCATGCAACAACAAAACATCCATGTTATTTGTAGCTTCAACCATTTGATCATCCCTACTGATGTTTATCCTTGCAACGTCGTTCCCTCTTGGAGGTAGTGTTTCTGAAAAACCAACATCAAGAAGAAGTGATAACACCACTTCGAATAATTCCAAAACTAAGTCTCAAATATATCAACACATAATAACTACCCTTGATCTGACAACTCAGACCAATTACCCCGACGCATGATCATATACCGACTCACGACCTTCAGGTTGACTTACAATCTATAACCAAAGGCTCCACAGCTCCCAAGGAAAACCAAACCAAAGCTCTGATAGCATAATGTAACACCTTGTTTTTCAAACCGAGGGTGTATTTTTTTTTTAAAAGATGTTAAAATAAAATAGAGAAATAAATAAGGTAAACACCTTTGGATAAATAATTAAGTCATTATAATTTAAAAGCAGCGGAAAAGTTTCTCGAAATATAAATCCAAAATATTTACATATCAAAAAGTGGTACATCTACTCCCATTGAAAATAACATGTCATGTTGACAATATTAGTATCGGTACATTATTCCAGTTAAATATAAACACAATACAAAAGAAAGACGTTTGTTCCCTCTATGTCAACCTAATCTGATCATTCTACAAAACCTCTAAACACCCTGAGTGAACTCCACGCGCCCCGTAAGATCCTCCTAACATAGCTCCAGTCAAGCATTCCCATCTACATTCCCATCCACAGGGTATGAACCGGTAGGATCGTCCTATCTCTCATCTGAGGGCAAAGCCCAGATTTCCACAATAGTTGTAAAGGGTCACCAACCGAAATTAACAGTTAACACATAACATTTAAGTTTTTAAATGCACAAATAACCATTCCACTTAGCATGCACCTTAAAAGGGTTTCCATATACTAAACATGCATAAACAAAGTTGAAAATTGAAGTTTTTAACAAAACAACATTGTTGTATTCGAATATAGCATCTATGTATTCGAATACAAGGTTGTTTCAGCATTCAGCAGCAAAAACAGCATGTCTGTATTTGAATACAACAATATGTATTCGACTACACAACAAGTCAGTAGCAAAAAAGCTTGTCTGTATTCGACTACAGCAGTCTGTATTCGACTACACAGTTGAAAATTGAAGTTTTTAACAAAACAACATTGTTGTATTCGAATACAGCATCTATGTATTCGAATACAAGGCTGTTTCAGCATTCAGCAGCAAAAACAGCATGTCTATATTCGAATACAACAATCTGTATTTGACTACACAGAAAGTCAGTAGCAAAACAGCATGTCTGTATTCGACTACAGCAGTCTGTATTCAACTACACAGTAAGTCAGTGGCAAAATAGGATGTTTGTATTCGAATACAGCTTCCTGTATTCGAATACACATCAGACAGCAGCAGAAAAACAGCAAAATTCAGCATTTTTCAGCTTTTTAAAGGGTATCGAAACCAATCAACACTTACACACAAATCCAAACAATCATACTTAACAATTATAGCGCAAACACTACGACATCTTGAGTTTTGAAATGGTTTTGCAATCAATCACACTTACAAACAATTCCAAAACATCCACACCTGGAAATTATAACAAAATCACCACGACAATTTAAGTTTCGAAAAGGTTTTGCAATCAACCACACTTACACGCAATTCGAAAACATAACACTTAGCATTTTCAACACAATCACCACGACAACTTGAGTTTCGAAATAGTTTACAAGCAATCACTCTTACGCATAATATCAACACATAACACTTAGCAATTTCAACACAATCATAAACTTGAGTCAAAAACACACTTACACATAATTTCAAACCATAACACTTAGCAAAATCAACACAATCATAATTTGAATCAACCACGACTCGTGTGCCAAACACCCTAATGCAATGCGTATATGCCAAAATGCATGGACTCGGAATTCCAAACCAAAACCCTCCTCAAAGGGCCGTAAATCATAATTGTACCGCCTATCGCAGGCCAAAGTAACAATTACCGAGGTGCCACCTATCACGGGTCTGCACGATTTACTAAAAAGCATAAACCACAAACGTACTGCCTATCACGGGCCCGTATCGTTTACCAAGGTGCCACCTATCACGGGTCTGCACGGTTTATTAAAAAGAACGTAAATTGTAAATGTACCGCCTATCACAGGCCAAAGTACTCTTTACCAAGGTGCCACCTATCACGGGTCTGCAAAATTTACAAAAAACCGTAAATCGTAAAAATACCACCTATCAAGGGACAAAGTACTATTTACCAAGGTGCCACCTGTCACGGGTCTACATAATTTACAAAAACGTAAATCATAAATGTACCGCCTATCACAGGCCAAAGCACTATTTATTAGGGTGCCACCTGTCACGGGTCTGCACGATTTACAAAAAGCATGAAAATGCATGAGCATAAACTGACTCCATCCACAACAATCGTTAAGTAAATGCAGATATTAAAAGATTCCCCATTTTCAATACTCATTTTACTTAAACGATTTTCACGCCAAATATTAAGCAAACAAATATATTAAGAGATTCCCCATTCTTAATATTCTTTTAACTGAAACGGTTTTCAAAACAATATTAAGTAACCAAAACATTAAGAGATTCCCCATTCTTAACGCCCGGTTAACTTAAACGATTTTCAAAACAAACATTAAGTAAACAAGAAATTAAGAGATTCCCCATTCTTAATTCTCATTTGACTTAAACAATTTTCCAAAACATTAGTAAATAGAGATATTAAGAGATTCCCCATTCTTAATACTCATTTAACTCAAAACTATTTTCACAAACACACATTAAGTAAACAAGACATTAAGAGATTCCCCATTCTTAATACTCATTTAACTTAATGGTTTTCAAATTCCACACAAAACAAACTCAAACATATTATCAATCCACATCAAAAACACATCAATTTGTAATTCACACCAAAACACATCCAACCACTTTTCCACACAAACCACACCAAACACATCTCAAATTCTATGATTATCAAATACGAACACGCCGAATACGACGACACAAATTGACACAATCCATCACTCAAACCGAACAAGTTTCATATACTCGAAATCATACGTAAATGGGTTTAAAATTCATTCTCCACAAAACATTACTTTAACCCTAACCAAATTCTCTTCCACACAACCACAAGTAAGTCCCTAAATGCAAATTAAAAGTTTGGAAGGAGCCCTTACCTTCACGTTAGCTTTAACGTGCGATTACGGTGCCGCGGGAAAATCCGGTAAAATCTTCCGCTCGCAACGCCGCTTCCAAAGGTTGTTCCCTAGCATCATAGCGCGGTAGTGAACAAATTTCCCTTCTATCTCTTTTCGAAACGAAGCTTAGATCTAGGTGAAACGGGAAGATTTGTGTTTGACGGTTTTTGAAATTTCTAACTCCATTTTCGAATTCGAGAAGGAGGAAGGATTTGGGGACTTGATCCTTCTCACCCACTAGCTTTGGGTTTCTATTCTTGAAGTCAAAGAAAGAAGAAGAAGAAGAAAAAATGGCAAAAGAATGAAGGAAGAAGGGCGAAGGTGGAAGGCGTGAGCTTCCTCTGTTTCCGTATTCTTTCTTTGTTCCTCCCTTTCTACTTCTTTCATATACATATATATAATTATATATATATATATATAAATATAATTAAAGCCCTAAAAATTAAATATCTATATATTCTAGATATTTTAACAAAATATCATTTCACCCAAACCACTTTTTGTTAAAAATATCTACTCTCGTCGCTACTCAATTGAAAGGTACAATTTTCAACAACCCGAGATATTTCTAGCTAAACTGTCTGGACTTATATTCTTCGCAATGTAAATAAATTATTTTCCGGTAAATAATTTTAATCCAATTTCCAAAAATATATTTTTTGCATTTAACTCACTAAATACCAAAAATTGGGTTAACAGCCTAAGAAATTCAATACAAGATACCCTAAAATTGTATAATTTAGGATTTAAAATTAAGGGTCTTACAAGCATAATAAGGTAAGGGGTGTGATGTTGGATGTTGAATGAAATCATGTGTACATGTTTGCTTAGATGAAATTATGTGATGTGATAATAAAATATGGATGCATGGTTTGATATATGCTTACGTGATGATAATGATGATTTTTGATTGATGATAGTGATGTTATAAAATTGTGATGAGTTTATACGATGATCGTGATTATTTATGAGTAATGATATTATAAAATTATGATGAAAATATTGAAGTATCCCATACTTCATGAGATCGTGATGATTCTTAAATATGGTGCTCTTAATAGAGTAGTCTAAGCTAACGAGGGGAGAAAATAAATATTGTGAATTTGTGAAGTGAAGATTATTTTGTCATCATATAGGTAGGGCCTGACAAGCCTAGTGATTCTGGGGAAGTACAACTGAATGAGCCTGATCGTGGCAGTCTGCTGTCGAGCCTTAAGGCAAGATTGTTAGACCTTGGAGGTATTCCGGTGGGGAATTCCTAGGTGACGTGGAGGTAGCACTCCAAATGTCGGGAGCTACCATGCAACACACGTTTACCTCGACTGTCGCGTATATATGTCTCGGGTTGAGTTGAGGGGATCTATGAGGACAGGGCCAATTTAAATTTTCCGTCCACCAGGATGGTAGCATAGTATCATGGCCTCCTAACCAAGTACTTTAGAGTTAGAATGGTATCACATTGTGAAGTAGAGTCTAAGCTCATGCATAGCATTGCATTTCCTTGTGATTGTTTTGTTGTGACTGATGTGTTTTAAAGATAATATTAATTAGATGATTTGATGCATATTATAATGAGATGATTATTTTACTTGAGTGACTTTGATGTTATAGTATGATACTATTTAATTAAATATTTTGATATATCATAAAGTGATTATGATACGGTTCTATTATGATTGTTTGCGTGTTCTTCTTACTCATATTATACTATTAACATGATTTCAAAACTCACCTCCTTCGTTGTTTGTGTTTGACTGGTTGGGCCCTGCGTTTGCGAAATCGTAGTTATTGCAAGTTAATGAGTCTTGAAGTTCAAGTTTGGGAGGAACCCCGCTCTAATAGGTGATACCAGGAATAAGGGTTTTAATTTGTATTTTACTTATTTTATTTGAATCAAATTTTTGTATGAAAACCTTAAAAGTACAAGTAAGATTTTAGAATTAAATCAAGTAATTTTACTTATACCAAGTTCATTGAGATTAAATTGTTTTATTTGAGTAATAAAATTTGAATTGTTGCATGTGTACTTTGAGAAACGTGATATCCTAAGTTAGTTACAAAAGATTTTATTTTCTTGAAAACATAATTTTATTTATCCGTTGCAAATTTTATAGGAATATGATATAAATTATTATATATATTATTTTGGGATTTAGGGTGTCACACCAAGTGTAATAATAATAATAATAATAATAATAATAATAATAATAATAATAATAATAATAATAAACGTTGAAAAGAAAATGATAGAAAGGACGAGAAAGTGGGGGGCCGAATAGAAGAGGAGCTACTAAAGCTAGATTACTCAAATTGAGAGAAATGAAAGAACATTGACACCGATGATCGACAACTGTTTTAAAAACCTTTTTCTGTTTTCTTCTAAATTTCAGTATCTCATTTTAGTCATTTCGGAAATCAAATAAACACATTTTTTAAGATTGATAACCATCACTATTTCTCTAAAAAATACCCGACTTATGCATGTGTGGAATTCATTATTTTGTACCGTTCTTCGTATCGCAAGTTCAATTTCGGTGAAACTAATGCCAAAACAATCGTACAAAAAGTATCTATATTATCCACTTATTGGTTTTTCTGATTTATCGTAAGTTCCTTGACCAAATTTCGAAATTCATTTTTCATGTGTCTTCTCATAATTTATTTTTGACGTTTACTCATAAAGTGTCAAGTTAGATCGATTGAAGGACAAAGATTCAAAGAAAAAAGATTGTTTACTCTTTGAATCATATTCGTGTGCGAAAGAGACGAAATAAGGTAAAGGATGAGAGAACGTTTGATTTCATGAGTATAATATATTGTGAAATAAAAGAAAAAACTATATTTCTCAACGATCCATTCGGAGTTCGCTACGTACGGATGTTGCCATTTGAAGAATAAATTAATTAATGTGTAAATATGAAAATTTTGAGATTAAAATATATAATAGAAATATTTGTAAGGTGTTGATTGATTTAATTTATTTAAATGTGTGGTATTTAATATTTTGGTAATATTGGGTGTTGAATGACTTTTATGTATATGTTTGATTAAATGTGTTTAACTGATGAGATAATAAAATATGAAATTGTTTGTAATGTTGCAACCCAAAGCCATCTTAATAAAATGTGGTATTTAATGTGGAATCGAATGAATTTTATGTATATGTTGCAACCCAAAGCTATCTTAATTTGAATTATGTGTCCACCAGAATATCATGTCTATCATGTCTGCCAATGTAAATTTTTATGTATAACCTTATAAATTAAGATCTTATTTAGATAAAAAAAATTTTGGGTGTGTTAGATGGTGTTCATGTCTTAAATTAGGAAGATTTTAAAACTCGTTGAACACTTATAAAAGATATTAAAAATTAGATCACATATATTATTGACAAATATTTCCCTCATAACACGGGTCTCATTAATATAAATATTTATTTAGTTACTGAAGCAAGATATGTGTCTCATATAAAATAAATTTTTAATTGTTTTCTCAAAATAATATGATTTATATTTATCATGATTTAATAATATTTATGTAGGCAGGATTGTCTAGATCACACTATCAAAAAAATAATCTATTATACATCCATTTCTGAATAGTTTTTATGTCAACGTGTTTAATGTTTACTTTTCGGAGTTAAAGCAAATTAAAACAATTCTACTTAAGTTTACCATAATTTTTCAATATGATTATCCTTAGGATATCAAATTTGGCATAAGTTTCACGTTATTATAGGGTATAATATTATTTGTCAGTAAACAAGATGTAAAGATTTGAGAAATAGGTAAAAAATAAAAAACATTGAATATGATAAAAAAAAATAACGGATTGTAAAATATACAGAATTTTATTTTTCTCTATAAATAAGTTAACATTGTTTTAAATACCATTAACTATAACATATAAACATTGCATTTTTTCGCAAACCAAGCTCGGTTATTAAGTGGAAACTATAATGAAGATGTTCTTAAAGTTTGTAATCTTTTTGGTTGCTATTGTGTGTGCTTATATTGGCAATGTACAAGCAAGTTTACCACGTTGTTGTGGAAGACGACCAATAGAATGTGTGCCAATAATATGTACTAATCCCCCTTGTTGCAAACCCTATAGTCCACCACCAATTGAAAGGAAACACTAAAAGTTTGAACATAAGTTTTATTGTTATTCCAATCAATTTGTGTTTGAGAACAACACATCTCGTATGTATTAGTTACATTAATAAGATTGGTTCATAAGTTATGATTTTTAATCTTTTTCCAATTATAAATTATATTTTCTTGTTATCTATTATGTTTTTCATTTTATTTGACATCTTTGTTTGTTTGAGGGATATATATATATATATATATATATATATATATATATTTGGTTTGGTTGCATTCGAATTTGTAGGTTTTGCTGGGTTATAATAATTTATTATTATCGGAATTTTTCTATAAATATTTAGTTTAGAGTTTAACCATTAAAAATTATGAAGATCTATTAATATTAACACCGCAACAAAACTAGGGTATAGTAGAGACTATTTAACTTTGCTTATCTCATAAAGCTCTTTTAAGTGAAAGAGGAAGAGTTATGAAATTCTTGAACAACTTCTTTTTAAAAGCTATATTATAAATTCAATATTTAGATAGAGTTTTATTTATTTATTTATAAAATAGTAATATTTAATAAACATATAAAAAAAACCACTAAAGATTATAAAATGAATTTTCAATATACACCATTAAATATGTGAAAATAAAAAGTCAAAATATCTTAAAATTTGAGAAAGCGCTTTTTCCAAAAGCACCATCAATAGTCTGAACATAAAAATAAAATACAAAAGATAAATATACATTTGTATAGTTTACATGGATTCTTTCTATGATATGATGATCTGGTATAAAACGGATTAAATAAGTGATATAAATAATAAATATTATATTTTATGATTTTATATATTTTTCTATAAATAATAGTATTTTAGTGTATAGATTTTAAGGTATAAGATATTTGACGATTCTACGTGTATATGTGTGTTTGTAGTTAATGCGACATTTTCTTGTATGTTTGATTAATGTTAGGTGTATACATAATTATATTTAATTTTTATAAATATATTCTATTTTAATTATTTATTTTATAAATAGTTATCTTGAGGTATTACTAATATTGATATTTAGTTTCTTTATTTTTATCCAGTTGTTATGATATGATGATTTTATACATATTTATATTGATTTAGTAATTCATATAAATTGATGATGTTATACTTAATTATTTATTTATTTTATTATTTTGATTATTCTATAAAGATGATGTATTTTTATGTAATTATTTTAAAAAATATTATAGTAATACTTATAGTTATTATTCTGAATATGAGAGTTTTGGTTAAAATAAGATTTATCTATGTTAAGGATAAATAATATTACGTTAAAATAAGTATTTTGGTAAAAAACTTTCCAAAAAATTAAAATAAACTATTTATTTATTATGGGCTTTTAGAGATACTAGTGGACTAGCCGGCTATTTACACCCTATTTTCTACTTCTTCATATTAATTTGGGCTATTACTAGTTGGACTCTTCCTTCCTACACCTGTTACTTACTCATCACACCTCTATTTTTGCTTCAGACTTGACTACCCTTTGTTGGTCCTAACAGTTTTACTCTTGTACCTGTACATTTGCTATCTGCACCGCTTTTACGCAATTAAAAATAAAATAAACAAAAATCAGACTAATGACAGTCAAATTGCACCAAACCCCTTTTCTCTCAAACTCACTCCCACCAATTCTTAGCCATTTGAATCGATCCCACACAAAATCGGCCAATTAATCCATTTTTGGCGTCAATTTTATCAATCATGGCTCCGTTTCATCAGAAACACATGCATTTCTTTTCTTGGGCAAACTGTTTTTCGTCGATTCTGATCACCACGTTTATCGTCTCCAAAAACTGGTATCATTTTTGGATTTCTCTCGTTGACACTTTCTACAAGCGCTACACAATTGCATTTTCGGTGAAGTTGGCGTCATATGAAACACCCCAAAATTTATAATAAATTATTTTCTTAATTAAATATTATTATAGATAAATAATTTGATGTTATATTTGTAACACCCTAATTTATTGTTATACCTTAATATATTATTATTATTATTATTATAAATTAGTGACATTTTTTTTATTCATGTGTTTCTAGTTTAAGAAAATAATATTAATAATAATATATTTGAATTGCTATTATCTTAAGCCTCATATTTTAATAGACTGTTTTCTAGATCTTTATTATTTAAATTTACTTTTATGAGATATAAATATAAAATAACTATATTATTTATATATAAAGTATAATAATGATGATCCCGTGCGATACTAAATTTGTCGTATAGTAGTCTATTAATATATCATTAATAGCCTACTAATATATGTTAATAGGCTTAGTAATAAATTGAATTCATGACGTGTTAATTAACCCATTTAATTGGGACGGTCAATCGGAGTATTGGAAAAGCAGGGTATCCGCTCTGAAAGCATTTTGGATTACTCCTAAAACAAATAGAATCTCTTACTATATTGTAACCTAATAATAGACTAAGTAATAACCTAACCCTTTATTTTATTATATTCCTATGCTAGCAGCGCAGCCACACATATACGGCTCTTTAAATTTCAATATATCTATTCCCACACCATGAAAGCTATTATTATCATCTTCTTATACATATTAAAAATTATATTGTCGTCGAGAGTTGTCCTCCTCTTTCCGTGATTTTTTCTTACCACTTAATATTGGAACAACAATTGAGTGTCTCTATCTCCTTTTCTTTTTTATTTCTTTCCCAAAAAGCCACTAAAGAGCACAAAATCGTGGCTACTCACACATAACCAACCGTGGGATACGATTATGGCCTCAACTCAACCAATCGCAGTGCCGTTCTTCCCGAAAACTACCATTTTCTCTCTTGGAGCAGACTGTTTTGATATTTTTCAGCCACAGTAGTTATTGTTTGGGGAAAACACACATCGTCTTAAATTCCTCTTGTTGTTATCTTTGGAAAACACTATTCATACGCGTATTTTGAAAGTTGACGTTGAACCCTATTGATGCTCAAACACATCGGTTAGTCTTGTCGATTATGAATTTTACTTCTTTTAACTCCGTTGAATTTAATAAATTAAATTAACTATATATATACATACCTAATTACAAATTGTGTCTGTTAAGTTTTGCGTTTAATATTTCTTGCTGATTTAGAAAATTTTATTTTATCTCAAAAGTTTTAGTCTAGTTAATAAAGAAATTCATCTTATTTAATTAATACAATTGTTCTACATAGCTATATCTATACTATTTATTAAGTAATCAAATTCTGTTAAAAATAAAAGTAAGAATGTTTTCCAATTAAATTCAAAATATAGTTTTATATATATAAATAAACTATGCCTGATTATAGGTTTTATTTGTTTGATAAGGTTAATTCTATCTTAATCATAATACACTTATTTATGTTTAATTTATACAATTCTAATTATTTAATATTTTAGTTCTCTAATTTTAAATATGAAAACATAAAATTGTGTTTTAAAGTTCTAACTCTATTTAGGCTATATTATTATTATTATTATTATTATTATTATTGTTTTTAAAACTAAAATGTTATAACTATTATTGATTTCAATCATATAATTCGATTTATATAGGTGTATAATATATATATATATATATATATATATTATAAAATATGTTTTAAATTATATATTATAAATAGTTAGTAATTAATTTATATGGGTTTGTAATTGCATATTTATTTACTTTAATTGGTGATTGGTTGCTGCATTGACAAAGAAGATGTGAACCTATTAACCTGTTTGAATTCGTGGTGGTCGTAAAGATTGTTATGCCTAGTAAAGCTTCAATTAAGGTATGGGGTGAGAGTGAGTTCGAATGCATGAGTATAAATTAAGTGAGATGAACGGGAATACTGTATTTTCCACAATTCATTCGGGGCTCGCTACGAATGGCAGAAGCCTTTTGAGTAATAATTGACTAATGAGAAAACTTGAATTTTGTGAGGTTAAAATATAAATTAGAAACTTTTATAGGATGTTGTTTCATTTGATTTTTGAAGATCGTGTGATAGTTGAATTATTGTAGAATGGTGTATTTGATGCATTTTGTGCTTTGCTTATATCTATCCTTGATATTGATATATGATATAAAATGTGATGAATTGTAATTATTTGCCTTGCAATTGATGTGGTGTATGTGAATCATCTATTATTATTATTATTATTATTATTATTATTATTATTATTATTACTATTATATGTGAGTGAAGACCCTTTATTGTTTGAGCTGACGTATTATGATGATAAATTCTGAATGTAATGTATGACTATGGAAATCTGCAATGATGATATCATGAAATGCATATTGTGTTTAATTGAATAGTAACAAATTTGACCCATGCCAATGATGGTTCTCTTAATGGAGTAAGTAACCTAGGCCAACGAGGGGAGAAAGTAATTGTTGATAATTTTTGAAGTGGAGATTATTTGGTCATCATATAGGTAGGGCCTGACAAGCCTAGTGATTATGGGGAAGTACAATTGAATGAGCCTGATCGTGGTGGTCTGCTGTTGAATCTTAGGGCAAGATTGTTAGACCTTGGAGGTATTCGAGTGGGGAATTCCTAAGTGACTTAGAGGTAGCACTCCAAATGTCGGGAGCTACCATGCAACACACGTTTACCTCGACTGTCGCATATATGTGTCTCGAGTTGAGTTGAGGGGATCTATGAGGACAGGGCCAATTTAAATTGTCCGTCCACCGGGATGGTGGCATAGTATCATGGCCTCCTAACCAAGTACTTCAAAGTTAGAATGGTACCAAAGAAAGAAGAGGAGTCTAGAGTATAAGAGCATGCATAACATTACTTGATTTGTGTATCTACTTACATGATGTTGTGGATTGTATCAATGTTTTACCTTGATTATTCTTGTTGGATGTGATTTGATATGATACGGTGTTTAATATATTTTACGTGTTCTTCTCAATTATTTTATACTATTACATGTTTTCGAAGCTCACCCCTCGTTGCTTGTGTTTGGCGCTTGCGAGAGCGCAGTCATTTCAGGTTATCGGTTGGTGATCCACGCTCTGATAGGTGATACTGGGTGGGAGTAATTTGTTGCATTTTATTGAGTTATGAACTAATTTAGATTTGTTAATTCAATCGATTAATTTTGTTATTTTTATCTTTTATTCAAATTTAGAAATTAATTGTCTCTAAGTTTAGAACATGTTTTATGTCAAAAGTTTTATTTAATAAACCTCAACTATATTCGATATAAAACGAATTTTTATTGAAAATTTTTATGCAAGCATTTTGTGTAAGTGTGAGTGTGACATTCTTGAACCTTATAAATTAAAATAAATTTCGTATAATTTATTTTGGAACCACTGCGAATCTCTTTCAAAACTAACACATTTCACTTTCTATTTTAATTTGGGTTTAGGGTGTCACATCATACCCTTTTGGTGCTCGGATGAGTCGGTGAGACTTTTTCTGCAATTTTTCTCGTTGTTTTCACTCCAATTTTTCTGCAATTTTACTCCAATTTTTCTCGTTGTTTTCACCATTTATTCAGATTTGCTCGTTGTTTGTTGTCAGTCTGCCGTAGCGGTTGAGAACTTCAATTAATTTATGTGTTTAAAAAAGCGTCTAAATAAGGTAAGGAGTGAGAGAGCGTGTGAATTCATGAGTATAATCTATTGTGAGATGACCGTATTTCCCAATGATTCATTTGAGGCTCGCTACATATGGCAGTCTCCCTTTGAAGGATAAATTAATTAATGTGCAAAAATGAAAATTATGAGATTAAAATTTAGAATATAAATATTTGTATGGTGTTGATTAATTTCATTTCTTTAAATGTGTGGTATTTGATATTATTGTAATATAGAGTATCGAATTAATTTTATGTATATGTTTCATTAGATGTGTTTATGTGATAATAAAAAATGGATACGTTATGATAATTTTATGTGATGATGATTATGTATGATTAAGAATTGTGATTTTATAAATTTGTGATAAGTTTATATGATGAGGTATGATTGATGATAGTGATGCTATAAAAAAAGTGGGCACCCAAAGAACAAATGACTGACTGTTTCAACTTCCCCCCAACCTGCTACACATTGTTGATCTTCCACATAAATGATTCCTCGATGGAACAAAATTTCCTTTGTAGGCAACCTATCTTGAAATAACCTCCACACAAATAATGATACTTTTGTTTGGACAAAAGGATGCTACACTTGGTCTTGAACTGGAGGTGTGTTGATACTAATGACAAACTCCTTCCGTAGTACAAAATATATGTCTCATTTATCGAATATTATCCTCCTTGCGTATTGTTCCATGACCACTTATCCGATACATTAACTTGCAAATGAACGTTAGCCTATAAAATTCTACATTGCTCAACTAATTCCTCCTCCCACGCAAACAACTGCCTCCACCATCTCCACCCTTGAATATCCTCCCGCCGCAACATCTCTATCATAACATCTACATTTTCCTCTTGTTGCTAATACAAATGAAATAACCTACTAAATTTCTCACGCAAGACCCCACTAACCAATCATAGATCCTTCCAAAACAAAGTATTACTCCCATTACTAATAATTTTAAACAATTTTTTTATCAAACCACTCCTCTTCAATACCAACTATGCCCGTAAATATATCCTTCCACCACACAGACCGTCATGCATAAATATCTCCTAATTAATATCAATTAAGATTCGAAATTGTTATTATTTGACAAAATTAAATTCTATGAGAAATTTAATCATATTTAGAATTCTATCAAGGTATGAATGATTGTGCAAAGAAAGTAGATTTTTCTCTTTATATTCTCTTTGGAATAATAAATCAAGATACGAGTCTTAATACTATCTTTGGTATTAATTATTTAAAAAAAATTAGCGATTTTTATGTATTTATCATTTAAATAATTTTTTTTATTTATTGTTTTTTTATAAATATTAGTGAATGTATATAATGTCTTACACTTCTTTATAAAAAGTTTATTTATAAAGATATTCAAAAAATAAAAATAATAATTAATTAATTGGAATTGATGTTTATTTATTTTTCTTCTTATAATTGAAATCGGAGAAAAGAAACAACTATATTTAAATTAATCGATCTAAATAAAAATTTGGACCTTTTGAGAAAATAGGATCAAATAAAATGGTAATTAACATAATGTCCACCCTTGTGGTTATTGTCTATTGGTTCATCCACCATGTTTTTATTGTATAACAATATCTAGAAGAGTTGTTAATTTAATACAAAAATTAACAATAAAAAATTAGTTGACGCAATTTGACTATATGATTAATAGATATTACAAGTATTTAAATTCATTAGTTTATAATTAAACGTAATTAATTATAAATTTAAATATAATTATTTATCGTTTTTAAATATTCAATATTGTCTGTCTTCCTAGAGAGTTTTCTCTGCTAAGTTTCTAAATAGTTTTTTTCATAAATTCTATACATCATTCACTATCTTATACTATATCTCCTATTTCAATATGATTTCATAACGTCTATTAAAAAAATTTTGAATTAATTCCACATTATTATTCTATAACATTACATTATTATTTAACAGTATAATGATACACTACTATTATTATATGAGTGTTAATATGTGTTCTAATTTCTTTAGGTGTGTCTTGTGTGTTTTCCTTAGTAATTGATTTAAATCATTAGTATTAAATATATTTAACTTACAAAAATAAATAAAATAATATATATATATATATATAAATAAAATAATATAAAGAGTGAATTTGTGTTGTTACACTAATAGTTACTTTAGCTCTAATAGAATGGATTAATAATAATAATAATAATAATAATAATAATAACCTAGACTGATATACTATATATCTATAATCGCATAAAGAAAGAAGATGATTAGTTTTCTCTTTACCAATAGCCGCTTGCTCTAAAACAATATAACTATACCCTACAATCAGGTACACCTTTCTTATTACCATCAAATTGTTATACTGTAGTCCGAATAAAAAGAGGGGGAATTGAACTAGTACAGTTAATTGGTTTGTTAGGATGAATGCATCTCAACGTTTTGGTAAATTCCCATTGTACAATTTTGAACTAAGTCTTGATCTTATAGAATTGATGGAAACTATAAGAGTTATCTTGAAATCGTGGCCTTCATACTGTTTCTTGCAGTTTATTTTTCTATTATGCTTTATTCTTTTGCTTGTAAACTCAGTTTTCAATTTTTTTTTTATATTGGTGAAATACCTATTAACCGAATTTGTACCTAATTATTTTAATCAATATAACAACAAATTTCTTACTAGTGCAATTTCTAATAACATAAAATTTGAAAGAAAAAAAAGATAAATTTTAATTGTCTGATAAGTAAATAATTAATTTCAAAACAGGGCATATAGTCTAATTGACTGTGGGGATAATAGTTGTGAGAACAAAATAAGGTGTAGAGTCTAAGGTTTAATTTATGTTGATATAAAATTGAGTGTAGTCAATAATAAGGTGTAGCTAAATATTGTTTGCGTGTGTTTCATATGACATACATGGTTATCTATTTAAAAAAATCAAAACTACATATAGATATATATATGCACATTATATTTAGTTCTTTTTATCCTATTTAGTTAAACAAAAATCTAATTATATTACAAATAGCCGATAATTTATTTATTTATTGTTAGTAAGTAATTTATTTATATTTGGTTGATGTGTTGTTATAATTCTCTCACGGGCTATTAGAGACGACGATCGACGAAGACGCGACACTTTAGCAGATCAGATTTGTTTGGAGAAATCTTCAATCGAGCTAAGGGGTGAGAGTAGGTTCGATTTATGAGTATAAAATAATGTGGGATGAATGGGAATACCGAAATTCCCAAATATTCATCAAGGACACACTGCGTATGGTTGAGCTCTATTGAGTAATAATAATTAATTAATAACACGTGAATGGTAATAGTAAGGACTAAAATATAATTTAGCAACCTATAGAATTGTCGTGAATTTATTTACATCAAGATTGCATGTCGTCTTATTTTATGAATATTATGTTGATTGTTACTGTGTAAATGATATGTATTGGAGTGTTCTTGCTACTTGAAGGAAATTGTGATATCTCTTGAATGTGCCACTTGTTTGATCTTTTATTTTGTGATTGATAAGACTGGATGATGCATTGTGAGTAGTTCAAACCAAAATATTGGTATTTTATTGTGATTGATTGATATACATATATAATGATGAATGTTGAGAAGTCAAACTGAAACTTATTGAGTTGTGATTTTGGAGTTAGAACTGTTTTGTCATCATATAAAGAGAGTTTGACAAACCTAGTGATTCAAGGAAGTACAACTGAATGAGTTTGATCGTGGCGGGCTACATTCGAACTATATGGTAAGACTGATAGACCTTGGGGGTACATCTAGTGGGGAATTCCTAAGTGGATTAGTGGGTTATTCCCTACGGTCGGGAACTACCGTGCAACATAAGAGTACCTCGACCATCGCGTATATGTGTCTCAAGTTGAGTTGAGGGGATCTATGAGGACTTGGCCATTCATGAATTATTCGTCCACTCTTGTAGTAACATTGTATCAGGCCTCCTAACCAATTACTTCAGAGTAGAATGGTACCAAATAATGAAGTATAGAGTATAGGACATGCATAGCATTTCATTCTTGTGACTATCTTATTGTGAATGAATTTAATGAACTGTTGATATTATACACTTGAATGCTTCTGAGGTTGTGATAATTTGATTTCTTGTGTGTTCTCCTTGTGTATTTTATACTGTGACATAATTTCGAAACTCATCCTTCGTTGTTTGTGTTTGGCGTTTTCGATGGACGCAGATGAGCTGCATGCTACAGGTGAAGACTAATACTCTTGAAGTGTAGGAAGCCATATTATGCTGAAGACTTTTACTATCTATCTTTCGTTAACATTATTTTTAACATATTTTATTTTTGGGGATTCCCACTCTGATAGTGGCATCGGGGTGGGACTACATTTGCACTTAATATTAAACATACGTATGTGTACTTCAAAACGGATTTTGTTATCTGATGTTGTGATTTTGATTTGTTAAGTTTGATGGAACCTTTGGATTTAGTGGTATCAGAGTAGGTCTGTCCAATCAGACCGTAAGTGTGTTATGTGTTCCCTATGTTTCCTTGTGTACTCAGTTATGTGTTTTGTGGTTATAGGCATTATTGTGTTTGTGTTGTAAAACTAAGTTAGATTCTCACTTCCCTAAGTGTCTCATTATATTCGATCGGCTTATATGATTGATGTAGGTAGTGATATCTAGTGGAAGGAATCATGCTGCGATTGATAAGGCTCTAGAGTCCATCGCAGGAGTTACAGTGTAGGCTCTCTAAGCTTTGGCTGAATCTCAAGCTACTACACAAGCCTCTACCCAAGCTGCCAAAATTAAGATTAGAATTAAGCATTATCGTATAGAAATTCTCTTGTAAACTATTGCTTTGCAACTAGTTTAATTGGTTTCATGACCTGCATCTATTCCTAGACTACAAATTCATGAATTTCTCATCTCAAGCATTCGTAAAGTCCACTTCCGTTTCAAAATACAAATCGTAGAACATTTTAATGTTGATCAAGAAATAAAAAGCATTAAACATAGAGATGAGAAAAATAATTCAATAAACTCATTCATATAACTAGAAATCAAATCAGAAAAATAAGGGTTTCATTTGGTTACACTCATCCCTAACAAATAGGGTTTAGATACTCATGACATAGATACAAAATATAGGGATTAGAGAAGAGTTACAAGAAGGATTCATGAATTATTCTGGATAAAACTGCTCCAATGGCTTTAGAAACGGCCGTTTTTGAGTTTCAATGTTAGGGCACAAGTCTCCCAACTTCCCAAAGTCAAAAAGATCCTTAAATAGTAAAAAATTGCGTTTTTATGAATGCTGATGCGCGTCGCGCGCTCCAGGCACAAGATTGGTGCTTCAGGCGCGCCTCGGCAGTGATGAAAGACTGGAGATGCGCCTCAAGCGCAGATGGCGCGCTTTAGGCGTACAACATGTGATGTCTGACATATTTTGTATTTTACTCCTCTTTCGAGTCCGAATTTGGTTCCGATGTCTTCATGAATGATGTAGCTATGGATCTTAGCTTTCATTTTCACTTAGTTTGACTCCAATTGGATATCTACAACCCCCAATATGGTTGAATTACTCCACATAGGTCATGTTGATTTCTCACAAAAATTCACCACTGCACTAAAATAAAGTAACAACGCAAAACTACAAAAAATCTCTACTTAATTAAGCAAATAAGATCATAAACATTTCATTAAATCAAAGAACTAAAATCAATAAAATATATCAAATAACTCATTAATTAACTAATGGTTAAAGATAAATAAGACTAAAATCAATAAAAATTATGCATATGATGAAGAGTCATCACAACCCCAAACTTAATCTATTGCTTGTCCCCAGGCAACAATTAATTTCAGATTTGGTGCAGTTAAAACTAACCTTAAACTCAATTTCTCAAATCAAATCAAACTCAATTCTCAAAGTTTCAGCTTCTACATAACATTCATCATACGCTATGGTTCCTTACAAAAAACAACACAATTCGTACACTTTAGCATTGATTCATCTAGTTCAACTCTCTCTTCGCACAATCTCACTAAAATTTCTCTCAAGTATTTAGAAAGGGTTATGAATTTATCACTTAAATCCTAGAACATTCATCACGCTACCATAGGCTTGAAAAAATTCTAGTAAGCAATCACAATACAACATGCACATACACTTTTCGAGGACTTTTGGGTTGTAATGGGGCTTAGGTAAGGGTAGGACATTTTGGGATAGTAGGCTTTACTACTTGGAGTTAGGCATACATTTCCAAATTATTCTACCATTTTGCTTTTCTTCCTTTACTACTTGGAGTTAGGCAAACATTGACAAGAGAACCAAGAAGATATTATTTATCATTTTTTTTCTTTTGTTTTTCTTATTTTCTTCTTTTTTCTTTTTCTATTTCTTTTTCTTTTTGTGAGAATCACCACCCCAAACTTAAAAGGTTGGCATCCCATGAGCAACCCCAAACTTATAATTTGATCAAGACAAGACAAACATTTTCTACCTAACTCCAAGTAAGGTGATGTAATTGAAGTAGGGTTTTTGTTTTGTAATGTGGCTAGTAACCGAAATAAAGGGGCAAGGCTCAAAGGGGCTAGCAAAGGATAACATTTTCATAGGGTAGTTAGAAAGGTTCAAACGACCAAATAAAATTTTCTCAATGTATGCATAAATTACAAGTGATGTAGGTCAGATCTACTGCAAGTTATGAAGGGATAACACATGTTTGGATAATCACACAACACATAATTTAAGTGTTTAGGCTCAAAAGCCCATAACTAGGATGATAAGAAAGAGTATGAACTATTTAAATGATGCCAAACATGCCATTACAAAATTTATTTTGTTATTTATTTATTTATTTATTTATTTATTTAAATGCGAGTTAGACTTCAACAACCAAGCAGTAATCAACAATGCATGAATTAGTGAAACTTATCGAATTGAGTAATGATATGAGCAAAGAAATATAGTTTAAATTTCAAAATCTCAAACATAAAACTTAAGACCAAATGCAAGTTGTTAATAATTCTTCATCATAGTGCACATTTACACACAATTAGAAAGAAATAAATTCAAATAACAAAAATAAGATTGCAAAAAACAAGAGTTACCTCTACCCGTGGGTTGCCTTCCACGTAGGGCTTCTTTAAAGTCATTAGCTTGACGCCTCAACTATTGTCAAGGTGGCATATATTACAGGAAGAACACATCATCCTTCTTTTTCTTTTTGTTTGGTAGAAATTCCATGAACTTAAGAAATAAAAGGTGTTGCTTCCATGTCCTTCTCAATTGGACATTGATAAACAAGGCATAGATTGAATCTTGAACTTTATCTGTAATACCCCAATTTCTCATTACCTTATTTTAAATAGTATAATAATACAATACTATTTTTTTATGAGTGTTAATATGTGTTCTAATTTCTTTAAGTTTGTTTGTGTGTTTACCTTAGTAATTGATTTAAATCATTAATATTAACTATATTTAACTTACAAAAATAAATAAAATAAAATAAATATATGTATATATAAATAAAATAATACAAGGAGTGAATTTGTGTTGTTACACTAATTGTTACCTTTAGCTCTAATAGAATGAGATATTAATAATAATTATTATCATTATTATTATAGTAGTAATAACCTAGGCTAATACTAGGTATATATATATATATATATATAGAGAGAGAGAGAGAGAGGGACAAAGATTAATAGAGCAGCATTAGGAATGATTAGCAGCCGCCTTGCATCATCACAAAAGCCATAAAACATTTTTCCACTCTATACCTTGATCAAAAGCCACCTTGGATCATCACTAAAAGCATAAAGCATTTTTCCTCTCTGTACCTTGATCACAAGCCGCCTAGCATCATCACCATAACCATAAGGTATTCTTCCTCTTTATACATTGATCGAAACATGTAGTAGTGATAGGTAGATTTTTTATAGTGTCAATATGAATATTCCCTTTTGATTATAATAACAAATTCCTTCCATTTAAACTATATTCCAGAAGCAATGTTTTCACAAATTTAGCGACAAGTTTAAGCATGATTGTGATTATTGTATTTTGATCGCCTTGACACATCTTAACCGACTAATGTATTACTCAATAATTTCCTTAAACAATGAGTTACCGTTCTTTCCATATTTATTTGATAACTTAGGTTAGTTATAATATGCATCGGTACTATTTATTTTCCTCTATGAAGTGAGTATATTTTATGTACCTATTTAGATTTCTCTACTGTACTTTGAAATTAAGTTTGAATTATAAAACTGGACATGTGTCGTTTTTATTTTAATTATTTTGTAATGATAAAGTTGCTGATTATATTGCACAAAATGGTCCAAATACCAATTAATTCATGCTGATTTCTGAAACATAGAACTTGCACATGTCACTTTTTTTTAATTTAATTAAATTATTCTTTTACATGGTTGTTTTGTTATTTCATAGTTCATGTTATTAACATTCCTTAATACTATTTACAATATTATTACTAGCATACTTGTTTTAGTATATTACATTGAATTTAAATAAATAAAGTTAAATTAATGATTGAATCAAATAATATGAGCTCTTGTTGAATACAACTTCTCTAGACATTTCTCTATTGTTATCTCTAAATTCCCTTTTAGATAAACATGTGCAATTGTATTCTCTATCTTATATACATCTATATATAAATAAACAATCTCAATTTGTTTAACATCCAAAGACTTATTTATTTAGATAATTTAATTATTTATTTATTATTTTATAATTTATTTATTTATTCATTTACTTATTTATTTATTTATTATTTATATTATTATTTGTTTATTCGTTTATTAATTAATTTATTATTTATTTACTCATTTATTTAATTATTATTTATTTTCTTTTATTATTTCTTTATTCATTTACTTAATTATTTATTTATTATTTTATTATTTATTTATTTATGGTTTTATTATTTATTTATTCATTTACTTATTTACTTATTTATTATTTATATTATTATTTATTTATTTTATTTTATGATTTATTTATTTATTATTTTATTATTTACTTACTCATTTACTTATTTACTTATTTATTATTTATTATCAATTATTTATTTTATCATTTATTTATCTATTTATTATTTTATTATTTATTTATTCATTTACTTATTTATTTATTATTTATTTATTTATTTTATTATTTATTTATTAATTTACTTACTTATTTATTATTTATTTATTCATTGATTCATAGTAAGTAATTTATTTGTATTTTGTGGTTGTGTGGTTATAATTCCCTTGCGGACAATTAGAGACGACGACCGATAAAGAAACGACTCGTTAGCAGATCAGATTCATTGGACGGAATCTTCAGTCGAGGTAAGGGGTGGGATGAGGTTCGATTTTATGAGTATAAAATAACGTGAGATGAACTGGAATGCTGAAATTCCTAAATGTTCATTCGGGACTTACTACGTACAGTTGAGCCCTATTGAGTAATAATAATTAATTAATAAAATGTGAATGGTAATAGTGAGGACTAAAATATAATTTAGCAACCTATAGAATTGTCGTGAATTTATATCAAGATTGCATGTTGTCTAATTTTTATGAAATCTTATGCTTATTGTTAAACTATGAATGACATGTACTTGAATGTTTTTGTTACTTGATTGAATTTGTGATATTACTAGAATGTGCCACCTATTGAATTCCTTATTATGTTATTGATGAAATTGGATTGTGTATTGTGAGTAGTGTAAACCAAATATTGTGATTTTATTGTGATTGACTGATAAAGATATATAATGATGAATATTGTGAAGACAAATTAAAACTTATTGAGTTGTGATGATCGAGTAAGTCTGAGATATGTGTTGTAGATTTTGGAGTTAGAATTATTTTGTCAGCATATAGGGAGGGTCTGACAAACCTAGTGATTCGGGGAAGTACAACTGAATGAGCCTGATTGTGGAGGGCTACAGTCAAACTGTAAAGTAAGACTAATAGACCTTGGGGAATTCCTAAGTGGATTAGTGGGTTATTTCCTAAGGCCGGGATTAGTGGGTTGATATTATACACTTGACTGTTTTTGAGATTGTGATAATTTGATTGCTTGCGTGTTCTCCTCGTGTATTTTATACTGTTACATAATTTCGATACTCACCCCTCGTTGTTTGTGTTTGGCTTTTGCGACGGACCCAAACGAGTTGTAAGTTGCAGGTGATGACTAATACCATCAGAGAGGCGGAAGCCGTCACGTCTTGGATACTCTATTTATATGCATTGTATTGATGTTATTTTGAGTATTTTTATTTTGGGAATTCCCGCTCTACTAGTGACATTGGGTTGGGACTATAAGTATGAGTATGAATTTAAAGCATAAGTATGTGTACTTCAAAAAGGATTATGTTGTTTGATATTATGATTTCTATGTCATTATGTTTGATGGAAATTTTGGATTTATGTGACATGTTTATGATTATGTGATATTCTTTATTAATAATAATAATAATAATAATAATGATAATAATAATAATAATAATAATAATAAATTTATTTGGGGTTTAGGGTATCACATTATCAATCTCTTCTTTTTTCTTTTCCTCGTTCATCTTTTCCTCTTGCTTATCTTCTTCTACCACAACAACGAAATTATCTTCAATCTTCAACTTCTCCTCCATCTTCTCAAACTTACCCACTTTCTCAAATAACCTCTCACATTGATTTTCAAATCTTTCAATTGAAATCATGTTATTCTTCATAAATTCAACCAAAACATCCGTAATGTGAAAGTCTTTGTCATCTGATTCTTTGTGTAACACCCTAAATTTGATAATAAACTATTTTATTAATTAAATAGGATTTTAAATAATTAATTTGATGTTAAAGTTATTTTAGAATATATGTTGATAAATTTTGTGAGTAAATTTTGTTATATGGATGCTTTCTATGATGTACTAGTTTGATACAAGTTATATTACATGAGCGATATAAATAATACATATTATATTTTATTATTTGATATATTTAAAAAAATAATAATAGTATTTTAGTGTAATATATACTTTAAAGAAAAATATTTTATGCGATTTTACGTGTATATACATGTACCCAATTAATATAATACTTTTATGTGCGCTTGACTGATGTTATGTATACATATAGTTATATTTCAATTATTTATAACTATTTTCTATTTTTAGTTATTTTTTATAAACAATTATCTTGATATATAATTGATATTGTGTTTGATTTCGTTTATTTTTAAATACTTGTTATGGTATTGTGATTTTATATATATTTATTATGATTTAGTAATTAATATAAAATATTGATGTTATATTTATTTATTTTATAATTTTGACTATTTTCTAATATGATGGTATTATTATAATGTGAGTATTTTGAGAAATAAGTATAACAGTAGAGATTATTTTGAATGTGAGAGTTTTGATTATTAGTAAGATGTTTTTATATTGATTATTTTAATTACTCTAATTTATAAATTATTAGTAATAATTGGAAAATTGGAGGAATATTAAAAAGGAGATTAAACAATTATTAATTTTATTTTAGCATAATAATAATAATAATAATAATAATAATAAAACGGGGTTAAATGAGTTAGATTAATAATAACTAATATATATGTATATATATAAAAGGTCAAATAAAACCTAAATAGGCTACAATTTAAAAGCTGAAGAGCAGTCGCACTTGGAGAAGAAGAACCGCTCACTTGGAGAAGAAGAACTAGGCACATGGAAAAAAAATAGAAAATTGACACCGGTGATCTATAACTGTTTCGTAAAAGTTTCTCCGTTTTCATCCAAATTTGAGTATGTTATTTCATTCATTTAACTTGTCAATTAAACATAATTTTCCAGATTTTTAACAACCCCAATTTATCTCTAAAATACCCGACTTCTTCGTTTGCAGAATTCGTTATTTTGCATCGTTCTCCTTCACCGTAAGTCCTATTTGAGTGAAGCCAACGCCAAAATGAACGTGTGAAACGTGACTATATTATTCACTGATTGGTTTTCTGATTTATGGTAATTTTCTTTGACCGATTTTTGAATTTAGTTTTTTAGGATATCTCCTCATAATTTATTTTTGACGTTTACCCTTAAATTGTCGAGTTAGATCGATTGAAGGACAAAGAGTCAAAGAATAAAGACTGTTTGGGCGTCGAATCGTATTCATAGGTGAAAGCGTCGAAATAAGGCAAGGGGTGAGGGAGCGTTTGAATTCATGAGTATAATATATTGTGAGATGAACGGGAAAACCGTATTTCCCAATGATTCATCTGGGGCTTGCTACGTACGGTAGTAGCCTTTTGAGATATAAATTGATTAATTTGAAATATGAGAATTCTGAGCTTAAAATGTGAAATAGAAATTCTTATAAGGTGTTGATTGATTTAATTTTCGATACTTGTGTGGTAGTTGATGTTTGTTATTATTGTGATGTTGGATGTTGAATGAAATTATGTGTACATGTTTGCTTAGATGAAATTATGTGATGTGATAGTAAAATATGGATGCATGGTTTGATATATGCTTACGTGATGATAATGATGATTTTTGATTGATGATAGTGATGTTATAAAATTGTGATGAGTTTATACGATGATCATGATTATTTATGATTAATGATATTATAAAATTGTGATGAAAATATTGAAGTACCCCATACTTGATGAGATAGTGATGATTCTTAAATATGATGCTCTTAATGGAGTAGTCTAAGTTAACGAGGGGAGAATATAAATATAGTGAATTTGTGAAGTGAACATTATTTTGTCATCATATAGGGCGTCACATTATAACACTAGCTCAATTGGTAGTGGAATTGTGATGAGGCTGTACTTATCCCCTAGGTACCGGACTCGTCGTTTTCTGTAAATTTGAGAAAAATATCTTCATATTCTATTAGTTCATCAAGGTCATCTGAACATAAAAATGTAGAGCTCAAGATTTTCCTCTCAATCATGCGACATATACCCGATATAAGAATAGTATCACACTCTTCATATAATTGTAGTAGAAAAACATCATCATAATCTTCCATGCTCTACAGCGCATAGTTATCTCAAACAAAGAAGGGAAAAACCACTAGCAATGACATTAGCAAGTTCAATAAATAAATAAAAATAAAAGAATTTTTTTTCAAAAGAAAATAATAAAATAAAAAAACAAAATAAAAAATTTTATTGCAGAGCAAAAAATTTCAATTAAGTAAATAAATTAAATTCAATAGTGATATGGCAATCCCCGGCAACGGCGCCAAAAATTTGATAACGTTTCAACAAGTGTACTGAATCGTTGCAAGTAATAATAAAACGGTAGTACCGAGTGTCGAACTCAAGGATTGCATTTTACTATTGAATTATATTTAATTACTAAAATTGAAAAAAAGGTTCCCAAGTTGATTAAAATAATATATGAAATTAACAACAGTAATAAAATTGATCTTTTATAATAAGAAAAATGTCAGGGATGAGTTTCACTTCGAATCCAACTTTGGTGTCTAATTTGAACCTAGTTACAAAATTCCTCTATTGAATTATTACCGAATTCTCTTTATTATTCTTGCCCTAATGTCTTAGTGACAGAACCTTTAATTCCAAAGTAACCTCTAATTCCTTAGTTGATTTAAGATTAGAATTAAGCATTACCGTATAGAAATTCTCTTGTAAACTATTGCTTTGAAACTAGTATAATTGGTTTTATGACCTGCATCTATGCTAGACTACAAATCGTAGAACATTTTAATGTTGATCAAGCAATAAAAAGCATTAAGCACATAGATGAGAAAAATAATTCAATAAACTTATTCATATAACTAGAAATCAAATCAGAAAAATAAGGGTTTCATATGGTTACACTCATCCATAACAAATAGGGTTTAGTTACTCATGACAAAGATACAAAAGATAAGGATTAGAGATGAGTTACAAGAAGGATTCATGAATGATTCTGGATAAAATTACTCCAATGGCGTTAGAATCTGCCGTCTTTGAGTTTCAATGTTATGACACAAGTCTCCCAACTTCCCAAGAGTCAAAAAGATACCTAAATAGTAAAAAATTGCATTTTTATGAATGCTGATGCGCGTCGCGCGCCCCAGTCATCACAAGTTTTTACAAGCGATTTATCAAGGATTTCAACAAGATATATCTTCCAATGTCGAATTTGCTGCAAAAAGATGTCAGTTTCACCTTCGATGACAAATGCAAGAAGGCGTTTGATTTCTTAAAGTTAACACTAACCTCTACTCCCATAATTTCGCTACCCAATTGTACCCTCTCTTTTGAAATTATGTGTGATGCATCTAACTATATCGTGGAAGCAGTCCTTCCACAAAGGGTTATTAAGGCTGCCCATGCTATTTATTATGCTTCTAGGACTTTAGATTCTACACATGCTAATTATACTACTACTGAAAAGGAACTTTTAGCTATTGTTTTTGCACTTGATAAGTTTAGATCATATTTTTTAATTCGAAGGTAGTTGTTTTTACTGACCATTCAACTTTAAAGTTCTTGTTGAAGAAACCAAAAGCAAAACCAAGATTGATCTGGTGGATGTTGTTACTCCAAGAATTTGATATAGAGAATAAGATAAGAGTGGAGCTGAAAATTTGGTGGCCGATCATTTGAGCAGAATAGAAATGGATGAGGACCCCATCTCCATTCAAGAAGACTTCCCTGATGAGCAACTACTACATTTGCGTGAGGTAACTTCTTGGTTTTCTGATTTAGTTAATTATCTAGTTGCCGGAGTCTTTCCTGCAAATGCATCCCGAACACAAATACACAAACTTAAAAGTGATTCCAAATACTATGTGTGGGATGATCCATATCTTTAGAAATTCTATAGTGACCAGGTGATTAGGCGATGTGTTTCTCACCATGAGGCTCAATCCATTCTTCATTTTTGTCATGCCTCTCAAACGGGAGGACATTTTGGTCCTCAATGGACTACAAAAAAAGTCTTAGACTCAAGATTCTTTTGGCCCATTTTGTTTAAAGATGCTTTTGAGACTTACAAAATTGTGAAGAGTGCCAAATATCAGGAACAACAATCACTCGTAGGAGTGAGATACTTCAAAAACCTATGCTTTTTTGTGAAGTATTTGATGCGTGGGGCATTGGCTTTATGGGCCTTTTTCCTGTATCTTTTGGTTATGTCTATATTTTAGTAGTTGTCGATTATGTTTTTCAAAGTGGGTGGAAGCAATACCCACTAGGACTAATGATTCTAAAGTTGTTGCAGGCTTTACCAAATCAAATATTTTTGATAGGTTTGGAATACCTCGAGCCATCATAAGTGATCAAGGCACTCATTTTTAAAATCGTACCATAGACGTTTTGCTTCAGAAGTATGGGGTTGTGCATAGAGTTTCTACACCTTATCATCCCAAGACTAATGGGCAAGCTGAAGTCTCAAATAGGGAAATCAAACAGATCTTAGAAAAGATGGTGCGGCCAAACAGGAAAGATTGGAGCCACCGACTTGTAGAAGCTCTTTGGGCTCATAGAACAACATACAAAATAGCAATATGAATGTCCCCTTATCGACTTGTGTTTGGTAAGACATGCCACCTCCCAGTAGAAATAGAGCATCGTGCTTATTAGGCGGTCAAGAGTTGTAACCTTGAGATGGAGAAAGCAGGTTTGGAGAGAAAGCTTCAATTGCAACAACTTGAAGAGCTTAGACTTGAAACTTATGAGAACTCTCACATCTATAAGGAGAAAACTAAGTACTTTCATGATAAGATGATTTCTAGGAAGAAATTTTCCATTGGCCAAAAAGTATTATTGTTCAACTCCCGTTTGAAAATTATGGCTGGGAAACTTCGATCGAAGTGGATTGACCCTTTTATTGTTACTAACATTTTTCCTCGTGGTGCAATGGAAATAAAAAGTGAAAACACCGAAAAAATGTTCCAAGTAAATGGACAACGCCTCAAGCTATTCCATGATTGCTTTATGCTTGAAGATTCTACCATAGAAGAACTCTCCTTGTAAAATCTCACCTACACTGAAGTTTAAACAGGGAGCTCCCTTTCCTTACTCTTATTTTATACTTGTTACTTTCATTGAGGAAAATGTGTAATTTAAGTGTGGGGGTATTAATTAGGATTTCATTTGTTATGATTTTATTTATTATATTTCCAAAAAAAAAAAAAATGGATATTGCATTGTATGCTTTTTCATCAAATATTTTGGTTGTAAATGTTGAGTTTGTTTGGACTAACATGATTGGATAGTATTTTTGCATTTTTGGTAACATAAATTAGATTAAAATGCTAAATCATGTATCATTTGTGATAAGTCATTAACCTTTGTGAGATTTTTTAGCCTTATTCGGAATGGAATACATTTTTTCATTTTTTTTTTCTTGTGTGTTATCTCACTCATGATTGCTAGTTACACCAGAATTTGACTTGACTCTTGTCTGCATGCTTATATTGAAATGATCTAGGCTTTGGTTCTAATTAAGCTACCAGCCAAATAAGCATACCCTACAATTATCCATTTATTTAAGCCCCTTTGAGCCTAATTACCCTTTTGTTTTGTTATATAGCTCATTACAAGCCTAAAAGTGAAAAACATTGAATTGCCTCAATCTTTGGGGATAAAGGAGTCTTTCCTTACATAAGTGCAAACCAAAATATTGGGATTTTATTGTGATTGACTGATAAACATATATAATGATGAATGTTGTGATGTCAAACTTAAACTTATTGAGTTGTGATTTTGGAGTTATAAGTATTTGTCATCATATAGGGAAGGTCTGACAAACCTAGTGATTCGGGGAAGTACAACTGAATGAGCCTGATCGTTGAGGGCTACATTCTAACTGTAAGGTAAGACTAATAGACCTTGGGGGTACATCTAGTGGAGAATTCATAAGTGGATTAGTGGGTTATTCCCTAAGGTCAGGAACTACTGTGCAACACAAGAGTACCTCGACTGTCGCGTATGCGTCTCGGGTTGAGTTCAGGGGATCTAGGAGGACTTGGCCATTCATGAATTTTCCGTCCACTCTTGTAGTGGCATAGTATCAGACCTCCTAACCAAGTACTTCATAGTATAATGGTACCAAATTATAAAGTATAGAGTATAGGACATGCATAACATTTCATCCTTGTGACTGTCTTATTGTGAATGAATTTGATGAACTGTTGATATTATACGCTTGAATGCTTTTGAAGTTTTGATAATTTGATTGCTTGCGTGTTCTCCTCATGTATTTTATACTGTGATATAATTTCAAAACTCTCTCTTTGTTATTTGTGTTTGGCGTTTGCGATGGACGCAGACGAGCTGCAAGCTGCAAGAGAAGACTAATACTCTTGAAGTGTAGGAAGCCGTCTTATCTTGAAGACTTTTACTATCTATCTTTTGTTAACGTTATTTGCAACATATTTTAGTTTTGGGGATTCCCGCTCTGATAGTGACATCGGGTTAGGACTACATTCGCACCTAATATTAAACATAAGTATGTATAACTCTAAACGGATTTTGTTATCTGATATTGTGATTTCAAGTTGTTAAGTTTGATGGATCCTTTGGATTTAGTTGACGTGTTTATGATTATGTGATGCTCTTTACCTAAATAATAACTAAATATGTTTGGAAGTTTGTATATTTAATTATTTGAAAAAGTTCAGAGTTTTAAAAATATAAAAAATTAATTTTTTTTTATTTGGGGTTTAGGGTGTCACATTTATGATGGATGCAGACGAGTTGTAAGCTTCAAGGGATGACTAGTACCTTCAGGGAGGCGGAAGCTGTCCTGTCTTGAAGACTCTTATTATATACATTGTATTCATCTTATTTTGGGATTCCCGCTCTGATAGTTGCATTGGGTTGGGACTACATTTGCACTTAATATTAAACTTATGTATGTGTACTTCAGAAAGTATTTTATTCTTTGATATTATGATTTCGAGTTGTTAAGTTTGATGGAAATTTTGAATTTATTTTGAATTTATATGATTACGTAATACTCTTTACCTTAATATATATATATATATATATATATATATATTTGAAGAATTTCATTAAATTAAAAATAAAAAAATTAATTTTTTTTATTTGGAGTTTAGGGTGTCACATTAGTGGTATGAAAGCTTGTTTGTCCAATTAGACCGTGTAAGCGATGTGTCTATTGAGATGTTTGTGTCCTTGTTAATTGTGTGATTTTTTTTTACTATTATTGATTAGATTTCTATGGAGCTTTTGTTGTGTGCTATGTGAAAATGTTGTGAAATAAAGGTGAAGATACGTTGAGTGTTGACTTTCATTGCATTGTACATGAATATTTGATCTGCTTTCAAATTTTGTGTTGGTGGGATTTAATCAAACTTTTAAGATAATTATACAAACTCAGTTACATATAACTCTAACTTGTTTAAAACAATTATATAAAAATGGTGGTTCATTTATATTCTTAATGATGTTTAATTTCTTTATCTACTTTAAAATCTTCTCAGACTCTTAATTTCTATGTTTTAGGTGCTATACTTTCTAGTTGACATTTTGTAAGAACTTCTTAGGAAGTAAAACATAATCATGAGTTTAAGGAGGTAATCGAAGTTATGGTATAGATTCTAGGTTTCAGTCTAGTAGTTAGAAAAGAGAACATAACCAAGAATTCGTAGACTAGTAATTCAACGAAGGTTGTGTAGATAAATTTTTGGTTGATTGTTGCTCAGAGACTTCAGTGATTGTTAAGTTAAAAATAAAGTGTGTTGCAGTTTTTCTTTTTTAAGTCTTAATGATTTATTGTGATTTAGAGTGTCATGAGAATACTACTACTACCATTAGAGTAGGTCTTGAGAACAAAGAGTATAACTAATTTCAATATAGAGTTCACAACGAGTCTTCAAATGACGAATTTTGAATTGGAGGGATGCATTGTTTAAGTCAAAGCAACATTTCAATGCATTTGTGTTTTCAATTAAGTGAAAAATAAAAATAAATAAAGAGGGGTTTATTGCTTTTGATTTTTAAATTTGTTATTTTGTTTTTATTTCATTGTGGATTTTAGTTTGTTAAAATTAATTATGTTCTAGCTGTATTGATCACATATGGATACATCTTTTGTTTTGCTGGACATTTTTTTTGGGTATAAATACCCCTGTATTTGTACAAAAAAATAAACATATATATGGTTGTGTGAATGAGAAAATATTTTTTTTATTTGTATGAAAGTATTTGAAATTAATGATTTCTATTTGATAAAGGTGTTTTATGTGTTATTAATGGTCTTATTTTATAGGTTCTATTATTGCAATTCTCAATTAATTATTATACGTGATTAATAACTAAAAGAATTCTAACATGTGATGGAGTGGAAGACGTGACGACGCCTTCACAATTTTTGATTGCATTAAAAGTCTTTTAATAATTGCTATAGAATTTAATGATTACAATTGTTATTTTTCTGACTAACCGACTACATAAGTAAGAGGGATTGATCATTCTAATGACTTACCATCTATGAAAGAACAATAACACACTACAAAAAAATTGACCTACCGTGACATACAAAATGTGTCACTAAACATTCAAAACTGTAGGTAAAAGTCAATAATACATTGAGTGACACTCATATTTAGTGTCAACTTTAAGGGGGCGTCCTGCTACACTTTGCGGACTGTCACTACATTAAGGGGGCGTCCTGCTACAGTATTGTCGGTCACTAAAACTTATTATTATTTATTGAATTAAATTTATTTCTAATTGTAATTTTAAATTATTAATACCAATAAATTAAATTTAAAATTTTAATTTATTTTTATTAATTAATATCATTAAAACATACAATAAAATATAATTTATTTTACTAATTTTATTAAATGAATATTACTTGCATTCATAGCATTTTAATTATAGCACTAACATGACTATCATATCTTTGTGACAATATTGTAATGAAATTAGATCATAAAAAAATATATTTCTCCACTAAGTAGATCATAAAATCTTTACAAAAGTGATATATTTCTCCAGTTATGAGTAAATTCTTAATTTCAATCTATCCTAACATTTTCTCTAAAATCTCTCCTTCCATGTGTTTAGAATCTATCTTTGGAACTCTATCATTCCATTATTCTTTGTCCTGCAACACTTGCTTTTGAGAAATATTTCAGATTTGATAAACCAACTTCTAAAGCCTTGTCACACAATAAAAGATATATATAATTAACGAAAATTATCAAAACCAAACAATCATAAGGTCATATAAGCTTTGAGGGTTCAATGTTTTGAAGTTTGTAATGAATAGTGGTTGTATTCACAAGACATTGTCTTTTTCTTTTTCTTTTGCTTGGGAAGTTTGTAATAAATAGTTTGTAATTGAGTCTTTGAACTTGTAATAATTTGTAACCATATCCCTGACCTAAATACTTTGTAATCAGATTTAAATAATATGAAATTAGGTCCCTAAATTTAGGAAACCAATTTGAAATGATTTAAAAATTTGAGGACTTCATTCCCAATTATTTAAATGTTCAGGAGAGATCAAATTATTTAAATTTAAAAGTTTTGGCACACAATTAAACTTTAGTTCAGAGCCTTCATTACAAATTATCGACAAGTTTAATGACCAAATTACATAATTTTTAGTTTGTGAACTTAATTAAATATTCTGAAATAGTCAGGGGACATTCAGAATAAGTATTAATAATCCTAAGAAATAATCTAATATACCAAGATTAGAAACTTATCCTATAAAATAAACTAACATACTCTAATATAACATAAAAGTATTATATTCTAACAATCATATAACTTTATACACACACATATACTGTTGAGCTGTCTCAAACAGGGCCATAGAATTGAAATGAAGCAAGAAAAACGAAACAAAACTGTTGCAATGCAGCAAAAAAAGTAAAACATACAAATCATCGATATTATACTTCTTTAATTTTCAGTTGTTTAAGGAAACTTCTAGCTTCTATTGTGTTGGTAATTCTGCTTATGATTTTATTTTTTCCTTTTAGGGAAGCATTTTCTGTTTTCATTACTCTCTCTATAACACACACAAGACACAATTCTCTATCCCTGCTATATTCTCGAGTAGTTCATATATCAATCCATGTTACATAATCAGAATTATGAAGTTCGAATTAAAATATTTGGAGTAGATTGATCAAGCGATTATGTAACATGAAAAAAAAAAGAAGAATTGATACTTGAGAGGAGCAGATAGAGAGAGATGCGAAGAATGGAAGACAAAGTTCTAAATCTCAAGATTGTGAGGGAGAATCTGATCGAACACTCAAAGAAAAAGAAACATAAAAAGACAATGTCTTGTGGTGACACGTGCACAGCCAGAAGAACAATCGCATCTTAGCCGTTCGTGCCTTTTATTTTGAGAGCGAAATACATCCTACACATTTCCTCTCATAAAATCAATTAGAAGAGTTCGCTGCCATTTCAATTCCTGCATCAAATTTCAGAGAGATCACAACAATATTAACTCGTTTAATAAAAAAAATCAAAATTTTGATGATAAACCAAAATCAAGTAAAGAGAGAGAACTTGATCACGAGTGAGTTTCAAAAAACAAAATATGGAACCCAAAACCCTACCCAATGCTGTCTCCATTTACCTGTTCAATAGAACCACCAAAATTCAAAATGTTTGTGACATAATTAAAATAGTCATGAGTTATCAATTATCATTCGACATAAATTATACCTGTTCAGCTACAGCTTGTAAAACCTCATTAATTTCCAAGCAATCTTGCCAAGACAACGCACACGTCCTCTTTTTTCAGACCCGTTAACTTTTGAGTAAATATCATTCTTCCAATTTGTAAAATCTTGAGTGGTTTGAGGATTATTTGAGCTTTCTGCCTCCTCTACCATATGCTTCTTTAGTTCTTCCTACATTTAACACAAAGTTTCATAGCCAATTACAACATTTAACAACATGAAACTTTGCATTCTTTAACGGACAACTTTGGAAAAAAAAAAAAAGAAAGATCATGCATGGTGGCCTAAAGAATATAGATAATATGAGCAGAACTAAGAGTATTTTGACAATTTGAATAAATTCTATCTATTATTTTTGTGGATAAAATTCAAGTATTACATTGCCCAAACTCATTTTGGTATTTGTTAGAAATGAACTATGCCCCTTCTTATTATTATTATTTTCTTTCTACTTGTTAGAAATGATTAGTTCAAATTGTAATGAACATTATACTGATAGAGTGGATGCACTTTCAGGAATCGGTAATAAAACCATTAATGGACTTTAATGAAGATTCTTGGTTCCCATGCAATATATGTCCTCATATTTTGTGCGATGCTTTTTGTTCATGTTACTTATTTTCTATATCCAATTAATAAGTAAAGTCAACAATCAAAACAAGCAGATGATAAATATTGTTATACGAAAAAAATATTAATGGCATTGTACATATACCTGTCCATTTTTGGAACACCAGTGATGTACTAAAGCACCACACTAAGAAGGATCAATCCTTGTGTACAGGAAGTAGGCAGCCATTTCTGCTTCTGTCTTACTACTATCATATCCCTTTGATTTCAAATGATAAAATTTTTTGCTTCTGTGTACAGTCTTACCTTGGTTTGGTAAGAGGCTAATCTAATAACTCAACCCTCTAACTAGGTCATGCAGAAATATATCCAACATTTGTCTTCATACTGTGGAATAATTCCCACCAGACCCAAAATGTACATCAAATCTATGCAGATTTTTTTGTCTGCCCTAATTCAAATTAGGAATCAGACACCGATTAGGGTTTCCCAATTGGTAAAATCAAATGGCATTTATTGGGTTTGAATCCTTGTGGTGCTCGTTCATTGTTAGCTCATTTGTAAACACCATTATCATCCTCAGCCTACTACCTGATAGGAAGATTAGGCAATTAGACAGACTTGGCTCATCAAGAACCTAGAAGGTAAACAACAAGCCTTTGAGTCCATCAGAATGTATGACTCAGGTGGAACAATGATAAGCACAATCAAGGAACTAAGACCGCGTGCCTTTTTTTCCCACCAATAGAAAATTGACGTGCCACAACCATCCTCCTAATAGACAGTGCATGATCGACCTCTTCAACCAATTATTCAATCAAATTACAACTTTAAGGCTGAACTATTCCCATTCACTTCCAATTAAAGCATTTAAACACAAATAAATCCCTTGGAATTCCCCAAAAAAGCATCAACACAAATTTTCTTTTCAGTCACTACAATAATAAAATAGCATCTCACTAATCAAAAGATATTTCACTTCTGTAAGTAAAGAAGACCCTAGATTCTTGATATTTACACTTTCCTCACATATAAGAACATTAGTTGATTGTATAAACGGGAAAAGAGCAATGATTTTTGCTAGACTTAATCATTCAAGGAACCTGTATATGTAACGAATGCAAACACATCAAATCCACATAAAGGAAAATTTAATCAATACATTAAGCCTAACCAACTCCAACAAGTCAAATAAAACTCATAAGCTACTATCAGAATACATAAACAACTCAAGTACTAATCAGCCAAAAGGCATTCAGGAGTCATACAAAATACATCCTTCTAGCATAGATATTCACATTCAGGTAGCAATAAGGAAAGTGACAACTCATACCTCATATGCGTCGTGCCTACAGTCTATTGGTGGAATTGCACCTGCAATCAAGCAAGGGATTCTAAAACCAGTTCACTTACAGTGAGACACGCGATTACCACTACTTAATCCTCTAGCATAGCAATAGACATTCTTGTTTGCAAGGTTGTTAACAAATATGACTCCAAACAAACTGAAAACCCAAAACCTAGAGAACCCAAGCAAGTAGAATAATTAGATTTCACAATTATTGAAGGGCAGGGAGTACCATTCTCGGTAACATTTGAGGCACATAGCATGATTGCAGTTGGGCAACACAATTTTACTATTCATCTCCATGCATATCCCACATTCATCTTCTCTTTCAATGTCTATGTCAGAAGATTGCCTATAGTCCTCATCATCTCTTCTACGATACCTCTCCATGCATACGGCCTATAGTCCTCATCATTCCTACTCATGTCCCACATCATTTAAGTTGGGTAAAAAAAGAACATATTAGACAACACTTTTAGAACCCTTATTTTAACCATAACATTGTAAAGAAATTGGATATTCATAGCTGATATTTTTTTCCTTGTAACTGGGAAAAGGAAAACATTTGTTTTAGTAGTAATTTGGAGTTATTTGCTCCATCTAATGTACAAAAGTGAGGTAATCAGTGTATAATGTAAGACCCGTTATTTTAAATTCTAAGTTATGAAATTTTATGGTATTTTGTGTGGAATTTCTTAGGCTGTTAGCCCAGTTTTTGGTATTGAGTGAGTTAAATGCCAAAAATATATTTTTGGAAATTGGATTAAAATTATTTGTCGGAAAATAATTTATTTACGTTACGGAGGATTTAATATCGGGCAATTTTGTTAAAAATATCTGAGGTTGCTGAAAATTGTACCGGTCAATTGAATTGCGACGAGAGTAGATATTTTATCAAATTAGATTGAGATGAGTGTGAGAGTTGTTAGATATTTATTATATATATATATATATATATATGAATATATATTATAAGTAATATATATAAATAAGTATGTAGTATATATATATATATGTTAGAAAGAAGTGAGAAAAGCAAGGAACAGAGAGAGAACACGGCAAACAGAGGAAGGAAAAAGAGAAAACGAAAATGCCTTCTTCCATTCTCGCGAAGCTTTATTCTTCTTCCTTCTTCCATTTTCATTTTCGTTGCTTTGTTTTGCTTCAAAAGAGAAACCCATGGCTTGGGGAGAGAAGACAAGGTTTTCGCAGCTTCTTCCTTCTTCTCGGATTCGAAAATGGTGTTAGGGATTTCAAAACCGTCAAACACAAACCTCCCCGTTTCACCTAGATCTAATCTTCGTTTCGCGAAGAGATAGAAGGGAAAGTTGCTCACTACCACGCTACGGTGCTAGGGAACCAACTTTGGAAGCGGCGTTGCGAACGGAAGATTTTACCGAATTTACCCGCGACACCGTAATCGCACGTTAAAGCTAACGTGAAGGTAAGGGCTCCTTCCAAAATTTTAGTTTGCATTTAGAGACTTATCTGTGGTTGTGTGGAAAGAATTTTGTTAGGGTTAAAGTGTTGATTTGGGGAAAATGAATTTAATGCTTTTATGGGTGAAATTATAATGTGGGGTTTTGGTGATATTGATGAATGTTTCGTGGAAAATGAATTTAAACTCATTTATGTATGATTTTGAGTAAATGAAACTTGTTGCATTTGAGTGGTGGGTTGTGTTGATTTGTGTTTGTCGTATTTGACGTGTTCTTAATTAATACTGATGAAATTTGATATGGGTATGTTGGATTTTGTGGAGAAATGAATTGATGTATTTTGGTGTGAGTTGTGGATTGGATTTGATAATATGCTTGAGTTTGTTTTGTGTGGAATTTGAAAACCATTAAGTTAAATGAGTATTAAGAATGGGGAATCTCTTAATGTCTTGTTTACTTAATGTGCGTTTGTGAAAATCGTTTTGAGTTAAATGAGTATTAAGAATGGGGAATCTCTTAATATCTCAGTTTACTAATGTTTTGGAAAATCGTTTAAGTTAAATAAGAATTAAGAATGGGGAATCTCTTAATGTCTTGTTTACTTAATGTTTGTTTTGAAAATCGTTTAAGATAATTGGGCGTTAAGAATGGGGAATCTCTTAATGTCTTGGTTACTTAATGTTTGTTTTTTGAAAATCGTTTCAGTTAAATGAGTATTAAGAATGGGGAATCTCTTAATGTCTTGTTTACTGAATGTTTTGTTGTGGAAATCGTTTAAGTCAAAAGTATATTAAGAATGGGGAATCTCTTAATATATCTGTTTGCTTAATGTTTGGCGTGAAAAACGTTTAAGTTAAATGAGTATTAAAAATGGGGAATCTTTTAATGTCTACATTTACTTAACGATTTTTGTGAATGGAGTCAGTGTATGCTCATGCATTTCATCTGGTAAATTGTGCTGACCCGTGATAGGTGGCACCTCGATAAACAGTACTGACCCGTGATAGGTGGTACGTTTACGATTTACTTTTTGGTAAGTTGTGCTGACCCGTGATAGGTGGCACCTCGGTAAATAGTACTTTGGCCTGTGATAGGCGGTACATTTATGACTTACGCTTTTTCTTTTAGTAAATCGTGCTGACCCGTGATAGGTGGCACCTCGGTAAACTGTACTGACCCGTGATAGGTGGTACGTTTATGATTTACGCTTTTTAGTGAATCGTGCTGACCCGTGATAGGTGGCACCTCGGTAATTGGTACTTTGGCCTGCGATAGGCGATACAATTATGATTTACGGCCCTTCGAGGAGGGTTTTGGTTTGGAATTTCGAGTCCATGCATTTTGGCATATACGCATTGCATTAGGGTGCTTGGCACACGACTCGTATTTGATTCAAGTTTATGATTGAGTGTTTTGAACTTGAGATATCATTGTGATTGTGTTGATTTTGCTAAGTGTTACGTTTTGAAATTATGTGTAAATGTGATGGATTGTAAAACTATTTCGAAGTTCAAATTATCGTGGTAATTGTGTTGAAATTGCTAAGTGTTATGTTTTGGAATTGTTTGTAAGTTTGATTGATTGCAAAACCTTTTGAAACTCAAGATGTCGTGGTGATTCATCTATAATTGTTAAGTGTGATTGTTTGGATTTGTGTGTAAGTGTTGATTGATTTCAAAACCCTTTAAAAAGCTGAAAAATGCTGATATTTGCTGTTTTTCTGTTGCTGTCTGATGTGTATTCGAATACAGCAAGCTGTATTCGAATACAGACAGCCACTGACTTACTGTGTAGTCGAATACAGACTGCTGTAGTCGAATACGGACATGCTGTTTTGCTACTGACTTGTTGTGTAGTCGAATACAGACTGTTGTATTCGAATACAGACATGTTGTTTTTGTTGCTGAATGCTGAAACAGCCTTGTATTCGAATACAGAGATGCTGTATTCGAATACAACAATGCTGTTTTGTTAAAAACTTCAATTTTCAACTTTGTTTATGCATGTTTAGCATATGGAAACCCTTTTAAGGTGCATGCTAAGTGGAAAGGTTATTTGTGCATTTAAAAACTTAAATGTTATGTGTTAACTGTTAATTTCGGTTGGTGACCCTTTACAACTATTGTGGAAATCTGGGCTTTGCCCTCAGATGAGAGTCAGGGCGGTCCTACCGGTTCGTACCCTACGGATGGGAATGTAGATGGGGATGCTTGACTGGAGCTATGTTAGGAGGATTTCATGGGGCGTGTGGAGATCACTCAGGGTGTATAGTCTTTGGTAGAATGATCAGATTAGGTTGACATAGAGGGAACAGACGTCTTTCTTTTGTATTGTGTTTATTTTAAACTGGAAGATTGTACCACTTTTTGATATGTAAATATTTTGTATTCATATTTGGAGAAACTTTTCCGCTGCTTGTAAATTATAATGACTTAATTATTTATCCAAAGGTGTTACCTTATTTATTTCTCTGTTTTATTTTAATTTGTTTTAAAAAAAAAAGTACACCCTCACTTTGAAAAACGGGGTGTTACATATAACGTAAAACTTTTTTTCACCATAAGATAGTAGGTTACGACATGTTTAATGGTATACCTGCAACATCGAAAAACTTGACTTCTCTTTACCCATTCTACCCTGTTTACTGCACAAATATGCCACTTTGTTGCCTTTTTCTATACTCTCTCTGTTGATCCTACATTGTCCCTTTCATTTCATTTATTATCTGAGTCTTTGATTTATCCTCCGTTGGTCTTTAATGGCAGCTAGTATTGAGCTAAATTAACTAGATTCTTAATCTATATATACTTCAATCTTATTGATTCCCTTCACAACACTGATTGTTTTTATTATCTATCTATTCTTCACAACCATAACAGGTTATATACTCAATTTATTATTGATATTGATTATTTGAAAAAAAAAAAGAATTCTCAATGATTTAACATTCCAATCGAGAAACACTTCATTTTGAGCTTCAAAATGAAAATAGAAGAACCTCAAATCAATTTTAAAATATAAAACGCTGAATCCAAAAATCGCTAACAAAGAAAAAACAATTGCTAAAAACGGAAGAAAAAAATTCACTTACTCGTGAATCTTGCTGAATCTGAATCTGAAGTTGAATCTGAAGTTGAATCTGAATTTGAATCTGAATCTGAATTTGAATCTGAATCAATGAGTTTGAATAACAAAATTGTAAATCGTTGAACACTTTAACAATTTCTGAGATGAAATAGGGAAACAAATTGAGAGGAGAAGAAATAGGGAAAAAGAAATTCAGAGATCGAAATGGAATGAAGGCATTGCATTGAAGAACGAAAATTACTCACATGAGGGCGTTGAAGAGAATGAAAATGAAGGCTGATTTTTGGTGAACGAAGGCGTGAAATGGTTTTCTGGTGAAGGGGAACGTGAAGCCGCGTGCGTGCGTGAAATGATTTTTTTGAGAAATAGGTTAATTAATTTTTTTACATTAAATATTTCAGTTTTTTTTTTAAGATATTATAAATTAATATTAAATTAGCATTTGTGACACTCTCTCTGTAGCTAAAAGTAACTATAGTGACAAACAAATATATATCACTAAATACTGAGTGTCACAATAGATTTTTTTTTTGTAGTGACAATTTGATATGATGAACAGTTTCTAATTTTAGTTTGATTAGTCTAAATCATGTTTGTCACTCAAAGATACATTTAAGTGATCTAATTGTTTGGAGAGAAAAATAGTTTTTACTGTAAAAGAAAATAGCAAACTTTGTTTCATGTGTAAGACGTACACCATGATACGCACACTTGTAATGGCATAAGTATTTTATTAATAGTGGTATAGTGGTAAATTCCTAAGTTATTAGATTAAACTAAATAAATGTATTATATAGATGTATTAGGCCGAATTATTTTAAGAAGACCTTTAAGTTATTGTATAAAGTTCCAAGGAACCAATCGTGTGGGTAGAATTACAGAATGTACTAGATTTAAATATTGATTACATATGATATATAATACAGGTATTTGGTACTTGTAGAATTGGTATTACGTTATATTTTGCAAACCAACATATCTGTTAATTGATTTCATTTTAATATAAGAATTGAATATGATGCTTATGTGTTAGCGTGTTGTTTATCATATTGCATTAGTTATTAGTTATCATGCATAAGGCATTGGGTTGTGTATGCTATGTTTTGCTAGACATGAATTGTTTATTTATTTTGACGTCGATGTGTTAAAATATTCTTCTTTTACTAGATTTTGAAACGTTGAATTTTAATTTTAAATAAATAAGTGTAATTTGAATTTTTATATTTGTTTTCTATGAGTCATTCTTAGAATATGAACAATTTATGTGATTTCTTTTAATTTTCGGAAACATGTAAATTCTTTTAAAAAATTGATTAAAGATGACACGCTAATGCTTATTTATATATCTATTTACTTTATTAGACAACCTTAGCTACTATTTTGGGTCATTGAGTTTCTTACACTATTTTTAAGTGATTTTAAATACCAATTCTACGTAAAATATTTTCTTATTGTATTATGGTTATGCATGTTCGTTATTTGTATCTACTACGTGCCATATAGATTCTTATGTGTGATTTTGATATTATTTTTTTCATAATAAAAGACAATCATAAGTCTCTTTTAGTTCTAGTGAAACTTGTGAGGTTTCTTGTGTTGAGATTAGAATTGAATGGTTCATAATTTTTGTAATAACCAGAAAAAGTTAGATGGTTTTAATTTAACTCAACGAATTCTTCCTTTTTACAAATGGACAATATGAGTTAAGGAAAGTTGTAAAGGAAAATCAACTAAATTTAGACATCTAGGTGAGAGTTTTGTTTGTACTTGATGGGAGGAATAGGTCAAATTTTTCTAGTTTAATTATATGACTTAGATATTTGAACTTTAGAAGTGATCCTACAGGTGTTTTAAATTTTAATGTGTAGAAAAAAAAAATCTTAGCAATTACGACAAATTAAGGACATTGGAGTAGAATAATGTTATAAAATCCGATAACTTAAAAAAAAAAGGAATAAAAAGACCCTCGTAAGAGTTCTTAAACAATTGTGCTAGTAGTTTAATGAGATTCAGATCTTATGAACCTTTAAGAAGAGTAATTGTAAATAAATCTACACTCTTTTGTGTCATGAATTTCGAAGACCAAATTCTTTTTAGGGGATAAAATTGTAACACCCTAAATTTCTTATTAAAATATTTTAGTAATATTATAACACCTTAGATTTTTTATTAAAATATTTTAGTAATGTTATGATAAATTATTACTATAAGTGTGTTTGTTGTGGTGTTATAACTTCTATGTGGTTGTCTTATGTGTTTGTCTTAGTAATTTATTTAAATTATTAATATTAATAATATTGATTTTTTTAAATATATATATATATATTTATATAAAATAAAATAAGAAGTAAATGGGTGTTGCTGCTAATTTTAATACTAATTGAGTTGGTTTAAGAATGTTATAATAAAAATAATAATAAAATCTAGGCTGGTATACTATATATATATATATACTTCCTAATTTTTCATTCGGTAGCAACTATGTGCTTTTGTGTATATATATATATACACACAAAAGCACATAGTTGCTACCGAACGAAAAATTAGAGAGTAGTTCTTGTTATCAATAGCCGCCTTCTAAGGTTTAATTTATGTTAATATAAAATTGAGTGTAGTCAATAGTAAGCTGTAGCTAAATATTGTTTGCCTGCGTTTCATATGACATACATGGTTACCTATTTAAAAATTATCAAAACTACATATAAATATATATGAACGTTATATTTAGTTCTTTTTATCTTATTTAGTTAAACAAAATTTTGATTATGTTAATATGCATGTTTTAATTACTGTAAATATATTTTTGAGTTATATTATAAACAGAACAAAATTTATTTATTGTTAGTAAGTAATTTATTTGTATTTGGTTGATGTGTTGTTATAATTCTCTTACGGGCTATTAGAGACGACGATCGACGAAGACACGACACTTTAGCATATCAGATTCGTTTGGAGAAATCTTCAATTGAGGTAAGGGGTGAGAGTAGGTTCGATTTATGAGTATAAAATAACATGGGATGAACGAGAATACCAAAATTCTCAGATATTCATCTGGGTCACACTACGTACGGTTGAACCTTATTGAGTAATAATAAATAATTAATAACACGTGAATGGTAATAGTGAGGACCAAAATATAATTTAGCAACCTATAGAATTTCCGTGAATTTTATTTATATCAAGATTGTATGTCGTTTGATTTTATGAATATTATGTTGACTGTTATTGTGTGAATGATATGTACTGGAGTGTTCTTGCTACTTGAATGAAATTGTGATATCACTTGAATGTGCCACCTGTTTGATCTTTTATTTTGTGATTGATAAGATTGGATGATGCATTGTGAGTATTGCAAACCAAAATATTGGGATTTTATTATGATTGACTGATAAACATATATAATGATGAATGTTGTGACGTCAAACTAAAACTTATTGAGTTGTGATTTTGGAGTTAGAACTATTTTGTCATCATATAGGGAGGGCCTGACAAACCTAGTAATTCGGGGATGTACAACTGAATGAGTCTAATCATGGAGGGCTACAGTTGAATTGTAAGGTAAGACTAATAGACCTTTGGGGTACATCAAGTGAGGAATTCCTAAGTGGATTAGTGGGTTTCCCTAAGGTTGAGAACTACTGTGTAACACAAGAGTACCTCGATCATCGCGTATATGTGTCTCGGGTTGAGTTGAGGGGATCTATGAGGACTTGGTCATTCATGAATTATCCGTCTACTCTTGTAGTTGCATAGTATCAGGCCTCCTAACTAAGTACTTCATAGTAGAATTGTACCAAATGATGAAGAAGTATAAAGTATAGGACATGCATAGAATTTCATCCTTGTGACTGCTCTATTGTGATTGGTTTATATTAACCTTTGATATGATGATTTTGAGTGTTTCTCCTGTTTGTGCAGATTTGACTAATTGTGTGTTCTCCTCGTTTATCTTATACTGTTACATAATTTCAATACTCACCATTTGTTGTTTGTGTTTTCCGTTTGAGATGGACGCAAATTAGTTGTAAGCTACAAGTAATGACTAATACCTTGAGGGAGGTGGAAGTCGTCCTATCTTGAAGACTCTTATTATATGCATTGTATTCATGTTATTTTGAGCGTCTCTTGATTTGGGAATTCCCGCTCTGATAGTGACATTGGCTTGGGGCTACATTTGCACTTAATATTAAACTTATGTATGTGTACTTCAAAAAGTATTTTGTTCATTGATATTGTTACACCTTAAATCCCAAAATAATAGATATAATAATTTACATCATATTCCTATAAAATTTGCAGTGAGTAAATAAAAATATATTTTCTAGAAATAAAAACTTTATATTTAATTTAGAATATCATGTTTCACAAAAATAAAAATAAAAAACACTTTAAACTTATTTTATCCATTAAAATAGTGCAATCTCAATAAGCCTGATTTAAGTATAATTACTTGCTTTAATTCTAAAAACTTACTAGTACTTTTAAGGTTTTCATACAAAAATTCGATTCAAATTAAAAAAGAAAAATACAAATTAAAACTCTTATTCCTGGTATCACCTATTAGAGCGGAATTCCTCCCAAACTTGAACTCCAAGACTCATTAACCTGTAATAGTTGCGAGTTCGCAAACGCATGGCCCAGCCAGTCAAACACAAACAACGAAGGAGGTGAGTTTCGAAATCATGATGACAGTATAATACAAGTAAGAAGAACACACAAACAATCATAATAGGACTGTATCATTACATAAATATTCCATCAAGAAAATATCACATTCAAGAGTCAAAATCACTCAAGGAAAATCAATAGATTTCACTGTAACATCAAATTGTCTAAGAGAAATTATTACCACACATAATACTTATTAATAATAATCTTCACTTCACAATTTCTCAATATTTATTTTCTCCCCTCGTTGGCCTATGATACTCCATTAAGAACCACCATCTCAAACACAAATTGAAATCACAATTATTTCACCAACTATGGGGTTACTTCAATATTCTCATCACAATTTCAGAACATCACTATCATTAATCATATCTCATCACATAAACTCATCACAAATTTATAGCATCACTATCATCAAACATACATCATCACATATACTTGTCACAAATTTATAACATCGTTATTATTAATTATACATCATCATAATGACATAAACATATCAAAATAAATTCACTTTTTATTATCACATCACATAAACATGTCTAATCAAACATATAACATAAAGTTCATTCAACATCTAAAATTACAATGATACCAAATATCACATATTTAACAAAAATAAATCAAACATCACAATAATATCCAATACCACACATTTAACGAAGTTAAATCAATCAACACCTTATAAACATTTCTATTCCATATTTGAATCTCACAATTCCCATATTTTAACATTAATTAATTTATCACTCAAAGGGCTACTGCCGTACGTAGCGAGCCCCGAATGAATCGTTGGAAAATACAGTTTTCCTGTTCATCTCAAATTATATTATACTCATGAATTCAAACGCTCTCTCACACCTTACCTTATTTTGACGCTTTCACACACGAATATGATTCCATTTGTAAACAACCTTTATTGATTGACTCTTTGTCCTTCAATCGATCTAACTCAACAGTTTATGGGTAAATGTTAAAAATAAAATATGAGAAGATACTCTAAAAACTATATTCAAAATTCGGTCAAGAAAAATTACCATAAGTCAGAATCCCAATCAGTCGATAATATAGCCACTTATCACATGGTCGTTTTCACTCAGATCGGACTTACGGTGAAGAAGAACGGTGTAAAATAACGAATTCTACAAACGAAGAAGTTGGGTATTTTAGAGAGAAATTGGGGTTGTTAAAAATTTGAAAAATTATGTTTAATTGACGAGTTAAATGAGTGAAATAACATACTCAAATTTTGGCGAAAATGGAGAAAGTTTTCTGGAACAGTTACCGAAAACACAATTTCATTGATAAAGTATTATTACAATTTCAAAACTAATAATTTATAAATAAAAATAATTAATCTTTTAAAATACATTAATAACCAAAAATCTCATATTTAAAATAATCCCTATAATAATATATATTTTTTCAAATACTCAAATTAAAATATTACCATCATTAGAGAATATAAAGTAAATCAAATACAATATCACTATTATCTCAAGATAATTATTTATATAAAATAACTAAAAATAAAAAATAGTTATAAATAATTAAAATATAATTACGTGCATACTTAACATCATTCAAGCGCACCTAAAAGTATTACATTAATTGGGTACACGTACACGTAAAATCGTATAAAATATTTTTTTTTAAATATATATATTACACTAAAATACTATTATTTTTTAAAAATATATCAAATAATAAAATATAATATTATTATTTATATCACTCATGTAATCTAAGATTTATAATACTAGCACATCATAGAAATCACCTATATAACAAAAATTAGTCAGAAAATCTATTATCATATAATCTAAAATAATTTTAATATTAAATTAATTATTTAAAATCATACTTAACTAATAAAATAGTTTAGTATAAATTTTAGGGTGTTACAGATATTATGATTTCGAGTTGTTAAGTTTGTTGGAAATTTTGGATTTATGTGATTTGTTTATGATTACTTATTACTCTTTAGCTTAAAAGAAATTTATTTTGGAAGTTTGTAAACTTATTTATTTGAAGAATTTTATTGAATTAAAAATAAAAAAATTATATATTTTATTTATTTATTTGGGGTTTAGGGTGTCACAACATATGTTTATCTTGCTTACCCTAAAATATATTTCAACCATTTATATGTGCCTCTTATTATTGGGTACTTCTCTTTTGTAAATTACATTGATAAAATTAAATATATATTATTGATATAACTAATATATAAATAATTATTTGACAATTAAAACATAAAACTTTGTATTGATTTTTTAAAAGAATTTACTTGCCCGTGCAATGCGCGGGTTAACGTCTAGTTTCTATTTATTTTTAGATATTTTTATCTCTATTGTGTACAATTTCGTTTTTTTTATTTATAGTTAAATTTTAGAGGTTACTGTAAAATAAATTGACTAAACCATTAACTTGAGTGTCTGATATTCAGATTAGTTTGTTTGATTAAAATTAACCTGAATTTTGTGTACTTTAGAAAATAAAAATAAATTTTAAAGTTAATCTATAAACATTTTCATACTTGATATAAAATCAATGCAATTGCGTGTTTAATAGAAGTTAGGCGTAAAATAGGTAGTGTAGATCTCAATAGTTTAACACGATATGGATCTTGGTTGTTTATTAATTATTGGAGTCCAATTATGTGGAATAAATAATAGCTATTTTGATATTTTACTTACAGTGTGCCCATTATATTATACTTATATATACTGTATATATATCTAGTGTTATTATTTAGTATGTGTCTATTAAGGTTGCATGAGTCCTTTGTCAACTTTATAAGGTCACGATTTTTAGTACCCAATGAGATAATTAATAAGATAATAAATTTTGAATTTTCATTTTGATCAATTTGAAAACACAATAAAGAGTACAGCATGGATTTCACCTTAATTGTCAATTTATATCATTTCAAACATATTATCAAATGAAAATAAATAAAATAAAAAGAGTAATAATTTTACTAAAGTATCTTTATATGCATTGATGTATATACGATTATGATAAATACAAAGTATAATATAATGGTTTTGTAGTGGTGCACTTAATATTAACGTAAAGGTACAATTGAAAATAGTAAGTAATTAATATCAAATTGGAAATTAAAAATGACATTCATTTTATTTTGTTTTTCAACAATGACACTTTTTTATAAAATGGAGGGAGTAGTATTTATTCTTAATTTCATGATCTTGTATTTCATAAATCGATTTCTTCTGCCTTTCAAAGGAGGTTGTAAAGGAACTCTTTGAAAAAAAATAAATTATGGGTTTGTGTGACTTGAACTATTGATTGGATCGTGCAGATATATGATTTTATCTTATCTACCACTTTTATTCACAACTTTTGAACCATATCACCAATTTAAAATCTACATATTTCAACACAGAGCAAGAAACTATAGATGCTAAAATATGTGTTGTTGAACATGTTTGATTTTTATCCATCTAAGATAACATTATTCCTAAATTAGCATTTTAGTCTATTCAAAGATGGATCTTGTGATCTCTTTATATACATATCATATAAAATTTTAAGCAGCTAACATGCTATATCATGCTTTCAGAAACACTCAAACTAAACTAAAACATAGCGTATAATAGTATAAGGCCTTGATGTTTTTGAATAATCAATCCTTTTTATACAAAGTCTAACTAATTAATTTTAGAAAGACGTAGTAGCATGATATGATATAAGTTTGTGCTTATATATATATATGAATTATTAAAGTACTTAAGTTTATATTATATGAAAATAGTATTTAGATCATAAATTACATATATAACATATCAACCAGTACAAACACAACCTCAAATTAATAATATTTATTTATTCGTAAATTTGATCTAAGAGCACAACGTTTCTACCATGATTTTATTCATGTCACACATATGATGCTATTAAATTGTATAAAACAAAGCACCAATGACTTATTTAATAGATATATGACTTATTTAATAGATATCAAGGCTTATATGTCAGCTGGTGGCGGTGGTCGATTTATGGGTTCTTTGGCTGGAATTCGTAAACATTTGCGAAAGTGTTTGGAATTGGTGGCTTTGGACCTATGGGTTTACCCCTACCCTTTTGTTGGACTTGGTAAACATTTGCATGACCTTGTGGAACAATGATAAGAGCAACAAAGAACAATACTAGTAAGGACAAGAAAAATGAAGCCATTTCGATAAGTAGTTTTAATGTTTGTGCTTAAAATATATGGTGAATAATCATGCTTTATACTAGTTAGGAGCCTTAATGTCTCCCTCATAGTCGTATATTATATTTCAATGTTCATTTTATTATATGTTAAATTTAATGAAATTTATTCAACAATGTTACAACTCTTGGAAAAACTGAAAGAGTATTTACAATACCAGTTAATTATATCTATCACCTATCTCCCCTTGGTGTCGTTGGCACTCTACATGAGTTAACCTTTATATTAATTGTATATACAACTACATAGTTACCACATAATTAAATAACGAAAAAAATGCATGAATTATTAGTCATCAGGTGAAATTAAAACTTGAGATAATCTGTATAACTGATTAATATAAAACTTATTTACATATGTACTCAATCCTATTTCATCATATATGTATAGATATATTTTAGATACTAATTTTAAAAAATAAAGTAGCTTTATAAAGTTACTTAATTGGACCAATGAATAAATGTTTTATTCAAATGTCGAAAATTGTTCTCTATAAAAATATTGAACCATCTCAATTATATTAAATAAGTTATATTTAGATTAAGAGTTAATTTGGTAGACAGAAAATCGTTTTATTTGGTCTATCTTGTGTATATATATGTATGTACAAGAATTTGTTCGCTCATTGTTTGTAAAAGTCCTCTCACTACTTTAGAAATAATTACAAGATTATGTCAGTAATTAGATTATTAGAATTTTTAAACATTGTAAATTTTTAGTAATAATTTGTTTTATATTCAAAGTTGGGATAAGATCAATGTGATAGTATTAACAAGTACAAGTGTCAAAAAAAAGAAACACCCTATTTTTTTTAAGTTTCTCTCTCACTCATGGGTACCCAAAAACCATTGACTTTCATTTATTTGATCACAAAATACACTTTCCCTTTTGTAACACTCCAAAATAATTGTTATGATTTATTATTAAATTAATAATTATTCTATGTATATGTAAATTAAACTAAATTTTAGCTCACTCTATTCTACTTGAATAATTATAACCTTTATTTTTATTTAATTATTTTGGCGTGACAATTACATAGGGACGATTTATGATGTAATTATTTTCTGAATGGACTATTGTGCAATTTTTTTTATTTAATTAGTTTCGATAATCATGAAATTAATGTGTTAGATATGTTTGTTTTATTTTGTTATGTGTGAGTGGTATTCTTGTCTTGCTTGATTTATTTTAGTTGATAAAATATTTGTTGAATTATTTAATTAAATTAGAAATTATAAAAATTATATTGTTTGTTAGTTTTAATGATTAAATAAGTATTCATTTTAGGAGATATTATAGAGTTAGTGACACCCAACCTTTATGTATAAGTGTTTAGAAAATATTTTTGGTTCATCCTAAAAAAAATTAGTGACTTGACTCATTCTTTTACTCTCCTTTATAACAAGATTTTATGACAATTCATGGTGTTTTCTTGGCATAATGTGCATTAGCTCATTTTTAAGACCTTTAATTTATTTTTTAAAGGAAGATTATAAATTTTTAATTATGATTTTTTTGTGCAATTAAGAGATGACTATTCTCCTTTTTTTGTATCTCATACATTCATCTCTTTTAAATTAAAATTTTAATTTTATTTTAATTGTATACAAAAGTAATTCTATGTCATTTTTGGTTTCATAACTATTAGATAAAAAATTAAAAGGATGATGTGACACCCTCTAATTTATTTATTTAATTAAAATGGATGGTGTGACACCTTGTAATATATGGTAAACTTTATTAGTTAATTCTAATTAACTCATACACATAAATACACATGATATCAATTGACTTTGTAACAACCTAATAAAATTACAGAAATAGTAATTATTGGTAACAAAGTTTTGGTATTAAGTGCATTTCAATTTTAGACAAGAACTCAATGGTAATATTGTAACGTAAATAGCTATTTATATTCATACATAAATACACACCTATTTTTCATTCATACACTCCCAAAATATTTTTCTAAGTCGTAAATCTCAATATCTATCGGTGTTTCCATCATTGCCGCATGAGCCATTTCTCGTGCGAATTTAGAGGTGTTAAGAAAGCAAGTGCCTAAGGTATTAAATTATCAGTTCGTAGGATATTGATATGATGTATATATGTCTTAAAAGAAAAATGTTGATTTTATTTTTGTTGTAAATAAATTCACTATAATGATTTGTTTGTTTCTTTTGAGTAATACATCTATCTTGATGAACTTAATTATAAAGTTCTATTTTTATTATTATCCCTTCATAAATTTGTTTGTAGTAAAAATGTTTAATGTCTTACGTGTTTTAGAGTACTTAATTATAAAGTTATAATTTTTATGATGATTTCATTAGTAATATGTTTGTTATGATGTATTTGATATTAAGTCTTGACTTTTTGAGTGTTTTAAATTTAAGATTTAACTTTTATGAACAATATATGTCTCATGAGGAAACTAATGAGAACTTTATAATTTTAATTTTGACAATATGAGAAAATTGATTTATTGAAATGTATTAAAGTATAGTTCATTTTTATAATGCAGAAGACTTTAAAGTGAAAAGAATAAAATTTCTATATGTGTGTTTGCCTTAGTAATTGATTTAAATCATTAATATTAATTATATTTAATTTACAATAATATATATATATATATTTAAATAAAATAATACAAAGAGTGAATTTGTGTTGTTACACTAAAATTTACCTTTAGCTTTAATAAAATAGGTTAATAATAATAATAATAATCGCTTTAACAAAATTTAAAATTGGTAACAAAATTTAATCCCCCAATCTTAAATGATAAAATGCTTTAACATAAACAACTCCCTGTTTGTGCTAAGGAAGAAGATGAAGTTCTGATTAAATCGGTTTTTGAGCTCCCTTTTTTTAGAATTGCTGCTTTGGGTTAAGGTCTCTAGTTTTGGGTCTTTCTCGGCTGCTTCATTGTTCATGTCTGATTTATAAGAGTGTAGGGGGAAGATTTGGATGTGCAAGGTTTGAAAACAATTTTACTAAACTTTAAAAAACTTTTGGTTTTGATGGATTTGCAAAAGTAAAGAAGATGAGATGTTTGGAGATTGGAATGAACAGTAGTAATAGGGTTTTCTTTGAGTTTGTTTACGGGGAAGAAGAAGAGAGAGGGTTTTGAAGAAAAATGGGGAAGTACAGTGGGAATTCCCTTGTTTACCCTTCATCTATCCAAATATTGCCCTTTTTTTAATTAATCAAATTTTAAACCAATTATTTTATTTTTAATTTAATAGTGTCACTAATTAAATTCTAAATTAAAAAAAATTTCCAATCGTTACACATGTATTTTCTTATAGTCCAAACCCATCCGACACAATATCTTGTTTGCCTCATAATAGCATTTCCTTGAAGCTTTTGTCTGTCCATCCATTTCTCACTTTCAAGTTGAACAATCTCAGCACCACAGACAACCGTGTGAAGTTAGTGCATCTCGGATACAGAGCCTCTACGTTGAAAAGGCTCTTGACCAATATCAATAATCATGCCCTCAAGCCGATTGTCCATATCATCACGAACTATCTTCTCTTTCTGATGCATTTGCCATTTTTAACAAACCACCATGTCGTATCCTTTTTGTATAACTGGAAAATCCCATAATAAATAAGATTATTTCTTATTTCTTCAAAGTGCAATTGATTTCCATTTAATTATTTAACATAAGAACAATAAAATGTTTCTTTGTTTTTAGGAAGTTTTTTTAAAAAACAAATTACAAAAATTCCTCCACACCTTTTTGATACACTTCACCCAAATGATTAACATTCATCCAACTATGATCTATAACATCTTTTGTTAAAAAAATAATCGTAAATATTAATGTAAAAGATTAAAACTGAAACATTTTTATTGTCCAAAAAGTGTATAGTTTACTTTTTATTTATCGGTCCTTATTGTTATTATTTTGATTTATTGTTTTGCTCAATATTATGTTCACACACAAATTATACAAAATGGAAGATATAAAATATGTAATTTAACTAGCTAATATATCATGCAAAATCTCATGCATCCATTCAAAAGACTTAAAAAATAAGATGAAGAGAATATTGTAACATATGCTTCAATAAGAAAAGGCAAAATTTTGCTTAACAAAAAATACAAAAATCTAATTAATGAGTTCATATCTAGTCTCCAAACAAAAGAAACAAAATGATAAAGTGACACTTCAAAAAAATGAGTTTAGCATGTCATTTTTCCTACTTTCTTTCCCAAAATATATAGCTCTCCCGCAAATAAGATGTAATATTGTTATTCTTTGGAAATGAACTTATACCTCTATATACTAATCATTTTAGGAACTTAAGGTGTTAACAATTACTTTTATATGACTTGCATAGTAAATTATCAACAATTGTAATAAGATAAAATTACTTAATGATATCTCTACATAAGTAAAGCTTAATGTTCAATGAGAAAGAAATTGAAAATCAATCCTGTCTTAATAAATTGATGAAGTGGTGACATAAAACGACAATGGCGGGTTGTAAAATCGACGTTAATAGAAAGCCAGGAAGTTATGAACCCAAGTTGTAAGTGTTCATGATATGGAGGTTAGGGAATGCGACGTGGAGGTTTATAGCCGAAAGGATAGGGAAATAGAGATTAGGGGAGATAAAAACCGCTAAGGGTATGAGATTTTTAATATGTTTTAAGTCTACTTTAAGTCGGTTACCAATATAACCGCATTAAACAAGTTTCAAATAATTACAAAAAATTTCCACTGCCTCATTTTATTAAGTCGTTTACCCAAGTAACCGACTTAAACACAAATAAAAATGGTATATTAATTTGTATTTTTATTTTTACCATCTCTCTTAAGTCGGTTGTCAATATAACCGTATTAAACATGTTTCACATATTTACAAAATTGTCTCCACCTCATTTTATTAACTCGTTTACGCAGGCAACCAACTTAAACATACCTCTACATCATTTGTTAAGTCTCGTAGCACATAAACGACTTAACTCCTTGTATTAAAAACTTAATTTTCTACTAGTGCTAAAATAAAATATAGTTTTTTTTACTTATGGGATCATTTTCGAGTGCCTTAGCCTTGAGAAATAATATCTCAGGTGAGGGCCTGAGTCCTAGAAAATGTTCTGACATATGAATTTAGTGAGGGTCTGAGTCCTAGGAAATGTTCTTAAAATTTAAATCAGCGAAGACTTTGGCCCTAAAAAACGTGGTATTTTTCATGACTTTTTTAGCATTTCCTAGGGCTTTTAGCCTAGCTAAATCACAAAATTCTTGTAGTGGAAACAATCATATCTTCTGTAACACCCCAAATTTTATCATAAATTATTTTATCAATTAAATATCATTTTAAAATTTGTAACAAAATATGATTTTGTAACACCCCAAATTTAATTTGACGTTAAGATTATTTTAGAATATATGTTTATAAATTTTGTGATTAATTTTGTTATATGGGTAATTCTTATGATATGCTAGTTTTATATATATTGGATTAAATGAGTAATAAAAATAACACATATTATAATTTAATATTTTTTTATATTTTTCTAAAAATAATAGTATTTTATGGTACATATTTTAAGAGATTTTATGTGTACATGTGTGTTCATAATTAATCTGATATTTTCTTAGATGTTCGACTCATTGTAAGTGTACACATGATTATATTTAATTATTTCTAAATATGTCTTACTTTAATTATTTATGTTACAAATAATTATCTTTAGATATTAATAATATTGATATTGATATACTTTATTTTTATATAGTTGTTATGGTATGATTATTTTATACATATTTATTTTGATTTAGTAATTAATATACATTATTGATATTATGTTTATTTATTTTATCATTTTAACTATTCTATAAAGATGATGTATTTTTATGTGATTATTTTAAAAAATGTTATAGTAATAGTTATAGTTATTCTTTTGATTATGAGAGTTTTGGTTAAAATTAGATTTATTTATGTTAAGAAAGAATAGTATTAAAAAGAGTATTTTGCAGAAAATATTTCTAGAGTGGATCAGTCAAAAAAATTACTTATTTATTGAGGGTTTTTAGAAGTATTAGAAAATGAATTTTGGACCAGACTATTTATACATTTATTTTCTACTTCTGCATATTAATTGGGCTATTATTGTTACTGTTTGCGCTTTTCCTTCATACACCTACGAGTTGCTTATTACACCCTCATTTCTACTTCAGTCTGCGCTCCCGTGTTGGGCCTTAATGTTTTACTGTTGTATATGTACATATGCTATCTGCACCTCTCCATCTACAATTAAAAAAAAAACATATTAGGTCGCAGTCAAATCGCAGCAAACCATTTTTCTCTCAAATTTCCTCCCACATTCTTTTTCATTAGAATTGATCCTAACCTCCATTCAAAACAAACCAGCCACTGAATCCATTTTTGGAATCAATTTTATCGACCGTGGCTCCATTTCAATAGAAACAGTTGTGTTTGTTTCATTGGGCAAGTTTTTTTTTTTTGTCAATTCTGATCATCACGTTTGTCATCTCAAAAAATAGGCTTCATTTTTGGATTACTCTCGTCAAAACCTTCAAGACGCACTACTCATTTTAATTTTTTGGTGAAGTTGACGTTGGACCCTTTTGGCGCTCTGACAAGACAGTAACACCTTTTCTACAGTTTTTTCTCGTCGTTTTGAATCCATTTTTGCTCCTAAAATTATTACTAATCATTTAACATTGATTTTTATATTCCACATAATTTATCAGTCGCGTCTCGAAAGTTTTGTGAATTGTCCATTTATTCAGTTTCGTTCGTTGTACGTTGTCGATCTACAGTTGCAGTTGAAAATAAGGTAAAGGGTGAGAGAGCATTTGAATTCATGAGTATTCATTGATTTGATTTTCGATAATAATTGGTATTTGATATTATTGTAATGTTGAACGTCGAATAAAATTATCTACATATATTTGATTAGACGAATTAATATGATGTGATGATAAAAGATGGATGGATTGTATGATATATGTTTTGTGATGATAATGATGATTTTTGATTGATGATGGTAATGTTATAAATTTGTGATAAATTTATATGATTATCATGATTATGTACGATTAACGATGTTGAGCCTTAGAGCTAGATTGTTAGACCTTGGAGTTATTCGAGTGGGCAATTCCTTGGTGACATGAAGGTAGCACTCTAATTTTTGGGATCTACGGTGCAACACACGTTTCTTGTATATGTCTCTCAGATTAAGTTGGGGGATCTATGAAGACATGGCCAATTTGAATTGTCCGTCCAATGGGATATTAGCATAGTATCAACCCTCTTAATTCAGTACTTCAAAGTTAGAATAATACCAAATGTGAAGTAGAATCTAAGCTCATGTATAATATTGCATTTTTGTGTGTGATTGTTTTGTTGTGATTAATGTGTTTCCAAAGTGATAGTAATTTCCCTTGCATGATGTGAAGATATATTGATTTTACTTGAGTGATTTTGACATTATAATATGATATTATTTTTCTTGAGTATTTTGATATATCATAATGTGTTAAGATACAATCTATTATGATTGTTTGCGTGTTCTTTTTACTTATATTACACTATCAACCTGATTTTAAAACTCACCTCCTTAGTTGTTTGTGTTTGTCTGACTTAAACCCACGTTTGAAAAATCGCAGTTATTACATGTTAATAAGTTTGGAAGTTCAAGTTTGGGAGAAACCCTGATCTGATAAGTGATATCGGGAATAAGGTTGGTAACTTGTATTTTACTTATTATGTATGAAAACCTTATAAGTACTAGTAAGTTTTTGGAATTAAAATAAGAAATTCTAGTTAAATCAATTTTATGGAGATTGTCATGTTTTATAGAAGAAAAGAAAAAGTTTGAAGTGTTCCTTTTAGTTTTGAGAAATGTGATATCATAAATTAGTTACAAAGTTTTGATTTACTCGGAAACATATTTTATTTATCTGCTGCAAATTTTTTAGAAAAATACAGTATAAGTTATTATATATTATTTTGGGGTGTAGAGTCTCACACCTTAAAGATTACATTATAGGGAAACTCCGATTTAGAGTGCTTCATTGACATCTAATAAGGATAATTGAAAGAGTAATACCTTTACCACTATATTTAGAGAAGCTTGACATCCAATAAAGATGATCAAAAGAGTCATATCTTGAAACATTCATTTTGGAAAGTTTCCATTAAGAGTGCTTCCTTGACATCCTATAAAGATGATTGAAATATAATTGACGAATTGAAAACGAAACACTCAAATTTCTTATTATTATATTTTAATAATATAATAATACATTACTATAATTATGTGTTTAATATGTGTGATAATTTTCTTCGTGTTTGTTTGTGTGTTTGCCTTAGTATTCTATTTAACTTATTAATATTAAATATATTTTATTTGTTTCTTAAAAAACTATAGATATATATTTATATAAAATAAAACAAGAAGGAATCATGCGTATTGCTACACTACTCTATATAATAATAATAATAATAATAATAATAATAATAATAATAATAATAATAATAATAATAATAGTAATAATAATAATTGAATATGTGCTAAGTGACACACCCAATTTTAGAGACTAAAAGTATATCCAATAGTAAACTCAATATTTCATTAAATGGGGTCCATTGTGTTATATAATCTTGAAGCAACTCATCTATTGTTTAATCTAACCATGAACTCAACATCCATTTATTAAATAGGATCCACTAAAAATCATAAATTTATTATTATTAATAAATTAATAAATAAAAAGTAATGATTATAAATTTATTATTATTAATAAATTAATAAATAAAAAGTAATGATTATAATTTTATTATTATTAAATTATAAAAATAATGTTTGTTACCGATAACAATATAATGACAATTTGAAACAATTTCAATGAACACTAACCAAAAATTAAATATTACATAATTAACAAATGAACTTATTTAACTACCGTTGAAAACACTAATAAGTTATATGCATCTTCTAACTAAATCTACTACCAGTGTGTGTATATATAAAAAGTAAAATAGGTTCGTGTCAATTCTGTTATGCCTTCTCAAAAATTATCGCCCTGTTACACATAGCATAGCGTACTAATTTTTCATTATACTGCTTTGGAGTTAAGTTTCGAATTTTTTCTAGAATTTTACGTGGATTAAAGTAATGAATTGTTTCTGAAATAAACATGTACCGTAAAAAAAATTTAGTTTTAGTTTTTTTTGGACTTTCACTGCTCATATTAATCTTCATCATATAACTTTAATTTTTCTATTTTTATATTCTATACGTACAAACTCATAATCTTTTATGTGTAAAACCCCTAGTAACTTTAATTATTATTGTAATCAATAAAACAATAAACTTATAACTATTCCAATTTTCAAAACAATAATGCTATTCACACCCCCATATTGCTATTCACACCCCTCAAAATTATAAAAATTACAAAAAGGACTAAAATGTCCTTCCCTTTATTTCATCTTCTTCTTCATAACATCACTTCTTCATCTTCTTCAGCAATCTCACCAGCCTCATCATCAATCATCATCCACCATTTTCATCAATCATCATCCACAATTTTCACCAATCATCATCCACCATTTTCATCAAACATCTTCATCAATCATCAATCGTCATCAACCAAGTTCAAGTAAGTAATTATCATTCTTTGTTTTTATTGTTATGTTGTTTTGTTTTATCTATAATCATTGTTTGTTTATGTTGTTCTGGGTTGATGAAGAACAACCTGCGTTTTGCCCTAAACCCAGAAACGTACGTGAACTCAGTTCACGTACGTTCAAAAAATTTCAAAAACCCAGAAACGTACGTGAACTCAGTTCACGTAAGGTTTGGAAAATCAGTTCACGTAAACATACGTGAACTCAGTTCACGTACACTTCAAATCCAATTGTTTCTTTTTTTTTTTCTTCTTCTTCACTATGACATGAAACCCTTTGTTATTTATTATATGAAACTGATTATCTTGGAGATAACAATTGTGTTTGTTTTGCATCAATATTTTACAACATCAAAGCCTTGAAATCATCGAAAGCATGTGCTAAACATGACACCATACTTGTTGATTCTACAAAACAAAGTTTCTCATGAAACCAAACCAACAAATAAAAAGTTTATAGAACCATTGCTATAAAAACAATTAATTAAAGGCAATTATTCTAAACGGTCAACAATAAATTGACTTATTTACATTCAACTACTTATACTTTCTTAAATTATTATTGGTGACTATATACCAGTGGCAGTCTCATGTAAGTGATTTATGGAATTTTGAAAATTGGTTTACTTAATTCAGAAATGATTTACTCTTTATATTTTTTTTAAATGATTTTCGTTTTGCAGATATGGTGCGCACTATGTATACTGACAGAGAGGGTCGTGTTAGACTTAATGAGGGTTCTTCTAATGCAGAGTCTAATGCGGATTATCATCGTATTAGGGCAACTGCTTCTGCAAGGGCACAACGGCGACGAGGACAGCAACAATAGGAAAAGTCCCAACCTGAAGCCCAACTCGAACCCCAAACAGGTGATATCGATGAACCTCCACAGGATGTTGGCTATCCCGGTGGTCCGGTTGATAGTTCTGTCCTTAGGACATTTGGCGATCATGTTGCGACTCGACTTTGGGATGGCGAGGTAATTTTCTCAATCAAATTAAGTTAAATCATTTTTTTTTTAAATTTATGTTTAACATTTATTTTTAACTTATATTTTTCACTTAAATAATGTCAGGATTAGGGAGAACTAAGGGTGTTCGGCAATGGGAAAAAATTAAAAGAAGCTGTTATTGAAGACGAAGAGGTTGAGCAACTAGTTAAAAGCTTGGGATTGTATTCATTAATAAAATGAAGCTATGAAATGATCGACAATGGGATTATTTCTGCATTCGTAGAGAGGTGGTATCGTGACACCAATAGCTTTCATCTCCCTATTGGTGAAATGACGATTACATTGGACGACGTGTCATCTCTGTTGCATATTCCCATTACTGGTGCATTCTTCAGTGTTAATGTGTTTAACAAAGATGAAGGTGCAGATATATTGGCAGAGCTTCTTGGAGTTAGTCACGGTGTTGCTTATGCTGAATTTAATGTGACGCGGACAGCCACAGTTAGGTATAGTTGGTTACTTGACGTATACAATCAGCGTTGTTAGGAGCAACATTGGCAGATGGCTGCGAGAGCATATCTATTGTTTTTGGTCGGTTGCACACTCTTTAGCGATAAGAGTGCCTATGCAGTTAGTGTTGCTTATCTTGAGTGCTTCTGAGACCTTAATTCTTGCGGGGGATATGCATGGGGTGCAGCTGCTTTTGCTTATCTTTATGACATTCTTCGAGAAGCCAGCATGCATCAAACCAGATTTGTTTCAGGGTATCTGACACTTTTACAGGTAAACTGAATGATTGTTTATTGTGTTTATAATTTTTATTAATACTGATGCTAAACTAATGATATGTTATTATATATGTGCAGGCATGGGTCTATGAGCATTTTCCTACATTATGTAGAGACTGTTGTAGACTTTCTCCTAGTTACGTTGAAGACTATCCTAGAGCACTTAAATGGAAGCCTAAAAGGGATAAGGGTTTGGTTCTTCCTTTTAGGAAAGCTCTTGATGAGATTGAAGTTGACGAGATCTGTTGGACACCATATGAGGAGCATCGACACAAGCGGCCTTTTGAAGATGTATCTTTATTTCGAGGGTGGATACGTTGGAGTTCGAAGATGTATGCTCATCTACCAGACAGAGTATTGTGGCAATATGGTCATGTCCAAACCATTCCTGGCTCACCGTTAGAGGTAGTGGGTCAGACGACCACACCAGATGAGATGGACATAATGTTTACGCAATATGTTGTGCATGTAGTGGATGCTGGTACAGTTGTGCAGGGACATGTAGTCTGCTCAAATGATTATATGGACTGGTTTCGCAGAATTTCTCATCCATACATCATTCATAGAGGACCAGTCCATGAAGCTGAAGCTAATGCAGAGCCTACTGATCGTGCTACTCATGCAGCTGATGGCGGCGATCCTACTGATGACACAATTTTCATAACGGTATTTAATTTATTAATGATATTTAATTTATTTCATTATTGATATTTAATTTATTTTATTATTGATACTTAATTTTAATTAATTTAATTCATTATTGATATTTAATTTATTTCATTATTCATATTTAATTTATTTTATTATTGATACTTAATTTATTTTTTATCACAGCGTCGAGCAATAGAAATTGCTGAAGAGATGATTGGCCGACAACTAATATTACCTGATGGCATGCCACTCGTTAATGAGTTAATTTTGTTGCTGCGAAGTCAGAGGGGTGGTGGTAGAGATTGGACGAACATAGTACCATATCATAGAAGAAATAGAAGGACATAGGATTTATTTATAATGTTTTCGAACATGGTATTTTTGTAATATTTGGGTACTTTCGAAATTGATAATTTAATTTTGTGTACTTTTGGATATTTAGTTTTTGTGTACTTTTGTGTAGTTTTTGCGTACTTTTGGATATGTTGGATATTCATCTATATTGAATGGAAATATTTTAATTTTACAACATATTCATTGTAACATATCCATCTAGTTTACAACATATTCATCTATACATATCCATCTACTATACAACATATTCGTTTATACTGCACGGAAATATCTTCAACCAATGTTGAATGCGATAATTGTAAATAAATTCCCATTGACGTGCTTCTTCTGTGCAATATTTTCTCCACAAATTACTTGGTGGTGGTATAGGAGAATTTGGCTTTAAATAAACCTGTTAAAATAATAAATTTATAATTTATTAAATATGACATTAAATGTTAACAAATGCATAAAATGAGAATAACTATGTAAGTGAAAAATTAAATACCTGCACAAAATGACAGTTATTAACAAATGCAATAACTATCATACGATGATCTGAAGTAGGTGTTGGTGGTGGACTTCTAAGTGGGAAAAATGTTTCTGATTGGTTAAGTGATAATGCGATAAAAACCAAATTAAATTTTGAAGCAATCACATATCCCATTTCTAGAAGTGTCATCCAATTATCCAAAGTTGCAACATGTTCAACATATACATTGTGTATAAGTTGTTGAACAAAAATTTGTCCACCAAAAATTATCTCGTAATGAGACATGAATTCTTGAAGCTCTACCACACACTCTTAGCGAATGAATGCCCAAAAGTTCTCACCCATTCCAAGTAAAGCTGCAACTGCACGATATCCACAATTACCATCCTCGCCCACATCAATAATGTCATCTATGAATTTGTGAATTTCAACCGTCAACCAATCCTTGAAGATTAGAACTCTCGGTTGTTGAACTTTGCTGATTGATGGTCGAGGTGTGAGCTTTGTTACTGATGGTCGAGGTTGCTGTACTTTATTAGAAGTTACAGTACTGCATGCATTTGTGCCACTGCATCGAACACTTGCATCCACATATTCCCACCAAGATGGATCACGCTTGGTTGATTTATCTCTTTTTGATATCTTACTTTTGCCTTTTTTAGGTGCACCCTTTGTTTTAACCTTGTCAATAGGTGGACACATCGACGTAGTCGACGGATACGCAATCTCACGTAATTTACCTTTCATTGCAATTTTTCTAGGTACATCAAGTTCATTAAACTTTTTCACTCTCACTTCTATTTCATGTTTCACAGATAATTCTGAAGGTTTACCTGATCCATCATCATGAAAAGTTAATTTAGTCCACCAAACATGAATAACATCTAACGGAATAGAACGGGGGATCATACTATACCTGGCTATCTCACATGCACAAGGTAGACCATGTGTTCTCCTAATTGTGCAGCGGCATTCAGACTTATCTATACCTACATACTTCACGCAATCAAACTCTGCTGCAATGTGATCTATTGCATTTTTTGACACAACACCACTCAAATAAGCATACAATCTGTTACTATGTCGATGAACCTTCTGAGTTATGCTCTTTTCAAATGATGCTATTATCTCACTGTGTTGTAATACAATCATGCTATTGATGGTTTCCCAAACACTAAATATATCACCAATACTATCTTGTAATATCCGTTTCAAACTCCAATGCGCCGACTCAACCCTTTGTGTTGTAGTGTTCCCAAAATGCATAACTCTATTTGTCCACGCCTCTACAAATCTTTCCTTGTGAGGAATTAACCACTAGTCATGTACATAATCATTAAAGATAGAAGAGCTACTACAAATTCCTTCAAAGTTAGCCAAATTCATGTAGTACTGATTCTCATCATAATTGTAAACAAGAGCCTCCCATGCCTCCATTATTTGCACCTGCTTCTTTTTTGGAAAAATAGTCATCTTGCACTTCGCTTTGACATTTTTGCATACATGAAACAAGCATAATAAATTGACCGCCTTTGGAAAAACACATTCAACTGCGTTCATCAAAGCAAGATCTCTATCAGTAACAATTACTTCAACTTCACCACCTGTAATCTGTTCTTTCAACATTTGTAGTACCCATGTAAAATTATCAGCACGTTCAGACTGTAGATACGCAAATCCCACACAAAATGTCATTTCTGTAGATGTAACACCAATAATTTAAAGTAATGGCATTCGATACCTACATGTCTTGTATGTGCTATCCAAAATCAATATTATGTGAAAATTATTTATAAGACTGATAGCATCTGGATGAGCCCAAAAGATATCTCTCAACTCATTTGAATCATCTACCTTCCTATATTGATAGACATATTTGTCGCGTTCCATCAATGTCAAAAGATGTTGCATTTCTGTTTTATTACCTCTAAGTGATGAACGATATGCTTGACGTGCGTTGTAAACTTGTTTTATTGTCGTCAAACTTGTAACATTATGATCTTTTATTGTCATCAATATGTTTCTTGGTTTGATCATATTTTTCGTCATATCACCAAGTACAACTTTCTCTTCCTGAGACAATCGGCCTATGAAAGCATGACCAGTCAGGTTTTTGGCCAATTCGTGGTTATAGACACCACATATTACATGTAGATACCATCCATCACCACCATTTGATGGTGTACCTCTCAATCTAAATGGACATTCACATTTTCTACTCGAAGTACTCCTCATCGGTTTAGGATTCTTCCAAGATCTATATTTACCGCTTCTTTCACAACCAATAATTAATTTTGTCTTTGTTCTTGGTCGTGCTGTCGCATTTTAAAATCTAAAAATAACAACAACAACTCCATTTTCCCTTCCAACATTTCTAGCCCATTTTAATAAATCATCTCGCGTATCAAACATCATGCCGGTGCTAAATAAATCAGTCAAATCAACCATAACATTTTCACCTCCCTTGTTCATAGTGTCATTCATTGCATCAAAATCATCATACCTTTCATGGAAATACGTTCCAAACAGTCATTCATATCCTCAAAATCAGGTTCCAAACCTTCATACATTTCATCAATGTTGTATTCCCCTTGGTCCATTTATCTATATTCATAACAAACAAAAAAATAAATTTTCAAATTTTTTAAAACATACGTAAACTCAGTTCACTGACGTTTACGTGAACTCAGTTCACTTACATTTACGTGAATTGAAATTTAGTAAATCTACGTGAACTGAGTTCACGTAAACGTCAGTGAATTGCAATTCACGTACCAAATTTTTTTCAAATCCTGTGGGGTACGCAATTTCAGTTTACGTACGTGAACTTAATTCACGTAAACGTACATGAATTCAGAATGTGTACAATATGTGGATTTAGGTTTCAAACTCCATTAATTACGCAATCTGAGTTCACGTACGTTTATGTGAATTCAGATTGCGTAAAGTTTCAGTTTTTTATTTGTTTTATACATACGTGAACTGAGTTCACGTAACAACATAACGTACGTGAACTACGACGTAAATTTTATATTAGAGTTTTATTTTATTTCGCATCCAAAGGGTTAGTTTCTTTTAATTATAATATAAAATTGTGTATAGTAATTAATAAGCTGTAATTAAATATTATTAGCTGCATATCACGTGATATATATACTTACCTATTTAAAAATCAAAATTATGTATATATATGTTATGTTCTTTTTTATCCTGTTTGGTTTTAAACAAAAAATTGATTATATTGATATGTATATTTTAATAATATTAAATATATTTTTGTGTTATATTATAAATAATAAATAATTTATTTATTTGTTCTAGTAAGCAACTTATTTGTATTTGGTTGTTGTATTCCTTTATTTTTCACTATGCTAAAAATGACATTTTATAGTGCACATTTTATAGCGTTTATTAAATACAAGCGTTGTTGTAAATATATTTTAAAAATAACGAATAATATAACAACGCTTTTTGACAAGCGCTGTTGTAGGGTCATATAGGGTAACATAGCGCTTGCACATAATGTTTACAAGGCTTTTACAGCGCTTTAACATAATGTTTACAAGGCTTTTACAACGCTTTTACAAAAGCGGTGTAAAATGAAGCGCCCTCACATAACGTTTTACAGCGCTTTTAGAGCGCTTTAAAATATAGCGCTCCCACCTTATGTTACATATCTTTTAAAGCGATTTTTTGATAAGCGCTATAAAAGACTTGCGCTTTCACATAATTAAATGACCTATTAGAGCGTTTTTGTAAGACCCATAATTTTAAAGTATACTTTATGTATTGTAGTATATTTTTGGTATTGAACTCAGAGACTTTTTAGCCAAAGTTATTATTATTTTGGAGTTTATATGATCAAAAAGATATTTGGACGCTCGATTAAAATTACTCGTTGATGAATAAATTAAATTAACTACGGTGAATCTTTTGCGAAGAATTTAATGCGTTATGAGTGAAATGGTAATTTAAAAAATATCTAGATATTTTGAGATATTTGATAAAAGTAATTAAAATATATATAAATATATATATATAGATATTTGTTTGGAGGGAAAAGGAAAGGAAAGAGAAAGAGAAGAAAAAGAAAAGGAAAGAGCAAGAAAGGAAAGAAAGAGAAAGGAAAGAAAAACCAGAAACTTCTTCTTCTTCCTATGCCTTGCGTGAACCATTCCCCCCTTCATCCATTTTCGTACTTCCTTGCTTCCTTTAAGTTCGAAAATTGAAACCCAAGGCTAGTGGGTGAGAAAGATCAAGTTCCCAGCTCCTTCCTTCCTCCCGGATTCGAAAACGGAGTTAGGGATTTCAAAACCGTCTAACACAAACCTCCCCCATTTCATCTAGATATAAGCTTCGTTTTGTGAAGAGATAGAAGGGAAAGTTGCTCACTACCATGCTACGGTGCTAGGAAACCAACTTTGGAAGCGGCATTGCGAGCGGATGATTTTACTGGATATACCCGCGGCACCGTAATCGCACGTTAAAGCTAACGTGAAGGTAAGGGCTCCTTCCAAACTTTTAGTTTGCATTTAGGGACTTATCTGTGGTTGTGTGGAAAAGAATTTTGTTAGGGTTAAAGTATTGATTTGGGGAAAATGAATTTAACTCATTTGTGTATGTTTTGAGTAAATGAAATTTTGATGTGTTTGAGTGGTATGTTGTGTTGATCTGTGTTTGTCGTATTTGACGCGTTCTTAATTAATACTGATGAAATTTGATATGTTTATGATTGGAGTTGATAAAATGTTTGAGTTGTTTTGCATGGAATTTGAAAACCATTAGAGTTAAACGAGTATTAAGAATGGGGAATCTCTTAATGTCTGCATTTACTTAATGTTGTCGTGAAAACGATTTTGTGGAGAAATGAATGGTTATGTTTTGGTGTGAATCGTGGATTGAATTTGATAATAAGTTTGAGGTGTTTTGTGTGGAATTTGAAAACCATTAAGTTAAACGAGTATTAAGAATGGGGAATCTCTTAATGTCTTGTTTACTTAATGTGTGTTTGTGAAAATTGTTTAAGTTAACTGGATATTAAGAATGGGGAATCTCTTAATGTCTTTGTTACTTAATGTTGTTTTGGAAATCATTTAAGTTAACTGGATATTAAGAATGGGGAATCTCTTAATGTCTTGGTTACTTAATGTTGTTTTTGGAAATCGTTTAAGTTAACTGGATATTAAGAATGGGGAATCACTTAATGTCTTGGTTACTTAATGTTGTTTTGAAAATCACTTAAGTTAAAAGAATATTAAGAATGGGGAATCTCTTAATATGTCTGTTTGCTTAATGTTTGGGGTGAAAATTGGTTAAGTTAAATGAGTATTAAAAATGGGGAATCTTTTAATATCTGCATTTATTTAACGATTGTTGTGGATGGAGTCAGTGTATGTTCATGCATTTCATTTTGGTAAATTATGCTGACCCGTGATAGGTGGCACCTCGGTAAACAGTACTGACCCGTGATAGGTGGTACGTTTACGATTTACTTTTTGGTAAGTTGTGCTGACCCGTGATAGGTGGCACCTCGATAAATAGTATTTTGGCATGTGATAGGCGGTACATTTACGACTTACGCTTTTTCTTTTAGTAAATCGTGCTGACCCGTGATAGGTGGCACCTCGGTAAACAGTACTGACCCGTGATAGGTGGTACGTTTACGATTTACGTTTTTTTTAGTAGATCGTGCTGACCCGTGATAGGTGGCACCTCGGTAATTGGTAGTTTGGCCTGCGATAAGCGATACAATTATGATTTAGGCCCTTCAAGGAGGGTTTTGGTTTGGAATTCTGAGTCCATGCATTTTGGCATATACACATTGCATTAGGGTGCTTGGCACACGAGTCGTGTTTTGATTCTAGTGTATGATTGAGAGTTTGAAACTCAAGTTGTCATGGTAACTGTGTTTAAATTGCTAAGTGCTATGTATTGATTATCGTGTGTAAGTGTGATGGATTGTAAGACTATTTCGAAACCCAATTTGTCGTGGTGTTGTGTGGGAATTGCTAAGTGTTAAGATTTAGAGTTGTCTATGAATGTGATTGAGTTAGTTTATGAAGTTTTAGAAAGACCTTCAGGGAAATCGATTCCCAAATCGATTTGGTGAAAAGCCATTCATAAAATCGAATTGCCAATCGATTGGATGAGTTACAGGAGCTCAGCCAATTTGACAAAATCGATTTGGAAATCAATTTGGCCATATAGGAACTCAGCAAAATTGACAAAATCGATTTAGAAATCGATTGGCTTTAATACAGGGGCTCAATTATTCATTCAATCGATTTCCCAATCGATTGAATTAAGCCCAGAGTTCAAATTTCACTAAAAACCTTTAGGAAATCGATTTGCCAATCGATTGGCTTAGTAGAAATTCTTATTTTGAGTTAGATAATCGATTGCTCAATTGATTTATCGATGTTTTGGTCAGTTATGTATTACTTGATGGATTGAGAACTTTATTTTGATTTCATTTTTATTTGGCAAGTATTATATGAACTTTTAGCATATGGAAAACCCTTTTTATGTGCATGCTAAGTGGAAAGGTTATTTGTGCATTTAAAAACTTAAATGTTATGTGTTAACTGTTAATTTTGGTTGGTGACCCTTTACAACTATTGTGGAAATCTGGGCCTTGCCCTCAGATGAGAGCCAGGACGATCCTACCAGTTCGTACCCTACGGATGGGAATGTAGATGGGAATGCTTGACTGGAGCTATGTTAGGAGGATCTTACGGGACGCGTGGAGATCACTTAGGGTGTATAGCTATAGTTTTTTTTGTAGAATGATCAGATTAGGATGACATAGAGGGAACATATGTCTTTCTTTTGGATTACATTATTTTGAACTGGAAAACTGTACCTTTACAAATATTGTCGGTATGACATCTTATTTGAATGGGTTCCATGTATCATTTGTTGTTGTGTACATACTTGAGATGCATATTTCGAGAAACTTTTCCGCTGCTTGTAAATTATAATTACTTAATTATTGATCCAAAGGTGTTACCTTATTTATTTCTCTGTTTTATTTTAATTTGTTTTGAAAAAAAAAATATACACCCTCACTTTAAAAATCGGGGTGTTAAAGTTTGTTTACACAAGCGTTGTAAAAGACTTGTACTTTCACATAATTAAAGGATCTATTATAGCGCGTATTACACAAGCGCTATAAAAGCATTCACTTTAAATAAAAATCATTTACTTTAAGAAAATAAAATCAAATTTAAAACAAATATACGAACCCTTATCTCCTCTACTCTGGGAACCCTCCTCCCCTCTACGTACTGTGCGGCCATCTATTGCTCCTCCTTTATAAAAAATTGAATATGTTGTCTCAGGTACTGTATTTATTTATTTGTTGTTGTCACTAAAACTAATAAATTGTTACATAATAAATCATATAAAATCTATTCTATTTTGAAATTTGTTGATATGTTCTATTTTGATATCAGACTTGGACATTGGTTTCTATTTTCCAATATTAGATATGTATACTATATATTGGTATAATGTTATTAGTAGCTTATTATTTGTATAACTGCATTTATATAGGTCATATAATGTGGAACATAAATGGATGTTTGCCAAAAGAGTATGAAAATGGAGTGAAGGAGTTTGCTGAGTTTGTAGTGAAGAATGCAAAAGATCCAAATAGAGTCATTTATCCTTGTTTAAAATGTTGTTTTGGAAAATGCGTTAGAGAAGTTAAATTGGAAGGACATTTAGTATGGCATGGAATTGAGCATTGCTATACATATTGGATATGGTGAGAAAAAAAAAACCGGAAACATTAATTTTGAGAATGGTTCGACATATGCTTCAACTGATTTTGACACAAATATATATGAGCCGGACCGAGCTGAGGAGATTGCAAAAGCAGTTGAAGAAGATCTTCGGGATTGTCCTAAAATGTTTGAGAGTTTTTTGAGTGATGCAGAGAAACCATTATATAATGGTTGTACTAAATTCACAAGATCGTTGGCGATATTAAAGTTGTACAACTTTGAAGCGAGTAATGGATGGTCTGAAAAAAGCTTCATAGAATTATTAACAATCTTAAAAGATATATTGCCAGATGATAATGAACTTCCCAGTCGAACCTATGAGGCTAAACGAATTTTGTGCTCTATTGGTTTGAGTTACGAAAGGATTCATATGTGTCCTAACGATTGCATTTTATTTCGAAACGAATATGAATTACTAAAGGCATGTCTGAAATGCAATGTCTCTCGATATAAGAAGAAAGAATCTACTCCAGCAAAAGTCGTGTGGTATTTTCCTATAATACCAAGATTTAGGCACATGTATTGCAGTGAAGAATATTCAAAACACTTGACATGGCATGCAAATGAAAGAATTAGAGATGAAAAGTTTTAACACCCTGCAGATTCTCCACAATGGGTAAAAAATTTATCACGGGTATCTTGAAATTGGGATAGAGTCAAGAAATCTACGACTTGCACTTTCTACTGGTGGAATGAATCCACACGGTCTTCAAAGCATCTCACACAGCACGTGGCCTATGATTTTGTTGATTTATAACCTACCTCCATGGTTATGTATGAAGCGTAAGTTTATGATGTTGTCTCTGTTAATTTCTGGACCCAAACAACCGGAGAATGATATCGATGTATACATAACTCCTTTAATTGAAGATTTAAAAAATATGTGAGAGACAGGTATGGAAGTTTATGATGGGTATAAGAAAGAATGTTTCAATTTGAGGGCTATGTTGTTCGGCGTAATTAATAATTTCCTAGCATTTCGTAATTTATCAGGATATAGCATTAAAAGTCAGTGTGCATGTCCTATATGTGAAGAGAGTATAAATTGGATGCATTTGAAACATTGTAAGAAGAATGTATTTCTTGGACATCGTAGATTTTGACCTTATAGTCATCAGTTTCGTGGGTGGAGAAATGCATTCAATGGAAAATTAGAGGAAGGTAAAGCTCCTTTAGCACCAACTGGATATCAAATACTTGGAAAAGTACACGGTTTGACCAATAAATTTTGCAAACCTTTTGCGGGAGAGCTCGTCAAAATTGGGTGGAAGAAAAAGTCAATTTTCTTTGAATTGCCATATTGGAAGTCATTGTATATAAGACATTTCCTCGATGTGATGCATATTGAAAAAAATGTATTTGATAGTGTTATTGGTATGTTACTCAATGTTCCAAGAAAGTCTAAAGATGGCATCAATGCAAGATTGACTTGGTCGATATGGGAATAAGAAATGAATTGGGTCCCGTAAAGAAAGGAAATGACACTTATCTACCTCCAGCCGCTAATACTCTATCTAGAAAGGGAAAAAAAATTATGTAAATTTCTACATGAAGTTAAAGTTCCAGAAGGATACTCTTCAAACATTAAAAATTTAGTTTGTATGAAAGACATCAAGTTAAAAGGTTTGAAGACCCATGATTGTCATATTCTAATGTAGCATTTGCTATCAATAGGCATACATTCCATTTTATCTAAAAACGTTCAACGACACATAACTAGATTATGTTTTTTTTTTAGGAAAAAATTTTGTAAAGTGATTGATCCTCATAAATTACTGACATTGCAGAAGGAAATTGTTATTACTAGATTATGTTTCTTGTTTAGGAAATTGTTGTAAAGTATTTCCCACCCTGACGTTCCATTTAGTTTTTTATATAATGGTTCACCTTACTGTTCATCTCGTTAAGGAGACACAACTTTGTGGGCCAACTTATATGAAAATATTAAAAGGGTGCGTTAAAAGTAGAAGTCGACCAGAAGGTTGTATTGATGAACGTTACATTGTCGAAGAAGCTGCTGAATTTTGTACTGAATATCTGTCCAATGTTGAATCCATAGGGCTTCCCATGTCTTGTCATTCAGGAAGAATATCAGGAGAAGGGATAATTGGAAAGAGACTAATGACTATATCAAGGACAGAATGGGAGCAGGCACAATTGTATGTTCTACACAATGACAATGAGGTTCAACCGTATGTTACAATACACATGGATCGGTTATCTAGTTTGAACATGAATAGGAATCAAAATTGGATAACGTGAGAGCACAATCGAAGTTTTATAACATAAAGTCAAAGTTTGATATAGACCCCGAATCAATTTCACAGAGATTGAGGTGGCTAGCAAATGGTCCGAGTTTACATGTCTTTTCTTACACCGATTATGTAATTAATGGCTACACATTTTGTTCCAAAGAACAAGATGATCAAACCACTATGCAAAATAAAGGAGTCACTATCGTAGCTGAAGCGATGCATGTCTCAAGTGCAAAAGACACAAACCCAATATATGCAAATCTATCATATTTTGGGGTTATCGAGCGCATATGGGAGTTAGACTACACCATGTTTCGTCTTCCCATATTTGGTTGCAAGTGGGTCGATAATAATAATGGTGTTTGGATTGATGAGTCAGGGTTTTTGCTTGTCAATTTTAATAGGGTGGGATACAAAGATGAGCCTTTTATTTTAGCGTCGCAAGCTCAACAAGTGTTTTATGTCACTGATCCTGGTGATGATAAATGGTCTGTTGATAATGATATTTTATTTGCAACATCACAACCACATGAAATTGATTCAACTGATGATGGTTTATATCTTAGAGATGATCATGATGAGGGAATTTAGATTAATCCATCGTTTTGTATCGTTAATGGACAAACAAATGTGAATCCCACCAGGAAAAGAAGAAGGGAATCTTAATGTGTTTAATTCTTTTATATAAGCCATGTAATCTGAACTGAGTTCATGTAATTTAATTGTTTAATCAACCAGAATTGAGCATTTTAATTTAATTGTTTCTGCTTATACTTATTTTCTGTTTATATTTAGCTTGATCTTAGTGTTTTATACTAAGTTCATGTAATTTAAATGTACATTGGAACTAATCGAGTAATTTACCATTGATATATATATATATATATATATATATAGGTATTTAACTAATTATTTGGAAAAAAAAAATCCAAATATAGGTATTTTACTTGAACTGAACTGAATATAAACTTGTAATTTTATAGCGCTTTTGTCAATAAGCGCTATAAAAGCCTTTACTAAAACAAAAAAAAGGTCACAAAGCTTTGTTTATACCAAGTCAAAAGGGTTTTAAGAATAAAATAAGGAAGTTTTTTTACAGCGTTTTTCCAACAAGCGTTGTATGAGGCTTTTAAGAAAATAGCCATATTACATAAGAAAACAAAGAGGCCTTTTAAAACATTTGTTGCTAAAGCGCTGTAAAATGACATTTAAAAATAAAATGAGGAGGTTTTTTACAGCGCTTTTTCCACATGCGCTATAAAAGGCATTTAAAAATACAACCATGTTACATAAGAAAACAAAGAGGTCTTTTAAAACGCTTATGGACAAGCGCTGTAAAAGGCTTATAAAAAATAAAATAATGAGGTCTTTTACAGCGCTTTTGGACAAGCGCTGTAAAAGACTTCTAAATAAGCGTTGTTATAGCGTTTTAAAAAATAAAATAAGGAGGTTTTTTATAGCGCTCTTTCGAAAAAGCGTTGTAATAGGGTTTTATATATAACTGAAAACTACTTCAGTTTCCTCTTCATTACGTAAACTTCACTACATTGTTCTCCTCCTCTTCATTGTTCTTCTCATTGTGAACCCTATCATCTGTGTTATTATCCCATTGCGAACCATATTGCCACTATCATCTCCATTGCTAACCATCTCCCTCATTACGTATTTCTGCGAACCATACTCTATCCGTTCGTATTTCTGCGCATTCTCGGTGTTCCTTCTCCTACGAACCCTACGGATTTCTTCTCACTATTAAGGTATTGTATTTATTAATTTTTTGTTGTCACTAAAATGCATGTTGAACTTATATTGCTACGTACTTAGACTACTGCATGTTGAACTTGTTGAAGTTATACTAAACTGCATGTTGAACTTGTTGTAGATAAATGGATACCAACAAGGATTTAGATAGTCAAAATGAGGAAGTTGTCAACACTAAGACTAATGAAAATGAAGTCAAATGTGGTGCAACCATCATGCAAAATTTCATAAAAGCAAGGAGTAGTGACATAAAATTTGAGGTATACTATACTTTGTATGCTGTTTATTTTTTATCTTATTTGAAAGCATGTACTTACTATATGAGTTTATTAGGTTGGACGGAATGAGAGTGGTCAGCCAATTGAACCCAACAGTTCCATGTTTGTAAGTTATATTGGGGTTGTTGTTCGTCAGAATATCCCCATCACAATTGACGATTGGAAAGATAAGGCATTGAAGGATGCGAAAGATATACTATGGACTGATATACAAGTAACTTTTTTGATCCACTTTTTTGTTAGTGATAACTTTTTCCATTGAAATACTTTACTCAAACTATATATTTATTTCATTTGCAGTCTGCTTTTGTTGTTGACGAGGTGAGAAAGACTTATGTGCTGAGAGTTGCCGAGAAAATACACCGCGGTTTTAGATCTTACCTCTCAAATTGCTATCTAAAAGATCGTGAAGGAAATATGAATGCTGAAGCTCCAAAAATATATAAACATTATATATCAAATGAAGAGTGGAGCGCATTTGTAGCAAAACGTTCAGACCCCGCGTTTGTGGTAAGTTATTAATTTATTAGCATTTGTGTTTTACTATTCATATTCATAGCGTATTTTAAATTTTTACACGATTGTTATTTTTTTATATAGAATATAAGTAAGGCAAATCGCGAGAGGGCAAAAAATCCGACGCACCCATACAAAAAATCTCGTATTGGATATGAACGTCTAGAGCAAAAACTTGTAAGTAATTAAACATCACTTTTATATAATATGGTAAATTATAATTTATAGTTTCTAACTAATATTTTGTTTATGATCTTCAGGAATAGCTACAAGACAACCAATCTGATCAACCGTTGAGTCGTCATATCTTGTGGAAGGAAGCTCGTGTAAATAAAGATCAAGTGGTTGATATTGAAAATGTTCAAAAAGTAATAGAACTTTGTGTAAGTATATTATCACTTTAATATTTTTTAATATTATATTTTAAAAATAATATTGAACTTATCTTTTTAATCCTATGTGTATTTTAGGAGAATCTCAAACAAAGTTCGGAAAATCAAAAGGACAACAAAGTTAGTTGCAGGGACATTTTTGGTAAAGTGTTTAATGATCCCAAATACTCTAGTCGCATGAGGGAGAAAGGATTTGGCGTAACTCCTAAAAGATATTTTTCACAAGAGAAGCGCCAAAATCCATCTAATGAGGAAGTATTAGAGAAGCTCAAATTTCTATTTGAGCAAGTGGCACTCTTGGTGAAGAAGAATAAAGACAAGCAACTTTCGGATCAGCTCCAACGTGATATTCAAATGGAGAGTGAAAACACGAGTTGCAACATTGGTCTCAAAAGTCTTCCTGAGGTAATTAATTACTTAATAAAATAAGAAATTCATTCAACCTAATTGTTTCACATACTTATGTATTAACCATTGATTTAGGGTGTCACTCCTTGTGTTGTACTTATCCTCCCCTACTCATCGCAAGATTGGAAAAGGAACATTGGACAATACTTTGGGAGAAGTATTGCATAATACACTAATCCATGCGGGCCATGTCAAAGTATCACCGGTTGTTGCTTTGGAACCAAATGCATCATTGCCTATATCGGACAACGATGCAGATATGAAGTATTTGGACGAAGCAATTGGTAGTTATGTGGCATGCCCCACACATCTTGTTGCCCTTGATAAGGCATGTTTAAATAATTGAAATGTATGTTTAATTGATATGTATATTTAGTTGCACGATATATGATTATGATTGATTATATTTACTTGCTGATTTTTTTTTCCGCTGTTATCCTTAATTTCACATTTATTTAGATTCAGACAAAGTCTAAAGGGAATGATAAGAAGATTCCCATAAACGAGTCAGTCACATCGCCAGAAAAGGTTTGTGACATTTATTCTGTAAGGTTTGTCATTTTTTCAGATTCAATAAACTAACAAACTAATTAACCTCATTTTTTCAGATTCAATGCAATAAACCACCCACACAGCAAACCAGCTGCCAGAATAAACCAACTGCCGCACCACAACTAGATGTTTATGGTAAAAATAAAGCCGACAAACTTCAAAAATTGGAGGGTAAAAAAGCTGGCAAACTTCAAAAGCTGGAGGGTAATAAAGTTGCCAAAGTGGCAACTCAAAAACTTGATCGGGGAAAATCAGTTGTTGCTCCTGCTCGTAATATAAGTCAGCCATGCCTTGCTCGATATGGGTCGTGTCTTGACATATAGGTAAAAATGAATATGGGGCAGCAACAACGATTCACGCATCAAAAACATGGATAAAGCTATATTCGGAGATGAGTATGAAGAACTACTTGTAAAAGAGCACATATACGAACTTCTCAACCATAAGGAGCTGAGTGCTACTGTCATCAGCTTATGCATTAGGTAAAAATTACTTTTAATTGAATTTATTGGTAATTAATTGAATTTATTGGTAATTAATCTAATTTATTGGTAATTAATCTAATTTGAAATTTTCATTGAAGGTTTTTGTATGAGAAGTTGGTATGCATGCGCAGATTGTCAAATACATTTTCATTCTTGTCACCACATAAGCTTTTGATCTTTAAACTTGATCCAGTGAATGTAACGAACTACGTTGTAGATATCTTATTAGGAAATAGAGAGAAGGATAAGTTGTTCCTTGCACCATATAATTCAAGGTACGTAATATATATTCTTTATTTATATGTCTTTAATTTATGAGATCTTAATTTATTAGTTGTGTAAATAAAATTGCCAACCAAATTTTTATTGTTGTAGGACACATTGGGTGCTATTTGCAATCAATGCGACCTATGAAGTTATACACTATTTAGATCTCTTGCAAGACAATTACAACAATTACTCCAATATAAAGACTATGTTCAACACGTAAGTAATATTCATTTATTTCTTACATATATATAAATAATGTGTTTGTTAATGCTATAAGAATCACATTTATTTTTTCGATAGTGCTTTACAAGTTTTTCGAGCTCAAAGAGGTGCTACAGTGTTGAAGCAAAAGTCAAATAACATCACATGGATTCCAATAAAGGTTTGAAATATATGTCTTTAAAATTTCATTTAATATAAATGCACAAATATTTATTGACTTATATGTTTTATTTTATAGTACCCTCGTCAAACTAATAACATCGACTGTGGGTACTATATATTGCAATTCATGAAGGAGATTGTTGATATGAATCAAACTATAATGTCAGAAATGGTACGATGTTTTCATTAATTTTTATATCGCACAGTACTTTGAAAATTTCAGTCCAACATATTCTAAAAGAGATCTAATTGAAATACAGGAAGACTCGTGTCAGTGTGTGAATGAAATGAAAATTATTTGATTTGCTAGGAAATGACATGCTGCAAGGGATAGTTATATGAATATATGGTAGTTCTATTATGTGTATATGTATATAGTTATGTGTTGTTGGGAATATGTATATGAATATGTTGTCAACTAAATGTGTAAATATGTAAAGTTATAAAGTCATAAAGTTGTGTTGTTGTGTACTGATTGTGTGAACTGATTTTGGATAAAAATAATTTTGGAAAAAAAATTAAAAGACAACGCTTTCTAAAAAAATGCCATAAAAAACCAAAAAGGCACTTTTTAAAAATTCCATTTACATCATTTTTTTAATAAAACTAAAATAAGAATGCACCTTTTACGGCGCTTTTTTAAAAAAGTGTTGTAATAGGTTAATAATAATGCATCTATTGAATGCACCTTTTACAGCGCTTTTTCCAAAAAGCGCTATAAAACGAGTATAACAAACGTGCAATATATCTACCTATTTTGTAGCGCTTTTTTATTTAAAAAAGCGTTGTTGTATCTTTTTACAACGCTAGATACTACAACACTTATTTTTCTTGAAAAAACGTTGTAAATGGCTTAAAAAAGCGCTGTTAAATAGGTTTTTCCGCATAGTGTCTTTCGCGGACTTTTAGAGACGACGATGGACGAAGACGTGACACATTAGCAGATCATATTTGTTTAGGGGAATCTTCATTCGAGGTAAAGGGTGAGAGAAAATTCGATTTTATGACTATAATAGGATGTACGATGAACTAGAATGCAGTAATTCCTACGGTCGAACTCTATTGATTAATAATAATTAATTAGAATATATGAATAGTAACAGTGAGGACTAAAACATGATTAGAAACCTGTAGAACTGCGGTAAATTAATTTATGTCAAGATTTTTGATTCTTTTGGAATTCTATGCTACCTGTTAATGTATAGATGATGTGTATTTGAGTGTTATTGTATACTCGAATGAAATTATAACTTTACTTGCTCACTTTTTTGATTTCTTACTTTATAATTGATAGAACTATATTGTCGTTGTGATTGTTGTGGACGAAATGTGGAGAATTGATTGGAATGATTGATGTATACATAGACGTAAATTTTGATGAATAGTATGAATTCATACTGAGAATTGTCAAGTCGTGATCATCGAATTAGTATGAGCTGATGTTGGGGATGTTTGAAGTGAAGATTATTTTGTTGTCATATATTTTGGGTTTGACAAGCTCGGTGATTCCAGTCAAGTAAAACTGAATAAGCCTAACTGTGGAAGACTACGATTGAATCATAAGGTAAGACTGATAGACCTTAGGAGTATCTCGGGTCGAGAATTCTTAAGTGGATTAGCAGGTTATTCCCTAAGGTCGGGAGCTATCGTGCAACACATGAGTACCCTGACTATGGTGCATATGTGTCTTGAGTTGAGTTGAGGGGATCTATGAGGACTTGGCCGTTCATGAATTGTCTATCCACTCTTGTAGTGACATAGTATCAAGCCTCCGAACCAAGTACTTCATAGTAGAATGATACTAAATGATGAAGAAGTACAAAGTATATGACATGCATAACATTGCATCTTTGTGATTGGCTCATTGTGATTGATTTGGATAAACTTTGATATTATGTTCTTGAAGATATTTGATTATTTGCATGTTCATCTCACTTATCTTATTTTATTACATGATTTCTAAGTTCACCTCCTCGTTGTTTCTGTATGGCGTTTACGATAGACGCAGATGAGCCACCAATGACATGTGATGACTAGTACTCTTGGAGTGTCGAACGTCGTTTTATTTTGAAGACTCTATTATGTACTTTATACTGACATTGTTGTTGAACGCCTTTTATTTTAAAGATTGGTAACCACCCAAACAATGCATCTTTTCCACATCACTCGCACATGGAATTTTACTTGTTATTTCACAAAAAGAGAATATGTCATCCCATACAGAATGAATAATGCTTCATTTCTTCTTCCCATGAGCCAAAACAAAGCACTATGGGTGTCACATAGATCCTTGGAAGCTTAGGGTGGCAGAAGGGGGAACAGAGAGGTGCGATTGTAGAGCGAGTTTCTGAATGGGAACAATTCTCACGAGAGGCAACATGAGGAGTGGGGCTAGATGCAAGGACACCTTTTTCCAACGAAAGAGGTATCCTTTTTGCCTCCATCTTCAACAATCTTTCATTCTTTGATAATATGGCGCTTAACAGTAGTGAGAGGAGTCATCTTGCAAGATTCTGAGCAACAAAAGAAAAAGAACAAACAAATGGTTACTAAGAAGAGAATCCAAAATAATTTCAAAGTTGGGAGTATGGACATACAAAGAAAGGAAGCGAGATCGTCTTCCTTAAGTCCCACATTCAATAAATCAGTTGCACTGGCGTGGATCGCAGTGCTCAAAATATCTTCTTTGGGGGACAATTAAGAGATACCTATTCTTGAAATCAGGTCTTTAGTTCAAGAGAGAGGAAATAGCTCTCGTCTGTCAGCATCATAGAAGAAATGCGTATAAGCAGAGCACAAACGGACTAGGTAAAGTCATTTTTGAAATGTTTCCATGATTGAACCCTGCACACATTTCACTTTTTATGGTTGAAATAGAAATTACAAAAAACTATTTGTTTTCCAAAGGTTTGCTTTTGTGGCATTGAAAAAGGCTTACCAAATTTAGAACTAAAGATGATTACAATATGAACTTGTGAATGTGTATAGTAAGTATGGAAATTTGTTTTTTTGTGCAAGTTTTGGAGAAATCTATCACATACTCCCTCCCCTTTAGCTCTACCACCTCCTCAAAACACAAAATACCATTTTACTTTTTTTTTTATTCTCTAGTATTTGATAGTCAAAAAATTTAAAATTATTAACATTTCGACAATTTCAAATTTTTAATAATTTTAAAAAAATTGTATTTCGAAAATTGTGTTCATCCGAATTTTTGAATTTTAACAAAAAAAATTTAGAAAAGTTTCATTTCAGAAGTTTCACATTCATCCAAATTTAAAAAAAAAAATTAAAACTTTTGAAAAAATGGCATTTCAAAATATTTTCATCTAAAGTTTCGAAATTTTTTAGGTGTTTTTGAAAAAAATTGCATTTCGAAAGTTCCAAATTCATCTAAAGTTTCAATATTTGTTAAATTTTTTGAATGAATTGCATTTCAAATATTTCGCATTCATCTAAAGTTTCAAAAAAAAAAATTAAACTTTTGAAAAAATTGAGTTTCAAAAGTTTCACATTTATCCATATTTTCGAAATGTTTTAAAACTTTAAGAAAATTTGCATTTCATAAATTTCACATTCATCCAAAATTTTGAAATTTTTTAAACTTTTGGTGAAATTGCATTTCGGAAGTATCAAATTCATCTAAGATTTCGATTTTTTTTTAAAACTTTTGAAAATATTGAATTTCAGAAGTTTCACGTTTATCTATAGTTTTGAAGAAATTGCATTCCGAAATTTTCGCATTCATCTAAAATTTTGAAGTTATTTTAAACTTCTTGAAAATTTTGTCTATCAAATAGTAGGGCGTAAAATGTTCTTTTTTCATGTGCTTTAGAGGGCTTGGAGGTAAATGTGTGAGGGTGGGTGATAGATGTTTTCAAATGTTGCCCCTCGCTGGACATGTTTAGATGTATGGGCAAGGCAACCCGAAGAAATATACCATCGAGGCCATATATAAAGACATGACATGACTTCCACATTGGACGTACTAGCAATGTCATGTTACTTAAATTATAGCCATATCATTATAATTCTAGCATAATTAAAGGTCCTCCTACATTAGATGACATAGTTTGAGTCTCTTCGATTTTAATTAGAGTCTTAAGCCATTATGTTATTTTTCCATACACTTCCTCAAACTGATAGGCTATATTTGAAGACAAATTATTTCTTTTTTTATTTCCCAGCTGAGAATATGATGCCTAAGAAAATGATTTTATTTGATCCTAAATTATGTTTTGAGACTTTATGTTTACATATTCATTCTAATGATGGTTAAGTTGTTGAACCTGTGTCACTGAGCAAGTATTGAAATTGTGATTTGGTATGAATTTTAGTAATTCGACTTATTTAATCAAGAATTTAACTACGTTTGATGGAAAATTTGTACTGTAAAGTAGAATCTGTTGCATAAAGGAAGCATGATACATATTTAACTTGATTATCCTTAATTTTTCATCTGATTTGGCATTGACTGTTAATGAGATTGATTCTCCTTGGGGATGGATTTTTTACTAGTAAATTTCTATTATGTAGACTGAATAAGCATGAAAAGTCATTGTTCATTGGCAATTAATGTATAGTTTAGTGCCAATCTATTGAATTTTATGGTGTAATGCTAGTCTATATTTTAGATAGGGTCTTCTCAAACATTTTAGAGGTTTGGTTTTAATCTTAAAAATTGAGTCGATAATAAAAAATAAAAAAAAACACTAAAACCTCAAAAAGAACCATTCTTTATTTAAATTATAAATGATATCAATAAACATAGACATCCAACGAGCACATGCACACATGGCCAGCACTGATTTTAGATACGACATTTTTGTTTTGGTGTGTGCTTGTAAATGCTGCAAAGAGGAGAAGTTGAATGACTTGATGAAGCTTTTGAGATGTATTATGACAGTGACATAATTGTGTGGATTTATGGTTGAAAAGTTGTGAGGATCTTAAGTGGATGAATGCATAGTTATGAATTCATGACCAGTAAATTAGATAAATGAAAATGGTGTTGTTAGCTTTGAAGAATGCAAAGACTTGATGGAGTGACCAGAGCTGACCCAATGCTCAAACTAGTAAAGCAAGGACTTTAGACCTCCAAAAAGTAATTATTTTATTATGTATATTTAGTCTTAAAAAAGAATACAATATTTAAATAATATGATAAATGAAATGCCTCACAATTATATAAAAAAAAATACAATCATTGACATATTTAATTATACATATTATATCTCAAAAAATAAGAAAGGTAGAATTTAAATAAAATTATGGTAAAATATTTTTGTTAATATAAAAAATGTTTCTATCGTATTTTTAGTTAAGGTTTTGCTTTTGAGTTTGTTTTAATAACGATGTTTAAGTGTTAATAGTTCACATATATTTGGGTTTGCAGTTTGATCTTTTCAATCATAAGGTTGTGACTATTTGTAATTACACTTTTCTTCCATTTTCATGTTGTAAATTCTAATATTCATTGATTTCTACTTAGTATGCAGTAATGTGTTTGGACTTTGGACTTGAAGGGATTTAACTTTTGCTTCAGCTAGCCTAAGTTTGGAGAGGTGGAGTATGCTTCTACGTTATTGAAATGAGAGTACAAAAAATTGGACAAATTAACCTAATAGATAAACCTAAATCCATAAATTGAGTTGTGGTTTGAAAAATTAACCTTTTGCATATCAACATGCTCTCATCTATATTTTAAGAAGTTATTATTAAGTATAATTTGAAATTTAAAATAATCTAGAGCTCTCTAATTGTACCAATAAATATCTCTTTGTACTTATATTTTGAATCAAACATTGTCCTTTCTCTAACAAAGTGGTATCTAGAGCTTGGTTGACAAAGTTGTTGTGTGAATAAAGTTGAGATAAGACATTATGAAAAATGTTTTTACATGAAAGATTTGTTTGGCTCTCAAAGTGTATAGGAGATCCTGTAAAAAAATTATGAAAAGCCACAAGATGAAGAAAGTTTGTCTCAAAATGAAAAGAAAACTTATCAAAGATGAAGATGAAAGATCAACAACATTAAGATGATTCTATGTTTGATAAGGTTGCTTATGCTACTACCTCAAAGGAAGCTTGAGAGATTTTGGAGAAATCACTTCAATGCATTGATAAAGTGAAGAAGATTTGGCGTATGTTATTGAGAAGTCAAAAAATCTTAACTCGATGTCTATTGAAGAGTTAGAAGGTTTTTTACAAGCTCAAGAAGAATGAAAGAAAACAAGACACGAATAGCCATTAGAGCAAAGTTCTTAAGACCAAAACTTCATTGAAGAATGTTGGAGGAAGAGGAAGAAATTATAACTATCATGAAAATAAAATGAGGTATGACAAATCTAATGTTGAATGCTATAATTATCATAAATTTGGTCATTTCTCTAGAAAATGTCGTAGAGCTCATAATCAAGAAGAACAATATAATTTTGTTGATGAAGATGAAGAGTTTACTTTGTTGCTAACTCTCAAGGAAGAAGAGATGGATACTAATAGTTTGTGATATTTGGACAATAATGCAAGTAATCATATGTGTTGATGCAGGGAGAACTTTGTGGAGCTTAATGAACATGTGAATGAAAATGTATCAATTGTAGATTCACCAAAAGTGCAAATTGAAGGGATGTAAGAAGACCAAAGTACTACGATACTCATTGAAGATGTTACTCTACCATCTCCTTCATCTATTTTTCAAGAAGAAAGTATAAGCAAAAGATTAAGGAAGATGAGAGGCATGAATAACATTTATGATAGAGATAATGAAGTTACTCTTGACTCTGAAAAGTTATATTGTCTTTAAGAGAACCTTCAGATTTTGATGAACTTATAAAAGATAAAAGACAAAAACTCGTGAATGAAGAGATTGAATCAATTGTGAAGAACAACATTCGGGAATTACCAACTATACATTCGAGAATTACCAACTATACTCAAGGCTAAAAGAATACTAATGGAGTGGCAGTAAAATCCAAAGCATGACTCGTCGTCAATTGATACACAAAAAATATAGAGTTGATTGTGAAGATTTTAACACGAATATGATTCGATAAACTAAAATAAAATGTAAAATCTGTCAACTTGATGTGAAGTCATAATTCCTAAATAATCATCTTGAAGAAGAAATATACATTGAGCAACCATTGAACTATGTCATCAAAGGATATGAGGGTAAAATTCTAACACTAAAGAAGTATTGACAGAGAACGAGAGCAAGACCACATACTAGGAAGAAAATTTCAAATTAAGGAGAAGTTATATTAAGTATAATTTGAAATTTAAAATAATCTATAATTATTTAGATGAGTCATAATATTTATTGAAAAATCTATAACTATATTAAGTATAGAAAATTGTAGAAAATATCTAGAAATATGTATTAATTTGGAGGGTTCTAGAAATAGACCTAAAGTTCTCTAATTGTACCTTTAAATACCTTATAGTACTTGACATTTGAAATCAAGCAAGTTATAACATATTTGAGCCAAATAAACCTATGCTTTATTGTTTGTAGTCTATCATTCTTGTATTCTTACTCATCACGCATGCATTTGAGATTATGAAGCAACATTTTTTTCCACTTAAATAATAAAAAGTTGTCAAAGGCATGAAAGAAAAGCTAGACTATAGCGCTGGAAGGTTAAAAAACGGACTAATATAGTTGAACTTGGGAGTACTGGGGTACATTGTGCTCATGCAATTGTAGCTATGGCATATAAGAATGAAAGGCTTGAGGATTATGTGCATAAATGACTAATAATGGAATCCTTGCATGCAACTTATGAGCATTATATCCAGCTTGTCAATATGTCAAGAATATTGGATTTATTGATCACCCTAAAGTGAAGGAAACAACTACTCAAAATGAAGTATCTTTGACACAATCACAACCTCCAAATGTGAGTGTAACATATCCTATTGGAAGACCACAACACTACTAGAGACTGAATATTTCCACTCACGCTAACGACCAAAATAGAGACAATAATTTTGAACCTAAAAACCAAATATTTTTTGGTCACTAAATCGGTCGTTAATGAAATTTAGAGACTGAAATTGCAACTGAATTGTAGTGACAAAAAATTCAGTCGCTAAATACTACTTATAGAAAATTTTCCTTTCACACTAGCAACTAGGGATGACAATAAAATCCGCACTCGCGGATACCCATCCAAACCCGCTTGATTTCGGCGCGGAAAACCCATTTTAATTGGGTGCGGGTGCATTTTTTCCCCGACATTAAAATTCGGGGGCGGGGACGGGTTTGGGGTTGTGATATCCACTCCACACCCGAACCCGCACCGCAAGTAATATTATTGCAATTTTTAAATTTTATATACATATACATATTTAATATTCTTTTACATATTAAAAGTTATAATTTTATCTCTATAGAAAATATTTTTTAATTTTATTATTATTATTTAATAATAATTATTTTATTATAATAAATATGATTTTTAAATTTATAATTCTATATATATTTGTGGGTGCGAGTGCGGGAGGGGAAACCCAAGACCCGTTACAGGCAAGGATTGGTGCCTAAATTTTACACCCGCTATAAAACGGGGGCGGGTGCGGGATTGGAAGAGGCGAAATCCGCCCCCAGCCCGCTTCATTGCCATGCCTACTAGCTATCAAAATAGAGACTGAAATTTTAAACCTTGAAACTAAGTATTATTTTGTCACTAAATTGTTCACTAACTAAAGGTATATATTGAAATAGCAACTAAATTTTAGCGACCAAAATTTCAGTATGTAACCATTTTTTAATTACATAATTTAATTTTCTTTAGTAATAAAAAAAGAAAAATATGAAATAGTTTTTGCATAATTTCTTTTAGAAAATGTGAAATAATTGATAAATAATTAAAAAAAAGAAATAATTAAAAATAGAAATAAAAAAGAATTATATGTAGTAATGCATTTGAATATTTGTTCTGTTAAATTTCTTTCTTTTTCAGTTTAATCAAATAAACCCTAAAACCCCCATTTTCTTGAACTGTTCTTTCTCAACACCACAACTCAGGCTAATCGTCTCCTAGCCTAGCTAGTTGGTTCAAGCAATTAAGCCAAAGCAACTCTTATTCTTTACCGGATTCGATTCTTTCGTCCACTTCTCTTTCTTTTCTTCCATTATTCCCACCAAGCCTTGGTTTCTCTTGATGCTTTGAATCAATTTTTCTACAAACAATCAGTTTATTTTTCTTTATCAACCCACCATAAATCCTAAAACCATCATTTGTTGCTAATCCCCTCTCAAACCAACCTCCGCAACTACGACGTGAAGCCAACCAAGTCTCTTAAACCGTTAAACTGCAATTGTGACGTGAAGCCCTCATTGTTTGTCGTCTCGTCGGGTATCGTGAACTAGAAGGTAATGAATTTATATTCTAATTTTCTGATTATGCTTCATTATTTGTGTTTTTTTTCTGTGACCTAATCATATTAAATTAATTTAACTAAAGGGGATAAAAAATTCTGCATATAAGGTGTTTAATAATATGCACTTTTTGTAATTGTAACTCAAGAGACTGAAATTTGCAACTTGATCTGTTTTAGATTTGATTGTTGGTAAATTATGAATGTTGCTTTAGATTTTCAGACTCTGCTCATAATTCTAATATTGTCTTTCGTATGTTTTACTAAAATTGAAGAACAGAATAACCTGCCCCAAGGGTTGCATTGTTAAAAAAATATGGATACTAATGTGTTACATAAATTTGTGGTTGTAGTTGGTAATTAGTAAACTACCTATTTTCTTGGTTTAATTGGCTTCTATAGCATTGCTCATTTTACATGCACATAACAGTGTCTTAACCTACCTGTTGCTAACTATTATTTTGCAATTTTCTTGAGTTTTATTAGTGGATTAACATATTGTAGTTTGATAATCAATATATTAAAATGAATATTTAGCCGGAATGGTGCATGTGATTAGTAATATGGTTGCATATTGGACCGGCCTAGTAGTTTGTTTCTTTTTATGTTCTCCAAAAATCTTTAACTTCTTAGTTTTTCCTTTACCCGTGTATGTTTTCTTGTCAACCACTTTACTTATCCTTTCTCCTTGTTTAGTTTGCATTTAGATGTTTAATATTTTTACTAGTTCTCAAACTAACTTAACTATCAAGGACCTTGTCATCAATAACTAGGGGCTAAAGTAACAATATCAGTTATAAGGAAGGGGAGTTTGAATTATAATTGCCTCTTTTCAAAATTCCTATTTAAAAATTAAAAGTTTAACTCAAGATTGATCTTGGTTATAAACAAAGATTGATCTTGGTTAGTGTAAAACAACATTATCAATTTTATCAATATAAAAACTGATTGTAAAGCATATAACAAATAGAGATAAAGATAGAGAGATCACACAAGGATATATCTTGGTTCACCCAATCCTAGTTACGTCCAGTCCTCACAACCGTGAGATTTTTCACTAAGTGTTCAAAACATGAACGTTCTTGGTTTTCACAGATCAATCTTGATCTTTACACAGTTTCTAACTTTCTACCTAGAAAGGATTTTTCACATGTTTACCTTACAATTTCAGAAAGGATTTAACAATTTACCTTTCAAAACATGAAAGGGATTTTTACAAATCACTCAAGATTATGTTAACAAAATAACCTTGAGTTACAAAGTGGTGAGTTTGAGAATGTTTAGAATTTGGGTATTTACTTAACTCTTGTTTGAGAAATAGATTATGTAAATAGAACTCAGTTGTTACTTATTCTAACACAACACAAAGATTAAAAACAGCAAGCTTTAAGAATGATATTGAGACACTTGAGTATAATTGATGCTTTGCTTGGCACTTTGAGTTGTGTATTTTTCTTCATCTTGAAGCTGCATTTATAGACTTCAAGAGAGCTTGGGACAGCTCATATGTCCGTTGAAATAGGACCAGCTGTCATGAAATAGTGGTTGGATAAAGTCTGCCAAAAAGAAAGAGTGATCAAAACTGCATCCAAGAACATTCTTGATATCCAATATTGTTCTTCGAATTTGTTTGTAATGAACTGACTTGTACTTGTGATTGTGTTAGTTGTTTGAGATGAGTGCTTGCTTTTCAGTCACGTGTATAGGTCTAGATTGAAAGTACAATCAACAATGTACTTTTATAGCTTGCAACTTTGTACTTGTAATTGCCTCACTTGAAGAATGATCTTGTTTTAAGCTTTTTATGAAGCATCTCTTCGATCATTTGAATTCTGGAATGATTATGACTTAGATTGATTCTTGTTTATTTTTTGATGAAGATCAATCTTCGTTTTCTAGAACTACTTCGGGATAAATATTCGTTTTCCAGAACTACTTTAAGATCAATCTCTATTTCACTACTTTTGCTTTCTTTGATTTTAATGAGATCTGATTTGTGAGGTTTGATACCTATCTTGTTTTAACACATTCAAATGCACATGTTAGATACAAAACATTTAGAATCATAATTAGAATTCTTAATTAACTTTTTGTTTGTTTTCATCAAAACATTAAATTGAGAAACATGTTAATTTAGAATTTAATTTTGATTCTAATTTTAATCATAGAGAGCTTTAAAAGCTCTCCCTCATAATATGCTTCATATTTTTGAACCAACATATAATCTAAACATAAAATCTAAAATAATTATCCTCCTTTGTCAACACAAAAAGGTTGGGGAATACCAAAGATAGAAAACAATGAATAGACTCCAGTTTTAAGAAAAATAACATTTTTTGGAAACTCCCCTTGAATATTATAGAATTAATATCCCTTTTCTTAAATAAAAAAATTCAGAATACAAGTAAAATGCCGCTATGCTCTTTGTCATCTTTCAAAAGAGACAACACTTTAATTATGAACATGATAATAAGTGCATACATGGAAGTGAAATAAGATGATACATGTACCTTTGATTTGCTAATGTTTCCAAGGGTTATAGACACTCTAAATTATTGTAATGAGATGAGGCATCATACTTTTCTATTCATGTGTATTGAGCATGCTTTGTCCATGTATCAATGTTCTTTCTTGATTATTGGAAGATGTTCCTACATCACAAGTTAGTAATGATTTTGGTACCCATATTTGTTTGGGTCCTTGATGGTTAGTATATCTTCTTTTAGAAGAATTTTTAAAACTTGATCTCCTTTTAAAGTAGCAAGTTGACTCGAAGTAGCCTTTCTTGGAATAATGGGAACACTTTGTTGTTAGTCTTGGAGAAGTTTTCAAAATCTAAGTTTTAAACGGCTTTGAAATTGATTTTGATGAAATTCCATATCATTCTCCTTTTCCCAGACTTGATGGAGAAGGTTTTGCTTTTGTTCCAGAATGTTCTTCGTTTTGAGAACAACCTGGAGAACGTTCTTTGTTTTGCAGATTTTTCAAAATTGATTAAGTTTTATTTGGAGAATGATCTTTCCTTTTAAAAAACCTTTTGCTTTTAATCTTTTCATCTTTTTTCTTAAAGTAGCAAGCAAATTCAAATGTCCAAGTTTCTTACGATATGAGCATTTGGTTTTATATTTTTCTTTCTTTCTTTCTAGAACAAAAAAGTTTTCATACATTTTTGTTTTTTGAGTTTGATTAAAATCAAGACCTGCTTTATCAAATATTCCTACTTGGGATCCCATGATTCTTTGAAAAGTTTCAGTAGCATTAATGAAGTTTGTTAAATCATTTTTAAGAATTTCAACTTCAGCCTTGAGGAGAACGTTCTCCGTTTGAAACGAAGATCGATCTTGACTTTCTGAATTTTCATATTCATGATTTTTGAGTTGAGATTCTTTCAGATTTTGAATGATATCTTTAAGTTTATCATTCATAGCCTGAATTTTCTCTTTCTCTCTTTTTTCCTCGTGAAATTTTTCTTTAAAAGAACTACACTTTTGAATGAGAAAATTTGAATCATTTAGCAAACTGTCAAATTCCGATTCCATTTGTTTACATACAAGACATGGTTCAGAATTTGTTACCTCTGTATCTTCAATATTTTCCATCAAACACAGGTTTGCTTCTTTAGGTTCATCTGTTTCTGATTCATCAAAATCATCCCAGGTTGCCATCATTGACTTCTTTTTGAAGGGAAATTTCTTTGGCACCTTTTTGTTTAATGGACATTCAGTTTTGTAATGTCCTTGTTTGTTGCAGCCAAAGCAAGTGATTTTGCTTATATCTATTTCAGTTTTGAATTCCTTTTTATCTAGAAATCCCTTTTTGATTTGATATGTTCTTATCAGCATTCTTTGTATCTTTCTTGTACGACGAACTATCTCTTTATCAACATCTTCTTGTTCAATTTCTTCTAAGTCCTCATCTTTGTAATGGTGTACTTGCTTGAGATGCTTTCAAAGCTATTGATTTGGCCTTTTTGATTGGTTTGTTTTCTTGTAGCAGCACTTCATGTGCTCGTAATGTTCTAATCAGTTCCTCCAGTCAAGATTCTTGGCCTGGCTTATGGTTGTCACCATTGGTCTCCATATTATTGGAACACATCTCATGATCTTTTTGAGTATGTCTTGTATTGAGTATGCTTTCCCTAAAATGCGCATTTCATTCACAATGGTTGTGAATCTTGAGTACATCTCATCAATGGTTTCTCCTTCATTCATTTCAAAGAGTTCAAACTTTCTTACGCCCATACTTCTTTAGACATTTCGCATTCATCAACTCTTTCGCATTCTTTTCTGCTCAAAGCACACAATAAGAATAATTGAGCTTTAATGTTTAAGAGTACCTTAGATTTTTCTTCTGTTGTCCAATATGCTTCTTTCTTTTCGGTAGAGGTTGAGTCATTTTGGTCGACACTTGGTATGAAATCTCCACCTGTAATGATGCGCCACATTCCTGAATCTTGAGATTTCAGAAATAACTGCATTTTTCTTTTCCACAAATAGTAGTCTATGCCACCAAAGTAAGGTGGTCTATATGATGACCCTTCTTCAACAATGTACATATCTTTTGACATTTTTTTTTCTAGATCTTTTCTCTAACACTGGTTAGGAGTTCAACTTTTGAGACCGAGCTCTGATGCCAATTGAAGTAACAATATCAATTATAAGGAATGAGGGTTTGAATTATAATTGCCTCTTTTCAAAATTCCTGTTTAAAAATTAAAAGTTTAACTCAAGATTGATCTTGGTTATAAATGTAACACCCCAAATTTTAAATAAACTATTTTATTAATTAAATAGAATTTGAAATAATTAATTGGATGACTAATATTATTTTAGAATATATGTTGATAAATTTTGTGGCTAATTTTCGTTATATGGATGCTTTCTATGATGTGCTAATTTGATACATGTTATATTACATGAGCGATATAAATAATACATATTATATTTTTTTATTTGATATATTTTTTTTTAAATAATAATAATAGTATTTTAGTATAATATATATTTTAAAGAAAAAGTTTTTATGCCATTTTACGTGTATATACGTGTAACCAATTTATATAATACTTTTATGTGCGCTTGACTGATGTTAAGTATACACATAGTTATATTTCAATTATTTAAAACTATTTTCTATTTTTAGTTATTTTTTTATAAACTATTATCTTGATATAGAATTGATATTGTGTTTGATTTTGTTTAATTTTAAATATTTTTTATGGTATTGTGATTTTATATAAATTTATTATGATTTAGTAATTAATATAAAATATTGATGTTTTATTTATTTATTTTATAATTTTTACTATTTTCTAATATGATGGTATTATTATAATGTGAGTATTTTGAGAAATAAGTATAATTGTAGTGATTATTTTGAATACGAGAGTTTTTATTATTAACATATTTTAGAAGATTAATTACTTTATTTTATAAAATTTTAGTTTTGAAATATTAGTAATATTTAGTAATTAAACTATGTTAAAAAAATGTTAAAACATTAGTTTTAGTAATTATTGGTTTTCTTCAAAAATAAATAAAGGGACCAATTGGTTTGACCCATGTGTGAACCCTAATTGTTAATAAAATAAAACAAACAAAAAAGGGAAAAGAGTTGGAAGGGCAGGTGTAAAACCAAAGAGGAAACACAACAATAACCCTATCGTTTGACATCGGTGATCGATAACTGCTCCAGAAAAATTTCTCTATTTTTGCCCAAATTCGAGTATGTTATTTCATTCATTTAACTCGTCAATTAAACATAATTTTCCAGATTTTTAACAACCCCAATTTCTCTTTAAAATACCCGACTTCTTCGTTTGTAGAATTCGTTATTTTGCACCGTTCTCCTTCACCGTAAGTTCGATTTGAGTGAAACTAACGCCAAAACGACCGTGTGAAAAGTGGCTATATTATCCACTGATTGGGTTTCTTATTTATGGTAATTTTTCTTGACCGAATTTTGAATTTAGTTTTTAGAGTACCTTTTCATAATTTATTTTTAACGTTTACCCATAAACTGTCGAGTTAGATCGATTGAAGGACAAAGAGTCAATGAACAAAGGTTGTTTGCTCGTAGAATCATATTCGTGTGTGAAAGCGTCAAAATAAGGTAAGGGGTGAGAGAGCGTTTGAATTCATGACTATAATATATTGTGAGATGAACGGGAAAACCGTATTTCCCAACGATTCATCCGGGGCTTGCTACGTACGGCAATAGCCCTTTGAGAGATAAATTGATTAATTTGAAATATGAGAATTGTGAGATTAAAATGTGAAATAGAAATTTTTATAAGGTGTTGATTGATTTAATTTTCGATACTTGTGTGGTAGTTGATATTTGTTATTATTGTGATGTTGGATGTTGAATCAAATTATGTGTACATGTTTGATTAGATGAAATCATGTGATGTGATAATAAAATATGGATGCATAGTTTGATATATGCTTACGTGATGATAATGATGATTTTTGATTGATGATAGTGATGTTATAAAACTGTGATGAGTTTATACGATGATCATGATTATTTATGATTAATGATATTATAAAATTGTGATGAAAATATTGAAGTACCCCATACTTGATGAGGTATTGATGATTCTTAAATATGGTGCTCTTAATGAAGTAGTTTAAGCTAACAAGGGGAGAAAATAAATATTGTGAATTTGTGAAGTGAAGATTATTTTGTCATCATATAGGTAGGGCCTGACAAGCCTAGTGATTCTGGGGAAGTATAACTGAATGAGCCTGATCGTGGCGGTCTGCTGTCGAGCCTTAAGGCAAGATTGTTAGACCTTGGAGGTATTCCGGTGGGGAATTCCTAGGTGACTTGGAGGTAGCACTCCAAATGTTGGGAGCTACCATGCAACACACGTTTACCTCGACTGTCGCGTATATGTGTCTTGGGTTGAGTTGAGTTGAGGGGATCTATGAGGACAAGGCCAATTTGAATTGTCCGTCCACCGGGATGGTGGCATAGTATCATGGCCTCCTAACCAAGTACTTCAAAGTTAGAATGGTACCACATTGTGAAGTAGAGTCTAAGCTCAGGCATAGCATTGCATTTCCTTGTGATTGTTTTGTCGTGATTGATGTGTTTCAAAGGTAATATTAATTAGATGACTTGATGCATATTATAATGAGATGATTATTTTACCTGAGTTACTTTGATGTTATAGTATGATACTATTTAATTAAATATTTTGATATATCGTAAAGTGATTATGATACGGTTCTATTATGATTGTTTGCGTGTTCTTCTTACTCATATTATACTATTAACATGATTTCAAAACTCACCTCCTTCATTGTTTGCGTTTGACTGGCTGGGCCCTGCGTTTGCGAAATGGCAGTTATTATAGGTTAATGACTCTTGAAGTTCAAGTTTGGGAGGAACTCCGCTCTGATAGGTGATACCGGGAACAAGGGTTTTAATTTGTATTTTACTTATTTAATTCGAATAGAAATTTTGTATGAAAACCTTAGAAGTACTAGTAAGTTTTTAGAATCAAATCAAGTGATTATACTTAAATCAAACTAATCAAGATTGCACTATTTTAATGGATAAAATAAATTTAAAGTGTTTTTATTTCTATTTTTGATAAACGTGATATCCTAAATTAAATATAAAGTTTTTAATTCTTTGGAAATATATTTTTATTTATCCGCTGCAAATATATATATTATTTTGGGATTTAGAGTGTCACAATAAACGAAGATTGATCTTGGTTAGTGTAAAACAACAGTATCAATTTTAGCAATATAAAAATTGATTGTAAAGCATATAATAAATAGAGATAGAGAAAGAGAGATCACACAAGGATATATCGTGGTTCACCCAATTCGGGTTACGTCTAGTCCTCACAACCGTAAAATTTTTCACTAAGTGTTCAAAACAAGATCGTTCTTGGTTTTCACGGATCAATCTTGATCTTTACACAGTTTCTAACTTTCAACCTAGAAAGGATTTTTCACAGGTTTACTTTACAATTTCGGAAAGGATTTTTCACAGGTTTACTTTACAATTTCGGAAAGGATTTAGCAAGTTACCTTTCAAAACATAAAAAGGGATTTTTACAAATCACTCAAGATTATGTTAATAAAATAACCATGAGTTACAAAGTGGTGAATTTGAGAATGTTTAGAATCTGGATATTTACTCAATTCTTGCTTGAGAAATAGATTCTATAAATAGAACTCAGTTGTTACTATTCTAACACAACACAAAGATTAAAAACAGCAAGCTTTAAGAATGATATCGAGACATTTGAGTATGATTGAAATGATCGATGCTTTGCTTGGCACTTTGAGTTGTGTATTGTTCTTCATCTTGAAGTTGCATTTATAGAATTCAATAGAGCTTGGGAAAGCTCATATATCCATTGAAACAGGACCAACTGTCATGAAATAATGGTTGGATAAAGTCTTCCAAAAAGTAAGAGTAATCAAAACTGCATCCAAGAACATTCTTGATATCCAAGATTGTTCTTCGAATTTGTTTGTGATGAACTGACTTGTACTTGTGATTGTGTTAGTTTTTTGAGATGAGTGTTTGCTTTTCAGTCAGGTGTGTAGGTCTAGATTGAAAGTACAATCAGCAATGTACTTTTACAGCTTGCAACTTTGTACTTGTAATTGCCTCACTTGAAGAATGATCTTGTTTTAAGCTTTTTATGAAGCATCTCTTTGATCCTTCGAATTCTGGAATGATTATGACTTAGATTGATTCTTGCTTATTATTTGATGAAGATATGAGATGAATAAAGCTTCTGGGATCCAATCTCTAACAAAGAAACTGATTATTCTTGTTTCTGCCAAAACCAAAGATCGTTCTTCAAGATCAATTTCCGTTTTCTAGAACTACTTCAGGATCAATCTTCATTTTCCATAACTACTTCAAGATAAATCTTTGCTTCACTGCTTTTTCTTTCTTTGATTTTAATGAGATATGATTTGTGATTTTTGATACCTATCTTGTTTTAACACACTCAAATGCACTTATTAAATACCAAAATATTTAGAATCATAATTAGTATTCTTAATTAACTTTTTGTTTGTTTTGTGATGCAGCTAGAAGTTATACAATGTAGTCCATTTTTTTTGGACGAAACAAACTCATTTCATTTGCAAGAATAGTGAAATGGGCAAATACAATATGTTAAGTTTGAATACCCTGTAGTTAGTTGCCTCAACTATGGTATGAAAACCGGTCACCCAATTAAAATTGAAAACCAGATTAGATTTATAATAATTTGGTCTGGAGTTTAAAACTTGGTTCTTATTCGCTAAAAATCGCTCACCTAATTAAAAATTTTGATCCGTGATGTTTTTTCCCTTAATAATTTTTTAACATTGAAGCTTATTCAATTTAAAATTTGAACTTATCTCATTTTTTATTTTTGAAATTTATAGTTATATTATGAAACTTATAGACAAAATAGAAAATTAACTAATATATATCCCATATGCTTCAGCCATATATTTTTCCATTCTATTAATTTAACACATTAATACTATTGACTATTAAGGAAAACACATCTTACTTAATTTGTTAATATTTGTTGTTAATTTCTAGTTTTCTAATTTTATTTTTTTTATTTTTTATTCTATATAGGCATTCTTGTAATTTTGGAATAGCAAGGAGGATGAGCAATTTTCCTGTACAAGATATAAGGTTGGGTATTCAATTTTTGAAAAGGTAATTTTTTGATTATGCTTCATTTTGTATAGGCATTCTACAACGAATAATTTTTTAATTCTGGAACAACATGTTAAATTACATATTATCTATGAAAATACAAGTGTCTACATGTGCTTAGGAAGTATGATGGTTAGTTACTCAAATGGATTATTTTATTTATCTTCTTGGTAGACGTTTAATTCTAAAAATTGCTAATTATAACGTATATAACATTCGTTTAATGATATTACAAAAAATGGATATCCGCCAACGTTGTAGTTAGATGTATAATAGGTTAAATCCTAGTTGAAAGGGGTATACTGATTCATTTCTAAAAGGTTAAATGAATTTGTGTCATTTGCAATCCAACAACTAGACATACCAAATAGAGAAATTAGATGTCCTTGTTTTGTTTGTAAAAACATTGATTTCTTAGACTTTGAAGTGGTTAAGATTCATATTTTAAGGAAAAGGTTTAAACCTGACTACTGGTATTGGACATCTCATGGAGAAAGTGATTTTGAGTTGTATGTAGAAATTAAAAGGAAAAAAATCTACACAAGAGTGACATAACAATCATTTTAATAGATTTGAAAGCATGGTATATGATGCTATTGGACAATAATATCAATGCATTGTGATGAAGAACTAGAGGAGTCTCCAAATATAGATGATCAAAAGTTCTATGATTTACTAAATACAACTCAAAAGCCATTGTAAGCGGGATACAACAATCACACTAAATTGTCTTTTGTTGTTAGATTGTTAGCAATTAGATCAGAGGGAAATATTTCTCAACGATCTTTTAATCAAATAGTGGCACTTATGAAGGAGACATATCCTCCAAATAATTTGGTTCCTAAAGATTATTATAAGACCAAGAAAATAGTTTCAAAACTTGGTCTCAATGCGCAAAAAATAGATTGTTGTGTAAATGGTTGTTTGTTATTCTACACTGATTAATGTAAACAATTAAAAGAATGCAAGTTTTGTAATGCTACTCGTTATGAGAAAAAAAAAATTTGTAGGGATAAATTCAAAGAGGTACCTATGAAGAGAATGCATTATTTGCTGCTAATTCCCAGACTTAAGAGATTATATGCTTCGATGAGCTTAGCTCCACATATGAGATGGTATTATGAAAATAGACGAGAGCCAGGAGTGATATGTCATCCATCAGATGGAGAGGCTTGGCAACACTTTGATCAAATTTATCTCGACTTTGCTGTTGAACCGAGGAATGTAAGGTTGGGATTGTGTAATGATGGTTTTACACCATTTAATCATAATACCTCACTTTATTCATGTTGGCCGGTAATTGTCACTCCTTACGACCTTTCTCCAGAACTATGAATGACAACTCCCTACATGTTTCTCACGTTGTTTATTCTTGGACCACATAATCCAAAAGAGCAAGATAGATGTCTATTTCCAACCTTTGATAGATGAGCTCAAATCTTTATGGAATGAAGGAGTGCTTACATATGATATTTCCAAAAAAAATGAATTTTATAATGAAAGTTGCATTAATGTGGACTATTAATGATTTTCTTACGTATGGAATGTTGTTTGGTTGGAGTACAATAGGGAAATTAGCATGTCCATATTGCATGAGTCAATCCAAATCTTTTTTCTAGAAACATGGTGGTATGTGTTCTTGGTTTGATTCTCATCGTCAATGTTTGCCTAGGATCACGTATTTTGAAGAAATAAAGATGCGTTTTACAAGAATCGAATAGAAAAGTCTCAACCTCCACAACGGTTAACTGGGGATGATGTGTGGGAAGAAGTTTGTTATCTCCCTAAAATAACTGAGGTTGATCCATGTATATGTGATGGATTTGGTGTAAATCATAATTGGAAAAACAAAGTATCTTTTGGGAGTTTCCTTATTGGAGAACCAACTTAATAAGGCATAATCTTGATGTAATGCATATTGAAAAGAATATCTTTGATAATATTTTCAATACATTGATGGACATCAAAGATAAGACCAAAGATAATGTTACGACAATACTGGATTTAAAGGAGTATTGTCGAAGAAAGGAGTTAGAGCTACACATAGAATCTAGTGGAAAAGTTTTAAAGCCTAAAGCCAAATATGTTTTGTCTAGCGATCAACAAAAGGTTATGTATAAATGGATTTCCGAGTTAAAAATGTCTGATGGACATGCTTCAAATTTGCATAGATGTGTAAATACAAGAGAAGGGAAGTTAATTGGAATGAAAAGTCACGACTGCCATGTATTTCTAGAGAGATTGTTACCAATTGCTTTTAGTGCACTTCCATATTATGTGTGGAATCCTATAGCCAAGTTGAGTAAATGTTTCAAATATTTGTGCTAAAAAATTTTGCGAGTGGATGATTTGTTGTTGATGGAACAAAACATAGTTTACAACTTGTAAATTGGAACGGATCTTTCCACCTGGATTCTTTAATTCCATGGAGCATATTTTGATTCATCTTCCTTATGAAGCAAGGGTTGGGGGGTCCTATGCAATATCGTTGGATGTATCCATTTGAGAGGTAATTATTCAAATCTTTCAACCTACAAATCTATATTTTATTTATTGATTTGTAATTAGTAGTTAATATTATATGTTATTTTTTGGGTACTTGAATAGGTTGAAACAAATGGTTAAAAATAGATCACATATAGAAGGGTCAATTTATGAGGCATATCTATGTTAAGATACTTCTCATTTTTGTTTATATTATTTTGAATCTCGTGTGCAATCTTTGAGAAATAGAGTAGGTCAAAATGATGATGGGCGCAAACATGATGTAGTTCAACAAACTTTATCAATTTTCAATAATTTTGGTCGCTGAACTGCAACTTGTAAGAGTACATATTTGAATGATAGAGAATTAGCTGTTGTACATTTGCATGTTCTACTAAACTGTGAAGAAGTTCAACTATATATTGAGTAAGTAAAATAAATTGATCTTTATTTATGTGTGTGTGTGTGTATTTGGAAGCATATGATCCAAATATATGTCAAACTGAAGTGGATGGTAGGATTGCATCTGAATTTCCAAGTTGATTTCAAACATATGTAAGTGTCTTGTGATTTCAACTATTATATTTCAACTATAGTACATGACTTATCTTGTAGTTGTGGAATATAATAAGTTTATTTTGCATATTGATAGGTACATGATAAAAATAACTTGGTGCAAAATTTGTATTTGCACCACTTAGCATATGGTCCTAAGAGGAAGATTCATACTTGCCTTATTTATTTTGTAAATGGTTTTAAGTTTCATACAGAAGAGTGAAGTGTTGGTAAGAAAATCATTAATTGTGGACTTTGTGTCAATAGTGACGACGAAGGAGTTGAAGAAAATTACTATTATGTTATTGTTAAAGAGATTTTGCTAGTTGAATACCTAGGAGAACCAACCAAGCAACGCCACCTCCTTTCAACTTGGTTCCTTCTTCGGTTGTGGGTACATGATCAATACAATCTCAGACACCTTCGATTAAACCTTTCATTCCTCCAAGATATATTCAAATGATTCCTACTCCCAGATACAAGTTGTTGCCATCAAATTAGCTAAATATATTGTAATGGAGAGATAACTTGTAGTATTTTTGGAATTTGAAAATATTGATGATGCCAATCATTTTCATTTGTCATTTTAGTTTCGTTTTGGTATGTCATATTCTATATTTGATATATTTTGAATTAGCCAACGTTGGGTATTATTATTTTAAAGTTGTTAATGTTTGATGATATCATTTGGAAGTTGTTAATGACAAAATAACTATTTTGATTTCTTTTAAATTGTTAAGAATGATACGCTACAAATAATAAAGCTTGACCATATTTGCCTCGAATGAATGGGAGACTCTTTAAGCCTTTTAATTTAACACTTAAAAAATTCAGAGAGACATATTTATTTGGCCAAAATTAGTGAGGGATTGATTTGGGTTTCTTTTTGAAAAATAATTTGAAATTTAGATAGAGGGACTGATTTGGCCTCAAAATAATTTACATGTCAGCATCGTTTTTTAAATTCTCACAATATTTACCTAATAGGGCATCATTTTTACATGATACATCATTAATTAATTTATCCTTCATATGAAATTGTCAAATAATTAATTTGAATACTAAATTTTATAAGGAACTACATTGGGTAGAATTGAAATTGTGAGGGACCAAATTGAGTCTTTTGTCTTTTTTATTTTTTATTTTTAAGTGTCAAATAACGGTGAGCGGTGATAATGTGTAAATATTTAGTCAATATTATACATATAATATTTAGTTTTAAAATTATAAAAAATATGTCGAGGGAGAATATTTGTGCATTTCATTAATTATAATATTTGATTTTTGCAAAAATTAATAAAATTAATAATTAAACTCTTCTAAATTGTGTAATTCACTTTCGAAAAATTAAAATAAATAATATCATTTGTTGATAACAAGATCAATACTTAATATTAAATGGACATGTATGACCTATTATAAATAGGTATTATTTTAACTCTTGATTTGCTCACTTTATAAATGAATAATAATCTAGAGATTTAATAGTGAAAATATTCTATGGTTATTATTTGTTTAAGTAATCGTAGGAATAGGCTATACCAGATTTGAAAAGCTTAAGCTTGATCAGAACTGAGTCTAGTCTACAACCTATCATAAGTTATTTTTCGGTATGACCTAAAAGCCTATTTTATATTAAAATATTTAAATAGTATATTTTACTCTTTTCAACTCAGCAACTTGATCATGGCGGCTTCTGGGAATGAAATTAATTTCCTCTCAACTTATATGAAAGAAATACTACTGGAAAAGGTCAATTCTTGTGAATTCTTGTTTTACTTATGCAGTACGAACCTTGACTTTTCACTTTTGGTAAACCTAAAGTTACCATTGTTGACACTTTTAATTGTACTTAACGATGTTAATGATTATGATAGTGAAACTAGAATTATTTATATTGTTGGTATGGTAGTGATTGGTAAAATAACATTTGCTAAACTCAGTCACTAAAAGATACTACTTTGTTAGACTTACTCACATCAATCAGGCCTACCTATGTTGTTAACATTGCCAATAATACATGGATTATTGCAATGCAAAGAGTTAAACGAATATAAGATAAATGATGTTTGGGGTCTAATATCTAGACCAAAGAAAAACATTTACGGGAACTAAGTGGACTTTCCAAAACAAGCTAAATGAAAAAGGTGAAGTGGTAAGAAACAAGACAACACTTCTCGCACAAGGCTCTAGTCAACAAGAGGGCATTGATTACACTTAGACATCTACTCCGGTGGTTAGGTTAGAAACTATTCATATTCTACTTTCTTTTCTTGCAAATATTAACATTACATTATTTCAAATGGATATTAAAAGTATTTTTCTAAATGGTTATATTAATGAAGAAGTCTATGTTAAACAACCTCTAGGTTTTGAAAGTCATGAATTTTCGTATCATGTTTTTAAATAAGAAATCTTTGTATGTTCTAAAACAAGCATCTAGGACATGGTATGATAGACTTAGTAACTTCTTTCTTAAAAATAACTTTGAAAGAGGACAAGTAGATAATACACTTTTTAGAAAACCAATAGGATATGAATTCTTATTATTCAAACTTATGCTGATGACATTATTTTTTAACTACTAATGGTACGCTTTGCCAATAATTTTCTAAATTGATGCAGCTTGAATTTCAAATGAGTATGGGAAAACTAAAGTTCTTCTTAGGATTTAAATTCAGTAAATTCAAAAAGGTATATACATTCATCAAACTAAATATACAAATGATTTTCTCAAGAAGTTTAAGATGAGTGATTGCAAATCTATGGATACACAAATGCACCCTACTTATCCACTTCAAAAAGATGAATCAAACCAAAACGTTGACCATTAAATCTATAAAGAAATGATAGGATCCCTAATTTACCTCATTGCTTCCAAACTGACATCATGTTTAGTGTATGTGCAAGATTTCAAGCTGACCATAGGGAATCACATTTGGCTGTTGTTAAGAAAATCCTTAGATGCCTAAAAGGAACTACCAACATTCCCTTGTTCTACAAGTAATCTTCTGAGCACAAACTAAGCGGGTATTGTGATTTTGATTATGCTGGAAATAAACTTGAGAGAAAAAAACACAAGTGGAAACTGCACATTTCTAGGTGACAACTTAATCACTCTTGGTCAAGTAAAAGACAAAGCATAATTGTCATGTCAACAATAGAAGTTGGGTACTTTTCACCATTTGGTTGCACTTTTAACTACTTTGGATGAAACATCAAACTACAAGACTATAAAATTCTAGAAACTACCATTCCCATTTATTGTGGCTAAACTTTTTCCAATTGCCTAATCAAAAATCATAAACTTCAATCTAGAGCTAAACACATAGAAATCAAACATCATTTCATTAGGGAATTTGTTCAAACAGGTGTGCTTAATATTCAGTTTTTTGACACCGAACACAAATGGATTGACATATTCACCAAACTAGTAGTTGAAGATAGGTTTGACGTCATCAAAAAACCATAGACCTTATTCTTTTACATAACTGATGTTGTGTCAACATTAAGCAGTTTAGTATCATACTAACGATACATTTTATGTTTTATATTTTATACAAAAAAAAAAAAAGGAAAGTTTCACTATCAAGTTTTTTTGTTTGATGCAAAAGAGGGAGAAGGATATTTAAAAATATGGGGAGAAAAAATACTTATCAAAAACTTAGAGTTAGGGGGAGCATTAAGTAGGGGAACCAAAGTATTTAAAAGAAAAATTGTAATAAAAAGTACAGTTTTTCATCATAAAAAATTGGGAGATTGTTGGATCAAGTTGGTTTTATACTTAGAGTTTTGATGTTAACAAAAGAATATTATGAGAATAATATATTTGACTTCACAAATAAAGAATGATGATTCATGTTTTTGAAAAAAAATTCTAAAATAAGATTTGATTCAGATTTATGATTGAAAAAAATCTTTGACCTAGTTGAAAAAATTATATGATCAAATGTTTTTGAAGAAAATCTACAATAAGATTTGATTCAGATCTATGATTAAAGAAAATCTTTGATCAAGTTGAAAAGATATGGCCAAATAATTTTGAAGAAAATCTAAAATAATATTTTACTCTAATTTATGATTGAAGAAAATCTTTAACCAAGTTGAAAAGAAGATATGATCAAGATTTTTTACAAAAAGATATGAATTATTTACAAAAAGATTTGATCAAATTTATCGAAAACAAATATGAATAGTATCGATCTAAAGAATTTATAAACTCAATCTGAACAAAATACGAACATAATCAATCTAAAAAATTTAGAAACTAAATCTGAATAAAATACAAATATAATCAATTTGGAGAATTTACAAATTCAATATGAACAAAATACAAATAGAATCAATCTGACGAATTTACAGACTCAATCTGAACAAAATACAAACAATATCATTGAAGAACTGCTCAGAATGGATTCATAAATAAAGAATTGGCTAAAGAACGTATTACCAAAACACATCTTGTTCAAAATTATTTTTGAATAAGATCATTGTTGATCAAGCTAGCAATATAGATGCAATTAAGAATTAAACAAGAACTAAATTGAAGCCCTAATTTTATCTATAAAAAGATACTTGAGGATGAAGTAGTCAAGCTCAAAATTCCAAACTCAACTAAGATTTCAATGAGAGAAAGGCTTATTCAAATGAGAAATATTTACTAAGTATTTTTCTTAGAGTATGATCATGATTGTTTTAATTAGAGTGTGATAGTCATTGTTTAACTTATAGTATCATAGTGGATTAAAGCCTTCTGAATGAAGAGACTGGATGTGGTCAAGTTTGGGGTAGATCAGGATAAATTACTTGTGTGACACCCTAAACCCCAAAATGACATATATAATATTTTATAGTAGATTATTTTAGTATAATTCGCAACGGATAGAGAAACTTTATTTGCAACGAAATAAAAACTTTTGTAACTAATTTTGGATATCACGTTTCTCAAAGTACACATGGAATGATTCAAATTTTATTACTCAAATAAAACAATTTAATCTCAATGAACTTGATTTAACTATAAATTCTTATTTTAATTTCAAAAACTTACTAGTACTAAAGTTTTAATATAAAAAGTCATTTGTAATTACAAACTAAAATATAAATTACAACTATAAATTCCCGGTATCACCTATCAGAGCGGGGTTTCTTCTAAACTTGAACTTCAAGTCTCATTAACATGTATTACCTGCGATTTCGCAAATGCAAGGACAAGCCAGTCAAAAACAAACAACAAAGAAGGTAAGTTTTGAAATCATGTTAATAGTATAACATAAGTAAGAAGAACACGCAAACAATCATAATACGTTGTATCATAACACAAACATTCTTCAAGAAAAAACATCACATTATAAAGTTAAAAATACTCAAGTAACATAAGTAAGAAAAACACTATAACATTGAATCATCTAAGAGAAATTATTATCACACACGATATCTATTAATCACAACAAAACAATCACAAGAAAATGCAATGCAATGCATGAGCTTATATTCTACTTCACAATGTGGTACCAATCTAACTATGAACTACTTGGTTATGAGGCTTGATACTATACCACCATCTTGTTGGACAGACAATTCAAATTGGCTATGTCCTCATATATCCCCTCAACTCAACCTGAGACACATATACGTAATAGTCGAGGTAAATGTGTTTTGTAAGGTAGCTCCCGAAATTTGGAGTGCTACCTCCAAGTCACCTAGGAATTCCCCACCCGAATACCTACAAGATCTAACAACAATCTTGTCACAATTAGGCTCATTTAGTTGTACTTCCCCAGAATCACTAGACTTGTCAAGCCCTACCTATATGATGACAAAATAATATTCACTTCACAAATTCTCAATATTTATTTTCTCCCCCCGTTAGCTTAGACTACTCCACTAAGAGCATCATCTTTAGGAATCATCATTATCAACCATGGGGTACTTCAATATTCTCATCACAATTTTATAATACCATTAATCATACATAATCACGATCAACATATAAACTTATCACAATTTCATAACATCACTATCATCAATCAAACATCATCATTATCATCACATAAGCATATGTCATATAATGCATTCATCTTTTATCATCACATCACATAAATTTGTCTAATCAAACAAATGCACATAATTTCATTCAACATCCAACATGACACGATTATCAAATACCACACAACTATTAAAAATTAAATCAATCAACATCTTATAAATATTTATATTTAAAATTTTAATCTCAAAATTCCAATATTTTCACATTAATCAATTTATCTCTCAAAGGGCTAATGTTGTACGTATCGAGCCCCGAATGAATTGTTGGGAAATACAGTTTTCCCGTTCATCTCACAATATATTATACTCATTAATTCATACGCTCTCCCACTCCTTACCTTATTTAGATGATTTCTCAAACACATAAATCAATGGAAATTTTCAACAGCAATTGCAGATCAACAATGTACAGTCAGTGAATCTGAATAAACGAAGAGTTCACAAAATTGTTGAGACGTGACTGATAAATTATGAGGAGCATAAAAACTAATGTTAAATAATTAATAATAATTTTAGGATCAAAATTGGAGTCAAAACAATGAGAAAAAACTGCATAAAAAGTCTCGCCGACTTGTTAGAGCGTTAGAAGGGTCAAACGTCAACTTCATTAAAAAATACAAATGAATAGTTCTTATTGAAGGTTTCGATGAGAGGAATCCCAAAACGATGTCAATTTTTGGAGATAAAAAACATGGTGATCGGAATCGGCCAAAAATAGCTCGCCCAAGGAATGAAATACAACTGTTTCTAATTAAACGGAGTCACAATTGATAAAATTGATGCCAAAAATGGATTATGACCGATTTTGTGTAGGATAGAGGTTGAGATTGCTTCAAAATGGCAAGGAATTGGTGGGGATGAATTTGAGACAAAAAGGGTTTCTTTGATGGATGCGCGCTTTTTCTTGCTGAAAAAGAAGAAGTCTTTAAGTGCAGATGGAAGGGTGCAGGTAGCAGATGTACATGTGCATGAGTAAAATAGTCTGTAAGGCCCAACACAGGAAAGTCTAGTATGTGTCTGATGCAGGAATAGAGGTGTAATGAGCAATTCGCATGTGTAGCAAAGAAAAAGTGCAACCAGTAATAGCCTAAATTAATATGCAGAAGTAGAAAATAGGGGTGTAAATAGTCTAATCCAAAATTCAATTTTTAGTATTTCTAAAAGCCCTTAATAAATAAATAGTTTAATTTACTTTCCTATAAACTTTTCTCCAAAATACTAATCTTAACATAATATTATTTATCCTTAACAAGGATAAATATAATTTTAATCAAAACTCTCATATTCAAAATAATAACTATGATTATTACTATAACATCTTTCAAAATAATCACATTAAAATACATGATTTTTATAGAATAGTCAAAATGATAAAATAAATATATATACATCAACAATTTATATTACTTAATAATAAAAAATAAATGTTTGCAACTATATAAAAATAAAGAAAATCAATGTTAAAATTACTAATATATCAAGATAATTATTTGTAAAATAAAATATATTTATAAATAATTAAATATAATTATGTGTACACTTAATATCAGTCAAACATACAAGAAAGTATCACATTAACTACAAACACACATATACATGTAGAGTCGCCTAAAATTTTATTCTTTAAAATATTTACACTAATATACTATTATTTATAGAAAAATATATAAAATAATAAAATATAATATTTGTTTTTATATCATTTATTTAGTCAAATATATACACAATTAGCGTATCATAGAAAGCTCTCATATAACGAAAGTTAGTTACAAGATTTATCCACATATATTCTTAAATAGTTTTGAAACCAAATTAATTATCTAAAATCCCATTTCATTAAGAAAATATTTATTATAAAATTTGTTACAACTTGTGTCACCTTATTCTTGCACTCGTTAGTTTTGTTATTGTTTCTACTATAAGTAAATCATTAAGTCTGAGCTAGTTTGATTAAATAATAAAAAAATTATCAACTTAGTCAAACACAATTCAACCCTTCTTCTCGTGTTTATACCTTCATTATGGTCCATATGTAACCTTTTAAATGTTCATTAATGTATAAAACTACTTTTGAATTGGTTTTCATGTTTGGTGATTTTTGATGCAATGCATTCGAATGATTATTGTGTTAATTTAAAACTTTTTTGATCTAATTTTTTACCAGTAGTTTGGTTTTCATGGTTCTTGATTTCTCCACGTTTTTCGCCCTATATTGTCCAATCAAACTATTGCCCAACTGTTTTGTTGTGTCACTTAGCAAGGATATATTATACAAGTTATATGAGATAAGACATCTATAGTTATTTTAGTCAAGTTATATATGAGATAAGACATCTATGTCAAATTTTTTTGACTTAGATGCTTCAAAGCATGGTCAAACTAATCTTTTATGTAGAAATATGATTTTTAAAATGTGATTAATATCATTATACCATTATATATTTTTTTCAGAAGTAGTTATGGATCGCATTTGAATGAATGCAAATCGTTTTATGTAGAAAATAAAGATTTTGTTGTCCTTGTGTTATTTTTTGGAATTAAAATACATTACATTTTAAGGAAATACAAATGAAGGTGCAAACACGAGAAGGGAGTTAAATTGTGTTTGTCTAAGTTGGATTATTTTTAATTATTTATTCAAGAATTGGTTAGGGTTTTGTGATTTTAACTAAAATAGAGGCAGTAATAATCAGGCTTAAATAACCAGAGGTAGTAGTAAAGTAAATATTGCAAAAGTAAAGTAACACAAGTAATATTATCCTGGTTCACCGTCAACTTGATAGCTACATCCAGTCCTTCACTTAGATAAATTTAACCACTAATTCGAATCCTTGAATGACATAGCACCTAACCCTACAAGTCAGTCTTCTCAAAAAAACTAACACCTACAGGCTTTATAAGGCAAACAAACATCTTGACCCTACAAGTTAAGTCTTCTCCACACAACCTAAAAACCAAAAGTTTTGAAGGCAACTACATGTTGACCCTACAAGTCAAGTCCTCTCAACACAACCTGAAAACCACAAATTGCTCGAGGAACACAAAAGCCACTTTGGGACTGGGTTACACAAGTTTGGAACGAATTGTGGTTTACTTCCACTAAGCAAATTGTTACAATTGATTTACCACATTAAATCAATTACAAAATATTTCTTTGAGAAAGTGCTTCTCTAGAAATTAAACCTTTGGACTTTGAATACTTAGTAAATTTGAGCTCACAAAAGTTTTTATGAATTGTATAGATCTATGAGTTTATGTGTTGTGTTCTTCTTCAGTATGAGTATCTATTTATAGTATAGATTAAGGTTTCACTTTTGTTCTTGTAAATTTTGGATCATATATTTCTTGTGAACAAATTCTGAATGTATCTTCTTCTAAATAATTTTGAGTGTATCGTCTTGTGAATAGATTTCGAGATGTCTTTTGGTGAACAAATTTTGAGCATATCTTCTTGTAAACAACATTTTGACCATATATTCTTATGAACAATATGTTTCCCTCTTGTGAGTAATATTTTGACCACTTGTGAACAATATTTTTCTCGTCTCTTCTTGTAAATAATATTTATACCATATCTTCTTGTGAATCATATTTTGAACATAGTTTCTTTTCACATTGGTAATAGATTTCCTTCAATTCTAATTATGAATCATACCTAATTTAAAATTGTGCTAAAAAACTTATTCACACAAATCTTCGATACTCTTGATTGATTAAAGTAAGAATAGATTCAAGCTTTTTCTTCAATATTTAGAAATTTTGATTCAAATAAGTCTTTTCTTTAGAATGAATTCTTTCATTTAGAATTGTTGACTTTCCATCAAAGCCATTAACTTTCTTGTTGGAGTGAGATGTTGTATTTCCTGAGTAATAAAAGTCAAAGGCCGAATTGTGTGACTTAGAATTAATGGTTTACATTGTTGAATCATCAGAGTCAGTGCAACATCAGAAGCTGCATATCAAAGGCAACACTTTGAGTGTGTTGCAACTTTTAATTAGTGAACTATGAGCTTTTAATGCATTGCTTGAAAACTCTGTTCATAGTTAATGATGGCTTGATATAAACTCTTCAGAGGCATGCTTCAAATTCAATCATCATAACAGTCTTCAGACCCAATTATCAGAGGAAGTCTTTAGACCCAAACTTCAGAGTCAAACATCAGAGGTAATATTCTTAACCTTCATAGGCATGTTGCTTCTAAAGGCATATGTTTAGAGAGAAACGCATATGCTTTTGTGTTCCTTTGATCTCATCATCTGATCACTTCCTCTAGTCACTTCCACTAGTACTTTCCGTTGATTTTATTGTTCTAATTGTTTCATACTTAATGAAGCCATTAGTCAAAACAAATTTTTCTCATAAAATACCTTTGTTAACATCAATATCACAAGAGGAAAACCAACTTGGTTCCAACAACGAAGTCATCCTATTTGTTCCGGGATTGACCTGAATTATACTAAATGGATATGGCATGATGATTTGTTAAACATGTTAAATGCGTCAGAAAAGATGAAGTTAATGTAGATTTGAACAATCAACTAGATGATATGATAGGTGATATTGCAAAAGAGTCCTTTAACCGAGCACATGTATATGATCATTTATGTAGTGTCAAAGAAGAGACATTGAATTTAAGATGCACTAACTTCACACAATTGTTTGTGGTGTTGAGACCGTTCAACTTGAAGGCGTGAAATCATTGGACAGATAAAAGCTTCATCGAATTACTTGAATTGTTGAAAGCAATACTCCCATAAAGTAACACATTGTCAAACCGTAACTATGAAGAAAATAAGATATTGTGTCCAATGGACATGGGATATAGAAAAATACAACCCTTTCTTTTTATTAAAATTGGGTTTACACAATACCATATGTAACACTCATATCTTAAATAATTTTTTATTTGTCATTTCTAGAAAATAGCATGAATATGTTGAGTTTAATCACAATTGAGTTTAAGTATATAACATGAAATAATTAACGATTGAAGTTAAAGCAGTCAATATGTGGTACTTCTATTTTTTCTTTCATTTAATTATGCTAATATATATCAATGATAGTACAATATAAGGACATAAGTATGAGGTAGAGCTGTCAATTTTACAAGTACACTAATTATTGACTCCAACACACATATTGGGGGTAAAAAACTTTCATAGTTAAAAGAGTCTAAAAAAAAGAAAGCCCCAAAAACTAAAGTCTCTCAAATTTTGTTGTCTTAGTGGGTCTGTAGGCCCACTTTTTCAAAAGAAAAATTGATATTTTTCTAAAAAAAATTAATTTCGACAACATTTTTTTCTGGATTATTTCTCAAAAAAATCGATAAAAAAATTTTGATTTTTTTTCCAATACTAAATTATTTATAAAAAAATTTCGCATAAAAATGATTATTTTTTTTATTATGCAATAAAAAATTTTATTTTTCTAACAAACTTTGGAAATTTTTTTTTTAATATTTTTCAAGAAAAAATATCCAATTAATAAATATATTGAGCTTATTAACACCCTTAGTTAACCCCACAAAAAATGATGAAATAATGTGTCGGAATTTTTAAAAATTTATTTCAACAAGGACATAATATTAAAAGCTTAGTAGGAAATTTTTTATTGAAACTTAAAAAATTTATTTCAATAAAAGACCTAATATTAAGAACTTAATATATGAGATTTTTCAATAAAACCTTTGCAGTTTGAGATTTTAATAACAACTCTAGTGAGAGTTATGGTAATTAAGGCAAATATATTCATCATTTTATTTATAGACTAGCGGAGTAACATAGATTTCATGCTTTTATGTGACATAATGTATGGAGTACATTATACACCTATGTCATGCATGTGTATGTCTGAATTTCACAAATATCTAAAACTATTTCATCATTTAATTTACTATTTTTTTTCTCCGACTTTATGTAGATATACCTTTTTAATTTCATTTTTTTTTTTATTTTTAACGTAATCGTGCTCAGCATCATCTTAGTGTCTACTTTTTTCTATCAACATTTTTTTTACTTTTTATTTTCACCTTCTCTATGTCCAAACAAATCAAAACCTCCTATAAATTTGTCACCATATTTCAAGCCTTCATCGATTATTTTGGATTTTTTGAAGTATTTACTCCAAATCAACAAACACTTTTTATTATTATATATAATAAAAGAAGAAAACAATTTTGCTTGTAATTTATATTTTTACATTGTTTTCCATTTTTGATTGATTGAATTTTCGCATTAATAGAGATAAGAATCATTGCACAAAGAAAGAACACAAAAATAAAAGACTTAATTTTCATCTTTATTCACTACGCCAAAAATAACTTAATTTTTAACAAAGAGTTAAAATACGAGAATAAATATTTTTTATTTATTTTAAAAGAGATGATAAATACTACAATGTTCAACCTAACAATATCGACGTTTATTTTAACTAGAACTTGAGGAAAAAAAATGACTATATTACATAAATCAAAAGCATAAATTACCCTTACAAAAATTACCAAACATACTAATAGTCACTTGCTTATTATGATAATATAAAAAATATGCTTAACACCTCCCAATTGATACCTTCAATGGCTTAATAGGTGTTGGTGACCCATTATTCTCGCAATTAGCCAATATATATATATATATTGGTCCAATACATAATCACTATACATAGCTACGTATTATATATATATTTCATTACAATTAAACTCTTTGTTCATAAGGATGAAAATGAAGTCTTTTATTTTTGTGTTCTTTCTTTGTGCATTAATTCTTATCTCTATTACTGCGGAAATTGAACCAACCAAAAATGGAAAACAATTTAAAAAACTTAATTGCACACATCAATTGCTTTCTTCTTTTAGTATATATAATCGTAAAAAAAATTTGTTGATTTGCAGCTCAAGCTACAAAAGATTTCAAAATAGTTGATGGAGGCTTGAGATACGGTGGTGAACTTGTAAAAACAGGGAAGCCGCGGAACAAAAAAACAAATAGAGGTAAAAATAAAAGTCAAAACAAAGGTAAACCGAAAAAGCAACAAAATAATACAGTTTCAGAAAGTTGGGATAATCGAGGACGAAGAGGGGGAAGTCGGGGACAAAAAGCGAGATCTAAGGGACGTCAGACCTAAATAAAAGAATTTTAGACATTAATAAATATCAGACTTATATATGAGTATATTAATGTATTTGATACATTATATCGCATAAAAGCATAAATAAAAGGATGAATATCTTTCCTTAATTACTATACTTTTACCGCATTTATATATATATATAAATGAAAAATAAGATTTCAATTGCATTAACTTCAATCATTTAATTATATCATGTTATAAACATAAACGCAGTTGTGATTAAATTATTAGAAAATGATAATCAGCATGTTCGTGCTATTTTCTAGAAAATAGCAAATAAAGAAATATTTACTATAAAATTATATGTAGTTCATTTGGATGACATATTTAAAAAATTTATTTGATTTAATCAAATTAAAAGTGATTTAATAAATTAGTATATTTAATACAAAATATAACATATAATATATTAATAAATTTTAATATTACAGAATAATAATGGTCAGTTATGTTTAAAATATATGAAAAAACAAAAAAGTAGATTAAATTAAACTAATAAATAATATTAAAAAAAAACAAATTAAAACAAACAAATAACATATAAATATAATATATCATACTAATAAAAAATGAAATATAAAAAACAATTTTGTCCCCCTAATTTATGTGGTGAATTGCACGTTGCTCCATCATTTATTAATTTGAGTATATTATGTATTACAATTCTCCTTCTAACTTAATTTTTAAATCAATTTTAATCATTTATTAATTTGAGTATATTATGTATTACAATTCTCCCTCTAACTTAATTTTTAAATCAATTTTAATCGAAACAAATTAAAAGGTTACAAGTAATCAAATCTTTAAATGAAACTATTAGACGAGGTCTTTTAAAAAATTGTATAAATAAATTGTTAATATTTTTATTCAATAACTATAAAAAAATTCTTAGTTGGATTAATGGAATTTTCAAATTTATTTATATGTATTCTTTCAAAAACATGAAATAAGACATTACAATTGTTTTACGGCAACTTCAAGAACTAGTGTAAATTTTTTTCATTTTTTAATTGAAGAAGAGAATAATGTGTATCCGTTGTATCACTCTAATAACTAATGTTATCAATATGTTTACTACTGATTTCATGATTTCTTGATTTTTAACTAATATTTATGGTATGAGCATCATTTTTTATCATTTCTTAATTAATAATTAATATTTCTCTCATCCCTACTACTTCATTTGCCAACAAGATTGATTTTTGAACTCTTGACGATAAGGTTAACAAGATTACGTGAAAGGAAACAACAGTAGTTAATATAAAATTAGGGGGGCTAAAATACTTGATTAAATTGATAAGAGGGAAGATACCATCCACTTATTAAACTAAGTGTGGTAAAAAGTTATGTATCAAAAAAATTATGTATAAAAGTTGTTTCGATTAAAAAAAAAAGAATTTAAAATTCAATTGATGTTATATGTGCGATTTTCACATAATATCTTAAAATGCAAACATAGATTATATTGACTATAAATTACATGGATGGCACGATTATGCCGTTTATTTAAAAAATTTATGCTTAAAATGTTCAAAAAAATAATTTCAATAAAATTGTAAAAATTAAAAAAATTATTTCGTACATCTATGAGTTGTATTTTCTAGAAAAGTGTGTTGTTAAATTTTTTTTTTATTGAAAATTTTATAATGAATGAAATTTTTGGTAGTTATAAATTAATATCGAAAATTTCAATTGAAATTTCTAAGAGTACTGAAAATTTAAAATATCCAATTTTCAATAACGAAAATTTCAAATATGCAGGTAATACTCTAGTAAATTTCAAAAATAAAATTTTCGATATTGATTTATAACTACCAGAAATTTGAAATTTTTGGGATATTCATCGGAAATTTCATTTCTCATTGAAATTTTCTCAGGATGCAACGATGTATTCATCGGAAATTTCAATTCTCATTTAAAATTTTTTTCTTCTTATTTTTACAGTTACAAAATTGTTTATTTAGTAAAACAAAAATAATTATAATATTTAAAAAATATATATATTATTAATAAATTAATTAATTAAATAAAATTATATTAATAATAATAGTAACAATAATAAAAATAATAATAATAATACAGTAACGTAAATTATATTATTAAAATTCATATTTTTGAAATATTTTTATTATTATTTTTTAATTACATTAACAATATTTTATTATTATTATTATTTAATTTTTTTTGTTTGTTAGATTGGAATAAAAAATAGGAGCGACACGTTCTTAGTTACGTTCTTAGTTTTGGTACATTCACTCAACCATTTGATGTATTTTTTCTTTTAATTTAATATATTTCATTTTATTAATAATATTTTTATTTTTAAAATAAATTAAAAATAATTAAAAAATCAAAATTCTATTATTAAAATAAAATAAAATACATTAAATTGGAAAAAAAATATAGTTAAATAGATGTACCAAAACAAACGACTTGTTATATTATAATAATTTTCTCGGTCTAATAAATTAAAATTAATAAAAATAATAATAATACAATTTAAATTTAATGAATTTTTTTTTTAATTTGTGGTATTTTTGTTCTTTAATTTAATATATTTTGTTTGTTCAATTTAATTTAATTTAATTTATTAATATAATTTACTCTATTATTATTATTGTTATTATTATAAAAAAAAACCACATATTGATTGAGTTTTTTCATTCCTATTTCAAAATAGAAAAAAATAAAATAAATAAATAACATACCGGAGTTTTCTATTTCCGGTAAAATAAATGTAACTAACTTATATTTTAAAATTTTGAAATTTTTGATAAGTAAAATGTAACTATCACAGATTTCATGGCACAAATTTTTGGTACGATAAATACTTTACAAAATTTTTGAAATACAAAATTTTCCGAAATACTTTTGTACCCGATTTTGATAGAAAAATTTTACGAAATTTGGTTGAAGGATCAGGGGTGAAATTTTGAAGTAATTTTTTTTTTACTGTTCTGTCAATAAAATTTTCAAAGATACTTTTGAATTTTTAACAATTTGAGAGTATAAGATTAATTGGGAGTACAAAAGATACTTTTGAATTTTTAACAATTTGAAAGTATAAGATTAATTGGGAGTACAAAAGCCATCTTTCCACAATTATAGCCATATTTACATCAATATAGTGCTGATTTTATTTTTTTTCAAATTGTGTTAACTATAAAGGACAAACTAGCTGCTCATTTCAAATTTTCATAAAACATGAAATACAAACAAAAATCGAATTACGTTCAGCATTAATAGTGGCATTGATAAAGAATTTATAGTTAATTAATTAATTAATTAATTATTAGTTAAAATAGTTCAATTGGTATTTTGGATATATAATAAACTAATTGAGAGTAGTTTCTACAACTTTAAATAGTTACATTGTGACTATGGTTTGAATAAAATTATGTATCTTATCTTTCCTCTTTCTTATATAAGTGTAGAGTTGATTTTAGGTATCTTGTCTTAAATATTTTTTTTAACTTTTTTTAAGAGTATTAGAGTCTTAAGTTCTGTGGAGCTCAAAATACATAAAGGAAAAAAGAAAGCAAATGGTAAGATATGATCCTAAAAAGAAAGTTTGGACGTTTATGTATTGTTACTTTATTATCCTATTTGTTTTTAGTTTTTGATCCCTTTATGGTGAATTTTGTGAGACACCTTTTTATTTTTCTATTTTTTTGTTTTGTCCGTATTTTTTATTTTCATTCTATTTTGTAATCTTCTTTACTTTTATTAGTATAATAATTATTTAATGGTGATTCAGATTGTAATTGATTTATGGCTACAGCTGAATCAACTCGTTAAAACAAAATTTTACTTTTTGTGTATTTTCATATCTCAGGTATAGTATTACAGTAACGAAAAAAAATACTTTAAAATTTTATGATTTTTAATTATGAACACAAATGAGTATTGATAATGATGAGTCAAAGTCAATGAATTCAATGGATCAACCAAATTTAATCGATTGAATGGATCTCCTATTTGGTATTTGATATATTTTTTAATAAATGATATCAATTTAACTACAAATACTTTTAGAGAAAAAATTATGATAAAATTAAAAAGTTTCCAAATCTTAGGGATGGCAATGGGTAGGGTTTGGGTAGGGTACTATAGTACCCGTACCCATACCCGCAGTTTAAAAAAATACCCATACCCGTGCCCGTACCCTCTTGGGTATCAACTTTAATCCCCATACCTTTATTCTCTGGGTATCTAAGTGCCCGTACTCATGCCCATTACCCACACTTTAACTAAAATAGATCGATAAATAAATATTATTTTATGATTAAATTTAAAAATTATTCAAATATACAAAATTGAGTTGTCAAATAAATATATAATTATTACTTTATATGACAACTCTATTTTATTAAATATTATTATGACCGAAGAAACTAATAACATATAATAAAATATTATTCTCAAATAAATAATAATTATATCTTTACTTGATAACTTTATATTATTAGATTTTATTATTATCTTTCTTTTGAAGTTATACTTCGCAACAAAGATGACCTTAAACCCCGAACCCTAAACCCTAAATAATATACTTAAACCTTGAACCCTAAACTCTTAATATCAAATCATGTGCACTAACACATTAATTGTTATGAAGTAAAACTATAAAACGAAAATAGTAATAACATTTAAAAAAATAGAGTTGTCAAATAATTATTAGACAACACTATTTTACTAAATGTTATTATTATCTTTATTTAGAAGTTAGAATTCGTAGTGAAGATAACCCTAAATATCTAACCCTAAACCCTAAATACTAAACCATCCTAAACCTAAACCGTAAACCGTAACCCATAAAATCTTTACCCTGAATCTTGAACCCTAAACCCTTATACCTAAACGTGATTTCTTAAACCCTAAACATTACTTTTTAAATCCTAAACACCCTAACACACTAAACCCTAATAAAATAGAGTTGTCAAATAAACATCTAATTATTACGTTATTTGACAACTATATTTTATTATAGTAAAATAAAAAGAGATATTAAGTAACTATTAAGTTTGTTCTAGTAAAATAAAAATAATAATAGTTATACATAAAATAAATAAGGGGACCAATGGACTTGACCCATATATGTGAATCCTAATAAAAGGAGCTACTTGTCGCCGCCTCCGTAGAAGGGAGAGGAAACACAATAATGTTCTAGTTAGTCAAACAAACTCAATTTCTCAAATTTTTAACGATATCAATTTCTCTCTAAAATACTCGAGTTCTTTGTTTATCAAATTAATCATTTTGCATTGTTCTTCTTTACCGTAAGTCCAATTTCAGAGAAACCAACACCAAAACAATCGTTTGAAAAGTGGTCGTACCTTTATTAGTTTTCTCATTTTAGGGATGGCAATGGGTAGGGTTTGGGTAAGGTATAAAGTTGTCACTCTTATGACAATATTATTTGAGATCAGTAAAAACAATTTATAAAAAATTTGCAAGTATATTTATAAAGACACGGTTAATAAAATATAACTCATAGTTATGAAGACACAATTATTTAACTATTCATCGTAAACAAATTCTTAAAAAGTTTGCAAATGTTTATCTTTTGATTTAATTATAAATATTGTAATGGTCCAATGATGTTAATAGATATTAAAACATAAAGTAAAATAATTAATTAAACTAAATATTAATATAATAAATAAATAATATATTTATATAAGTGCGGGTGCGGGGCGGAGTGGGTACTATAGTACCCGTACCCACACCCATACCCGTTTAATTTTGCGGGTAATTACCCGTCCTCATGCCCATACCCGTTATGTGGATTTTTACCCTACCCATTCTGAGTTTTTTTTCTGGATACCCACTGAATTTCGGTCTAATTTCCATCCCTACCAAATCTCCCCCTTCCTCTTCAAGACCTCTTTTTCGATATATATGGTGTTGATTTGAATGTTAGAACATAGAATTTAATGGCATTAAAAATATTTTAGTGTCTAAAGATTCTGATAGTGAAATTAGAATTATTTCTATAGTTGGTATGGTAGGGATCGGTAAAACAACCCTCGCTACACTCCTTTATAACGAACCAGAAGTACATGGCAGTCTTAATTTAAAGCGTGAGTGTATGTCTCAAATGATTTTGATATTTTGAGTGTTTTTGAAACCATTCTTGAATCTATCTATTAACAAAGAATTAATGATAACATGAATTCCCAATCTTATGGATCTTCAATCATTCAGATTGAAGCAAATTTTAAGCACTAAAAAGCTTTTGTTAGTATTGGATGATGTGTGGAATGTAACATCTATTGATTGGATGTATTTAGAGGTGTCAAAAAACTCTCAACTCTAAGACCCATTTAATTTTTTTTTTATTAAACCTCAAATATTAAGTCTTCTATTAAAATAATTTTTTTAAAATTTTGACCTATTATTTCATGGGGCTATGGAGGCTTATTGAACCCCAATATTTTGTTAATTTTGAGATTTTTTCTTGACAAAATTTATTTTATTCAAAATAAATTAAAAAAAAAATTTCTCAAAAAATTGTGAGAAAAATAAATAAAAAATCGAAAAAAATCAGAAATTTTTTATCGGTGTAAAAATCGAAAAACTTTATTTCTCAATAAAAATCGTTTCTTTTATTTAAAAAGTGGGCCCATATGCCCACAAAATTCCAAAGTCAATAATTAGGGGGTTTGTCAAATTACTCTAGATGTATTAGTTGGATATCTTAAATATTTTGGAGGCAAAGGGAAGTAGGATCATCATCACAATACGGAATGAAAGAGTTGCACTATCCATACAATCCTTTTTTTTTCCCACCATTTGAGGCTTATTGAAAGTGAAGATTGCTGTTCTATAATAACCAATATTGCTCTTTTAGCACATAAACAACAAATCGATATAAATTTGTAAGAAAATGTGATGGATTACCATTAGTTGTAGTAACACTTGGAAATGCTCACACCAACTTTTCTTTAGATTATGAGCAGAGATGTATGCTAGAAAGAAACTTTTGGGAATTGACAAATTTTAATGAGCAACCTGCTCTAGAATCAAGCTACAATTATCTTTCGGCTCCTTTGAAGCAATGTTTTGCGATACAGCCCTTTCTTTTATTAAAATTGGGTTTACACAATACCATATGTAATACACAAATCTTAAATAATTTTTTATTTGCCATTTCTGGAAAATAGCATGAATATGTTGAGTTTAATCACAATAGAGTTTAAGTATATAACATGAAATAATTAACGATTCAAGTTAAAGCAGTCAATATGTGTTACTTCTATTTTTTTCTTTCATTTAGTTATGCTAATATACATCCGTGATAGTACAATATCAGGACATAAGTAAAATTTAGAGCTGTCAATATCATAAGTCCACTAATAATTAACTGCAACACATATTAAGGGGTAAACAAATTACATAGTTAAAAAGGGTCTCAAAAAAAAAAACTCCAAAAACTAAAGTCTATAAAATTTTGTTGCCTTAGTGAGCTGTAGACCGACTTTTTCAAAAAAAATATTGACATTTTTCTTAAAAAAAATAATTTCGACAATTTTTTTGATTATTTATGAAAAATTTCAATAAAAAAATTTGGATGTTTTTTCCAAAATTAAATTATTTATAAAAAATGATTTTTTTTTTTGCAATAATTTTTTTGATTTTTTTGACAAATTTTTTTATAAAAAAAAGTGATTTAAAAATTTTTTTTGAGAAAAAATGTTTAAGCTATTTTTGATATTTTCAAGAAAAAATATTCAATTAACAAAACATTGAGCTTGTGAACCCCCTTAGTTAAGCCCACAAAAAATGATGAAACAATGAGTTAAGGTTTTTAAAAAATTATTTTAGTAGAGGGCGTAATATTAAGAACTAAGTAGGAGCTTTTTTATTGGAACTTAAAAAAAAATTATTTCAATAAAAGATCTAATATTAAAGACTTAATAGGAGATTTTTCAATAAGAGATTTGCAGTTTGAGACTTTTAAGGGAAATAACCTAGATTTCATGTTTTTATGTCATTCGGAGTACATTAATACACCTATATTATGCATGTGTATGTCTGAATTTCACAAATATCTAAAACTATTTCATCCTTTAATTCACTATTTTTTCTCCGACTTTTTGAAAATATATCTTTTTTAATTTCATCTTTTATTTGTTAGCATAATCGTGATCATCGTCATCTTAGTTTCTTCTTTTTTCTATCAACACACTACGCCAAAAATAGCCTTTTACAGCGCTTTTTTTAAGCCTTTTACAGCGCTTTTTTTAAGCCTTTTACAGCGCTTTTTCAAAAAAAAAAAAAACGCTGTGGAATCGAGCGCTGTAAAAGATACAATAGCGCTTTTAAAAAAGCGCTATAAATCATGAAAATATAATGCGCGCTTGTAATGCACCTTTTACATCGCTTTTTGTAAAAAGCGCTATAAAAGGCATACCCATAATTCATATTTTGGGGTACCTTTTACAGCGCTTTTTACAAAATATAAAAAGCGTTGTAAAAGGCATACCCATAATTCATATTTTGGTGTACCTTTTACAGCGCTTTTTACAAAAAGCGCTGTAAAAGGCATACCCATAATTCATATTTTGCTATGCCTTTTATAGAGCTTTTTATAAAAAGCGCTGTAAAATGTCCACCCAATACACATTTTACAGCGCTTTTCCAAAAAAGCGCTGTAAAATTTGTATTTTTGTTTTTTTAAAGCCCTATATATATTTGAAAAGCGCTTTTTAGCTTTTTATGGCATTTTTTTTTATAAAGCGCTGTCTTTTATCTTTTTATCCAAAATAATTTTGAACCAGTTCACACAACAGAACACAACCAGAATCAGTGATTTACAACATGATACATATATATTACCCTGTAACACTGTAATTTACTATAAGCAGTTCACACAATATGATACATATATATTACCCTGTAACACAATAATTTACAACATAAATAACTACATATACATTGAACCTAATTTACAACATATTCATATGCATGTTTATATATTGTCCTATGATCATATACATATAATAACTAAAAAAATATACAGAATATGCACTAGCTACCATATAATATTCAGATCTCTTGCCCAGCAGCATGCTATTTCCCAGAAAATCAAATAATGTTCATTTCAAGCACATACTAACACCATTCTTCCTTTAATTCCATCAGATCTTGCTCAAAATATGATGGACTGGAATTGTCAAAGTACTGCAATATAAAAATTGAACATATTATATTAAGTTAGTATCAAATATATAGATAATTTATATATGAAAATCATATAATGAAAATACCGTACCGTTTCTGGGATAATAGTTTTATTCTTGACAACAATCTCCTTCATGAATCTCAATACGTAGTACCCACAGTTGATGTTGTTTGTTTGACGAGGGCACTTTATTGGGATCCATGTAATATTATTAGACTTTTGCTTCGACACTATGACACCTCTTTGAGCTCGATAAACTTTTAATGCACCATCGAATGAATAAATGTGATTATTATAGCATGAACAAACACATTATATATATATATATGTAAGAAATAAATGAATATTACTTACGTGTCGAGTATAGTCTTTACTTCGGAGTGATTGTTGTAATCGTCATGCACGAGATTCAAATAGTATATAACTTCAGAGACCCCATTGATTACAAATAGCACCCAATGTGCCCTACAACAACAAAAAATTGGTTAAGCAATTTTGTTTATACACAACTAATAAATTAAATTGTCATCAATTAAGAAAGATAAAATTTCGTACCCTGAATTATATGGTGCGAAGAACAATTTATCCTTTTCTCTATTTGCTAATAACATATCTACAATATATTTCTTTACATTGTCTGGATCGAGTTTCCACATCGACATCTTGTGCGGAGACAAGAATGAGTATTTATTTGACAATTTCATCGTGCACACGACCTTCTCATACAAAAATCTTCAATGAAAATTTTAAACTAGATTAATTACCAATACATTTAATTAATTACCAATAAATGCAATTAAATTAAAAGTATTTTTTACCTTATGTACAAGCTCATTACAGTAGCACTGAGCTCCTTATGTTCGAGAAGTTCGTATATGTGCTCCTTTTCGAGAAATTCATCATACTCATCTCCGAATATATCTTTATTCATGGGTACGATGTGCGAATCGTCGCTGCTGCCCGTGTTCTTTTTTATTTGGATGTCAAGACATGCCCCGTATTTACCAAGGCATGGCTGACTTAATTTAGGAGCAGCAGTGGCGACCAATTTTCCCCGATCCAGTTTTTTTCTTGCTACAAGTTTGGCAGTAGCTTTATTACCCGACAACCTTTGTGGTTTGGCAGCTTTGTTAACCTCCAATTTTTGAGGTTTGCTGCCTTTTTTTGGATGTGCGGGTGGTTTATTTATTTGGATCTACAAAAATGAGGTTAAATGTTAGTTTATTGAATATGAAAAAATTGACAAAACCTTATGCAATAAATGTGACAAACCTTTTCGGGAGATGTGACTGATTCGTTTCTGGGTGGCATTTTATTGAGGGCAACAAGGTTTGTGGGCCATGCCATGTAACTACCAATAGCATCGTCCAATGTCTGCATATCTCCGTCGTTGTCTGGTATCGGCAACGGTGCAGTTGGTTCGAAAGCAACAGTAGGCGATACTTTGACATGGCCCGCAGGGATCAGAGTATTGTGCAATACTTCTCCCAAAGTATTGTACAATTTTCCTTTTCCCACCTTCCGATGAGTAGGTGAGGACAAGTATAGGAAACATGAAGTGACACTCTAAATCAATAGTTAAAACATAAGTACAGTTAATATATAATATTGTTTAATGCATAAGTAATTAAAGTAAGTAATTAATTACCCCGAGAATACTTTTCAAACCGACGTTGCAACTCGCGGTTTCACTCTCCATTTGTATTTCACGTTGGAGCTGATCCAGAAGTTGCTTGTCTTTATTTGTATTCACCAAGAGTGCCACTTACTCTGATAGGATTCTGAGCTTCTCTAATACTTCCTCGTTGGAAGGTTTTTGGCGCTTCTCTTGAGGAAAAAAGTCTTTGGGAGTTACGCCAAATCCTTTCCCCCTAACTCGACCGGAATACTCAGGGACATTAAAAACTTTGCCCAGAATGTCCCTGCAACTAGCCTTGTTGCCCTCTTCATTTTCAGAACTTTGTTCGACGGTCTCCTAAAATACATGTAACATTAAAAAGATAAGTTCAATAGCATTTTTAAAATACAATATTAAAAAATATTAAAGTGATTATATACTTACACAACGTTCTACTATTTTTTTGACATTTTCATTATCAACCACCCCGTCTTTATTTACACGAGCTTCCTTCCACAATATATGACGACCCAATGGTTGATCGGATTGGGTGTCTTGTCGCTATTCATTAATATCATAAACAAAATAATACAAATTAGTTACACACTATAGTTTATAATACAAATTCCCTCATTATATAAAAGTGATGTTTAATTACTTACAAGTCTTTGCTCTAGACGTGCATATCCCATACGTGATTTTTTGTATGGGTGCGTCGGATTGCTTGCCTGTTCACAATTTGCCTTACTAATATTCTATATAAAAAAAATAGCAATTGTGTAAAAATTAAAATACGCTACGAATATGAATATAAAACACACAAATGCTAATAAATTGATCACTTACGACAAACGCGGGGTCAGAACGTTTGGAAACAAATGCTTTCCATTCATCATTTGATATATAATGTTGATATATTTTTGGAGGTTCAGCAGTTGTGTTTCCTTCTCAATCTTTTAGATAGAAATTTGAGAGATGAGATCTAAATCCCCGATGGATTTTCCCAGCAACTCTCAAAACGTAACTCTTTCGTCCCTCATCAAGAACAAAAGTCGTCTGTAATGAAAAAAATTATAAGTAAAGTATTTCAATGAAAAAAATTATAAATGACAAAAGAGTGGATAAAAAAATTTACTTGAATGTCATTCCATATTATATCTTTGGCATCCTTCAACGCCTTATCTCTCAAATCGTCAATCGTAATAGGGATATTTTGACGAACAACAGCCCCAATATAGCTTACAAACATAGAGCTGTTGGGGTCAATTGGCTGACCACTCTCATTCCAGCCAACCTAATAAACTCATATAGTAAGTACATGCTATTAAAAAAGCTAAAAAAATACACAGCAAACAGAGTATAGTATAGTATAACCTCAAACTTGGTGCCATTGCTCCTTGCTTTAATCACGTTTTGCATTATAGTTGCACCACGTTTGACTTCATTTTCATAAGTCTTAGTGGTGCCAACTTCTTCATTTTGATATTCTAAATCTTTGTTTGTATCCATTTAACTACAACAAGTTCAACATGCAGTTTAGTGTAACATCAACAAGCTCAACATGCATCATGCATTATTCTAAACAAGCTCAACACGTATCAATATATATATATATATATTAAACAAGCTCAACATGCATTTTAATGATTACAAAAACCTAATAACATCAATACCTGAATAATGGTTCGAAGAAAGATGAAATGCAAAGAAAAGAGCGAACGCAGAAAGATCACAAACTAAGGTTCACAGAAAAACAGTTTGAAGAAATACGTAATGAGGGTTACGTATTTCATTGAAAATATATTGGTAGCAATGGGAGAGATGATCTTGGATGGAAATAAGGTTCGAAATGAACGAGATGATTGTGGAAATACAGTTCGTAATAGACGGGATTATAGGGTTTGCAAAAGAAGAGAAGAACGATGAAGGTTGAGATGATAGTGTAGTTTATATAATGAAGAGGAAACTGAAGCGATTACTGTTATATATATAACCCTTTTACAACGCTTTTTTATAACCCTTTTACAGCGCTTTTTCAGAGAGCGCTCTAAAAGGCTTAGGCCTTTTATAACACTTGTTAAAAAAGCGCTATAAAAGGCGTCCTTATTTAATTTTTTAAAAGGCTCTTTTACAGCGCTTTTCCAAAATAAGCGATGTAAAAGACCTCATTGATTGAGATTGTTACATAATGTTTCTTTTAAAGTCTTTTACAACGCTTATTTCAAATAAGCGTTGTAAAAGGTCTCTTTATTTTATTTTTAAAAGAGTCTTTTACAGCGCTTATTTGAACAAGCGCTGTAATAGACCTCCTTGTTTTATTATGTTATATGAATGTTTTTTTTACAGTCTTTTACAGCGCTTTTTTAAAAGAGCGCTGTAAAAGGCTTTATTGTTTTTTTATGTTATTTTTGTGTTTTGTTATGTTATTTTTTAAACTCTTCCTCTTCACCAAACTCTTCTCCTTTTATGCATCTTCTTCACAAACATCAAAGCTTACTCCTTTTATGTTGAACCTCCAAACAATTCAATCTCCACCTCAACACCCATTTTATCTCTTTACATTCCTTCTTAAATCGAAACTTGGTCTTCAAGTTCAACACCCTTTTTATCTCTTTACATTCCTTCTTAAATCGAAACTTGGTCTTCAGATTCATTTGCCATGTTGCGAAAAATGGATTTGAGTCTGATGTTTTTGTTAACAATGTGTTTTTGTTAAAGAGCCTGTTAACAATGTGTTTTTGCGAAAAATGCGTACAAGGTGTTTGAAGAAAATCCTGTTAGATAAGGTCCTGTTAGGTGTCTGATGAATGTTATTTTTAAAGCCTTTTACAGCATTTGTTAAAAAAGCGCTCTAAAAGGGGTCCTTATTTAATTCTTTATTGTTTTTTTATGTTATTTTTGTGTTTTGTTATGTTATTTTTTAAACTCTTCCTCTTCACCAAACTCTTCTCCTTTTATGCATCTTCTTCACAAACATCAAAGCTTACTCCTTTTATGTTGAACCTCCAAACAATTCAATCTCCACCTCAATACCCTTTTTGTCTCTTTACATTCCTTCTTAAATCGAAACTTGGTCTTCAGGTTCAACACCCTTTTTATCTCTTTACATTCCTTCTTAAATCGAAACTTGGTCTTCAGATTCATTTGCCATGTTGCGAAAAATGGATTTGAGTCTGATGTTTTTGTTAACAATGTGTTTTTGTTAAAGAGCCTGTTAACAATGTGTTTTTGCGAAAAATGCTTACAAGGTGTTTGAAGAAAATCCTGTTAGATAAGGTCCTGTTAGGTGTCTGATGAATGTTATTTTTAAAGCCTTTTACAGCGTTTGTTAAAAAAGCGCTCTAAAAGGGGTCCTTATTTAATTCTTTATTGTTTTTTTATGTTATTTTTGTGTTTTGTTATGTTATTTTTTAAACTCTTCCTCTTCACCAAACTCTTCTCCTTTTATGCATCTTCTTCACAAACATCAAAGCTTACTCCTTTTATGTTGAACCTCCAAACAATTCAATCTCCACCTCAATACCCTTTTTGTCTCTTTACATTCCTTCTTAAATCGAAACTTGGTCTTCAGGTTCAACACCCTTTTTATCTCTTTACATTCCTTCTTAAATCGAAACTTGGTCTTCAGATTCATTTGCCATGTTGCGAAAAATGGATTTGAGCCTGATGTTTTTGTTAACAATGTGTTTTTGTTAAAGAGCCTGTTAACAATGTGTTTTTGCGAAAAATGCGTACAAGGTGTTTGAAGAAAATCCTGTTAGATAAGGTCCTGTTAGGTGTCTGATGAATGTTATTTTTAAAGCCTTTTACAGCGTTTGTTAAAAAAGCGCTCTAAAAGGGGTCCTTATTTAATTTTTTAAAAGGCTCTTTTACAGCGCTTTTCCCAATAAGCGCTGTAAAAGGTCTCCATCAGACACCAAATATAACCTTTTTTATTTTTTACTTTATTAGGTACGTTTATTTTATTCTTTAAAATATAACTTTAATTAATATTATTAATTTGTTTTAGAATATAAAAATTATTGTTGAATACATTAAAGTTATATTATAAATATTATTACATTTTTGAAATCCATAAATTATATATTGTCATATATTTAATTATTTGTTGAGCATATATTTAATTTTTGAACACTGTTCAACATTCAATTATTTATTGTCATATATTTAATTTTTCCTGTAATATTAGTTACTCTTGAGCGTTAACCCCTAGAATTCACACTTGGAAGGCCTCGGTTCGAATCTGAATTAAGTGAACTTCGTAAATGTAAGCGCTTTTAAAAGGTTCTTTTACAAGAGTCTTTTACAGCGCTTTTTAATGTAAGCGCTGTAAATTGTATCTTTATTTAATTTTTAAAAGGGCCTTTTACAGCGCTTGTTAGAAAGAGCGCTGTAAAATATATCTTTATTTTATTTTTAAAAGGGCCTTGTACAACGCTTGTGTTTAAAAAAGCGTTGTGAAAGGCCTCAATATGTTATTTTTGTTTTTGTTTTATTTGGGTTCAATATTGGATGACTGTAACTCAGACATTTATTACATGCATAGTTCTTAAGAATTGAAATTGTCCAAATTTACATAAACATGCACTTCACCAAAGACCCTTATCCCCCACCCCTCATCAAAATAAAGACTCATCAACCAAACTATCCAAAAGCCAAAAACATAATGTAAGACCCGTAATTTTAAATTATACCTTATGTATTTTATGGGATTTTGATATTGAACTCAGGGGCTTTTTAGCCAAGTTATTAATATTTTGGAGTTTATATGACCAAAAAGATATTTTGATGCCCGATTAGAATTTCTCGTCGACAAATAAATTAAATTAACTGCGGCGAATCCTTTACGAAGAATTTAATGCGTTATGGGTAAACTGATAAATTTAATAAATATCTAGAGTTGGAGATATTTGTTAAATATAATTAATATATATATATATATATATATATATATATAGAAAAGGAAAGGAAAGAAATAGGAGGAAAGGAAAAAGAAAGAAAGGAAAAACATAGGAAAGAAAAAGAAAGGAGAGAAAAGGAAATCCATCTTCTTCCTCTGCTTCGTGTGACCCATTCTTCTCCCTTCCTCCATTGTTGCTCGTTTTTGCTTCCTTTTCTTTCCTTTGAATTCGAAAATTGATAGTGGGTGATAGGACAAGGATTTCTCAACTCCACTCTTCCTCTTTGATCCGAAAACGAAGGAAAACGGTTTAGGGATTTCAAAACTGTCAAAAACAAATCTCGCCGTTTCTTCTGGATCCAAGCTTCGTTTCGCGAAGGGATAGAAGGGAAAGTTGCTCACCACTACACTACGGTGCTAGTGAGCTAACTTTGGAAGCGACGTCGCGAGCAAAGTTTTTACCGGAATTGATCGTGGTGCCGTAAATCGACGTTAAAGCTAACGTTAAGGTAAGGGCTCCTTCCAAACTTTTAGTTTGCTTTAGGGCGTAATATGTGGTTGTGTGGAGATGAATTTTGTTAGGGTTGGAGTATTGATTTGGGGAAATGTATCTAAGGCTATATGGGTAAAATCTTAGAGTTACGTTTTGGTTATCTTGACGAATGAATCGTGGAAAATGGATTTAAAACTCATTTATGTATGAATTTGAGTAAATGAAACTTGTGTGTTTGAGTGGTGGATTGTGTTCGTTGTTTTTGACGTGTTCTTAATTGATACTGATGGAATTTGATTTAGGTATGGTTGGATTTTGTGGAAAAATGAATTGATGTGTTTTGATGTGGATTGATAATATGTTTGAGTTGTTTTGCGTGGAATTTGAAAACCATTAAGTTAAATGAGTATTAAGAATGGGTAATCTCTTAATGTCTTGTTTACTTAATGTGTGTTTGTGAAAATCGTTTTGAGTTAAATGAGTATTAAGAATGGGGAATCTCTTAATATCTCTGTTTACTAATGTTTTGAGAAAATCATTTTAAGTTAACTGGGCGTTAAGAATGGGGAATCTCTTAATGTCCTGGTTACTTATTGTTTTGGAAATCGTTTAAGTTAACTTGGCATTAAGAATGGGGAATCTCTTAATGTTCTAGTTACTTAATGTTGTTTTGAAAATCGTTTAAGTTAACTGGGCGTTAAGAATGGGGAATCTCTTAATGTCTTGGTTACTTAAGGTTGTTTTGAAAATCGTTTAAGTTAAAAGAATATTGAGAATGGGGAATCTCTTAATATGTCTGTTTGCTTAATATTTGGCGTGAAATTCGTTTAAGTTAAATGAGTATTAAAAATGGGAAATCTTTTAATATCTGCATTTACTTAACGATTCTTGTGGATGGAGTCAGTGTATGTTCATGCATTTCATTCTGGTAAATTGTGCTGACCCGTGATAGGTGGCACCTCGGTAAACAGTATTGACCCGTGATAGGTGATACGTTTACGATTTACTTTTTGGTACGTTGTGCTGACCCGTGATAGGTGGCACCTTGGTAAATAGTACTTTGGCCTGTGATAGGCGGTACCTTTACGACTTACGCTTTTTCTTTTAGTAAATCGTGCGGACCCGTGATAGGTGGCACCTCGGTAAACAGTACTGACCCGTGATAGGTGGGACGTTTACGATTTACGCTTTTTAGTAAATCATGTTGACCCGTGATAGGTGGCACCTCGGTAATTGGTACTTTGGCCTGCGATAGGCGGTACAATTATGATTTACGGCCCTTCGAGGAGGGTTTTGGTTTGGAATTCTGAGTCCATGCATTTTGGCATATACGCATTGCATTAGGGTGCCTGGCACACGAGTCGTGGTTGATTCAAATTATGATTGTGTTGATTTTGCTAAGTGTTATGGTTTGAAATTATGTGTAACTGCGTTTTTGATTCAAATTATGAATGTGTTGATTTTGCTAAGTGGTATGGTTTGAAATTATGTATAGGTGTGTTTTGATTCAAATTGTGATTGAGTTGGTTTATGAATTTTTGAAAGAATACACAGGGAAATCGATTTACCCAATCGATTTGATGAGTTACAGGGGCCCTGTCCTTCTTGAAATCGATTTACCCAATCGATTTTGTAATATGTTTATCAAAATGATTGGAGAAATCGATTTGGTAAATCGATTGGATTCGATTAGATTCAATTGGATTCAATACAGGGGCCTTGTCTTTCCCAAAATCGATTTGCTCAATCGATTGGATTCAATACAGGGGCTTGTCTTTCTCAAAATCGATTTGCCCAATCGATTGGATCCAATACAGGGGCTCTGTCTTTCACGAAATCAATTTACCCAATCGATTGGACAATACAGGGGCTCAATCCTTCTCGAAATCGATTGCCCCAATCGATTGAGGCAAGTCTGGGGTTCAATTTTTACTAAAAACTTACAAGAAATCGATTTGCCCAATCGATTGGCACAGTAGGAAATCTTATTTTGTGTTAGATGATGGATTTCTCAATTGATTATCAATGTATTGGTCAGTTATGTATTACTTGATGGATTGAGAACTTTATTTTGATTTCATTATCATTTGGTAAACCTTGTATGAACTTTATAAGACGCATGCTAAGTTGAAAGAGATATTTTGTGCATTTGAAAACATATATGTTATTTGTTAACTGTTAATTTCGGTTGGTGACCCTTTACAACTATTGTGGAAATCTGGGCTTTGCCCTCAGATGAGAGTCAGGGCGGTCCTACTGGTTCGTACCCTACGGATGGGAATGTGGATGGGAATGCTTGATTGGAGCTACGTTAGGAGGATCTCACGGGGCGCATAGAGATTACTCGAGGCGGATAGTTTTTGTTATGTATAAAATGATCAGACTAGGTTGTCACTCAAGACACATATGTCTTTCTTTTGGGCTAATTTTATTTTAAATTGGAAGGATGTACATGTACTAATGTTGGCATCAGGACATGCTTTGGATTCATATTTTGAGAAGAAAAACTTTTCCGCTGTTTGTAAATTATAACGACTCAATTGTTTATCCAAGGGTTTTACCTTATTTGATTCTGTGTTGTATTATAATTTCTTTAAAAAAAAAAAAAATACACCCTCGCTTTGAAAAACATGGTGTTACATTTGTGGTATCAGAGCTTTGGTTTGGTTTTCATTGGGAGCTGTGGAACCTTTGGTTATAGATTGTAGGGCAACCTATAGGTTGGGAGTTGTCGTCTGATCATGCGTCGGTTTAGGTGGTTTGAGTGGTCAAGTCCGAAATAATTATTATGTGTTGATGTGGTTGGAAGCTAATTTAGAATTATTATGTGTTGATGATGGTTTTATAGGAAAACCATGCCGCCAAGAAGGGATGACGCTCTGAGAGCCAATGCTAACAGGGATGATCGAATGGCGGAGGCTATGAATAACATGGTTGCTGCTGTTGTTGCACAGACTGCTGCTAAGATTCAACGTGATCTCGAAAAGAGGGAAAGAGAGATCCGTGCTGCAGAGTCAAGAGGGTTGGAAGATTTCCGTCGTTACAATCCTCCCAAGTTTAAGGGGGATGAGAATTCAGAGAAAGCGGATCAGTGGATCCAAGAAGTGGAGAAGATCTTCGAAATGATTAACTGTCAGGCGGCAGTGAAGGTCAACTATGCCACTTATATGTTGTTAAGGGATGCGGAGTACTGGTGGAGGAGTACAAGTTTGTTGATGAGGTCGGCGCACGAGGAGGTGAATTGGGAATCGTTCAAAAGGAAGTTTTTAGACAAATACTTCCCGATGAGCACCAGGACTAAACTGGGTGATGATTTCCTGAAACTGCAGCAGGGAAACATGACCATGGGCGAATATGCCGCTAAGTTTGAATCCCTATCAAGACATTTTAGGTTTTTCCGTGAAGAGATTGATGAACCGTTCATGTGTCATCGTTTCCAAGACGGACTAAAATATGAGATCCAGGATTCTGTCTTGCCATTGGGAATTCAACGTTTCCAAGTCCTCGTGGAAAAATGCAGGGAGGTTGAGGACATGAAGAACAAGAGGGCTAGTCGAGGAGGGAATTTTAGTGCTGGAGGGCCCAGTCAGGTGAATTATCAGAACAACAAGGGGAAACAGGTTGCTAAACCCTATAATCGACCACAAAATATCAATGGTGGCCAGAATCGCTCGGGGAACCCGAATTTTGGAAGACAATTGGGACAAGTGCTTCGATGTTTCCGATGTGGGGAAGAGGGACATTATGCTAGTACTTGTACCTCTAATGTTCTCACCTGCTACAATTGTCGGAAGCCAGGGCACGTGGCAAGGGATTGCACGGCTCCAAAGGTGGAACCAGTTGTGAATGTAGCTAGGGCTACTCGTCCTACCGCTAGAGGACGCATTTATTGTGTGAGTGCTGAAGAGGGGAATCCATCTGGCAATCTGATTCAACGTGACTGTGAAATTGCAGGTAACACTCTAAATGCACTTTTTGATTCGGGGGCAACCCATTCCTTCATTGCTATGGATTGTGTGAATCGGTTGAAGTTATCTGTATCTGCTTTACCTTTTGATTTGGTTGTCTCCACACCTGCTAAGACTTTGACAGTAAATTCTGCATGTTTACATTGTCAAATGACTATTCAGAATAGGGATTTCTTGGTTAATTTGATTTGTTTACCTCTACAATCACTCGAGGTCATTCTCGGTATGGATTGGATGTCTTATCATTATGTGATCTTGGATTGTGCTCGTAAATTGGTTCTTTTGCCCGAACCAGGGGTTGTTAAGTATTTAGCCGCTAACAAACTCCAAGTGTCGCTAAGTGAAGGGAATCATGAGTTTTTGTCTCTGGCTAATGTGGAGGCAAGGATAAATGTGAACATAGAAGATGTGACTCTTGTCAAAGAGTACCGGGATGTATTCCCAACAGAAATTCCAGGATTGCCACCGATAAGAGAAGTGGAGTTTTTCATTGATTTGCACTCAGGAACGGGACCAATTTCGATTGCGCCGTACCGAATGTCACCATCGGAATTAAATGAGCTCAAGGGCCAAATTGAAGATTTGTTGAAGAAGAAATTTATTAGACCAAGTGTATCGCCATGGGGAGCTCCTGTTTTACTAGTTAAGAAGAAAGACGGAAGCTCACGGTTATGTGTAGATTACAGACAGCTTAATAAGGCAACTACTAAGAATCGTTATCCTTTGCCACGCATTGATGATTTAATGGATCAATTAAGGGGGGCCGCGGTATTTTCGAAGATTGACCTGAAGTCGGGTTACCATCAGATTCGAGTAAGAGAAGGAGATATTCAGAAAACTGCTTTCAGAACCCGTTACGGACATTATGAATATCTCGTGATGCCGTTTGGAGTTACCAATGCACCAACAATTTTCATGGACTACATGAACAGAATCTTTAATCCATTCCTTGATAAATTCGTTGTGGTGTTCATTGATGATATATTGATTCAAGAACTGAAGAGGAGCATAGAGAACATTTACGTCAAGTTCTTGAGATTTTACGCGAGAAGCAACTGTATGCCAATCTGTCAAAGTGTGAATTTTGGCTAGAGAAAGTGAATTTCTTAGGACATGTGATAACCAAGGAAGGAATCGCTGTAGATCCGGCTAAGATCTAGGCGGTTCTTGCTTGGAAACAGCCTCAAACTGTCACTAAGATACGAAGTTTTGTAGGACTGGCAGGGTACTACAGGAGGTTTATTGAAGGTTTTGCTAAGATTGTGACTCCATTGACACAACTTACTAGAAAAGATCAACCGTTCGCATGGACGGAGAAGTGTGAGGAAAATTTTCAATTACTAAAGAGAAAATTGACGACCTCACTAGTGTTGTTGTTACCGCAATCAAATGAACCCTATGAAGTTTATTGTGATGCATCTCACCAAGGGTTGGGATGTGTTCTGATGCAGCACAAGAAAGCTGTGGCTTATGCCTCAAGGCAATTGAAGAATCATGAGAGGAACTATCCTACTCATGATTTGGAGCTTGCGGCGGTTGTTTTTGCATTGAGGATCTGGAGGCACTATTTATATGGGTGCACGTTCACAGTGTTCAGTGACCATAAAAGCTTGAAATATTTGTTCGATCAGAAGGAATTGAACATGCGCTAGAGGCGATGGATGGAAACTCTCAAGGATTTTGGTTTCACACTGTAGTACCACCCTAGGAAGGCCAATGTAGTGGCTGACGCGTTGAGTAGAAGGAGTGTGTCGGTGTCTTCTACAAATATGGCTAGACAACAAGAGTTGTGGGAAGCTTTTAGAGACCTACACTTGAACGTAGAGTTTGCACCGGGAATTTTGAAATTCGGAATGATTAAGATTTCGAGTGGACTACTTGAAGACATTGCAAATTCTCAAGATGACGCCTTAATTCAAGAGAAAAGGAACCTAATAGTGCAAGGGAAGACCACAGAATTCAAGATTGGATCAGATAATATTTTGCGATGTAATGGTAGGATTTGTGTACCAGAAATTGCAGATATGAGGAAAGCGATTTTAGAAGAGGCTCATAAGAGTAAGTTGAGTATTCATCCTGGAGCGACAAAGATGTATCAGGATTTAAGGCAGAATTATTGGTGGCCAGGAATGAAGAGGCATGTAGCGGAGTATGTATCAACTTGCCTAACTTGTCAGAAAGCGAAGGTGGAACATCAGCGACCTACTGGGATGTTGCAACCTTTAGATATACCCGAATGGAAGTGGGACAGCGTTTCCATGGATTTCATAACTGGATTACCTAAAACAAGGAGAAAGAATGATTCTATATGGGTGATAGTCGATAGACTGACTAAATCCGCACACTTTTTGCCAGTAAAGACCACTTATAAGGTAGATCAGCTAACAAAGATTTACATTGCTGAAATTGTGAGGCTACACGGGGTACCATCGAGTATTGTATCAGATCATGATCCAAAGTTCACATCACATTTTTGGGGAGCATTGCACGAAGCGTTGGGAACGAAACTACGATTGAGTTCAGCTTACCATCCACAAACGGACGGACAGACTAAAAGGACAAATCAGTCCTTGCAAGATCTATTGAGAGCCTGTGTATTAGATGATAGAGGAAGTTGGGATGAAGTACTTCCGTTGATTGAGTTCACCTACAACAATAGTTTCCATGCAAGTATTGGGATGGCACCATATGAAGCTTTATATGGGCGCAAGTGTCAAACGCCCTTGTGTTGGTATAAGGACGGTGAAAATATGATTGTCGGACCAGAGATGGTGCAACAGACTACAGCTAAGGTAAGGAAGATCAAGGAGAGAATGAAGAGTTCACAGGATCGTCAGAAGAGTTATGCGGACAAGCGTCGCATACTGTTAGAATTTGAACAGGGTGACCATGTGTTTCTAAGAGTCACACCTACTACTGGAGTTGGTAGAGCATTGAAATCGAAGAAGTTGACTCCGAAATTCATTGGGCCATATCAGATTTCTACACGAATTGGGCCTGTTGCTTATCGGATTGCATTGCCTCCGATACTGTCCAATATTCATGACGTGTTTCATGTCTCATGTGATCGAACCAGACACAATCCAGCTAAAGGATAACTTGTCTTTCAAAGTACCACCTGTGAGAATTGATGACAGGAAGATTAAGCGATTGAGGACCAAGGATGTTTCGTTGGTCAAGGTGATTTGGAACCCAATTACTGGAGATGCGACTTGGGAACTGGAGAGCAAGATCAGAGCACAACACCCAGAGTTATTTATCGACACATAGTTTCGAGGACGAAACTAATTTTAGGGGGGTAGTAATGTAAGACCCGTAATTTTAAATTATACCTTATGTATTTTATGGGATTTTGATATTGAACTCAGGGGCTTTTTAGCCAAGTTATTAATATTTTGGAGTTTACATGACCAAAAAGATACTTTGATGCCCGATTAGAATTTCTCGTCGACAAATAAATTAAATTAACTGCGGTGAATCCTTTGCGAAGAATTTAATGCGTTATGGGTAAACTGATAAATTTAATAAATATCTAGAGTTGGAGATATTTGTTAAATATAATTAATATATATATATATATATATATAGAAAAGGAAAGGAAAGAAATAGGAGGAAAGGAAAAAGAAAGAAAGGAAAAACATAGGAAAGAAAAAGAAAGGAGAGAAAAGGAAATTCATCTTCTTCCTCTGCCTCGCGTGACCCATTCTTCTCCCTTCCTCCATTGTTGCTCGTTTTTGCTTCCTTTTCTTTCCTTTGAATTCGAAAATTGATAATGGGTGATAGGACAAGGATTTCTCAACTCCACTCTTCCTCTTTGATCCGAAAACGAAGGAAAACGGTTTAGGAATTTCAAAACCGTCAAACACAAATCTCGCCGTTTCTTTTGGATCCAAGCTTCGTTTCACGAAGGGATAGAAGGGAAAGTTGCTCACCACTACACTACGGTGCTAGTGAGCTAACTTTGGAAGCGACGTCGCGAGCAAAGTTTTTACCGGAATTGATCGTGGTGCCGTAAATCGACTTTAAAGCTAACGTTAAGGTAAGGGCTCCTTCCAAACATTTAGTTTGCATTTAGGGCCTAATATGTGGTTGTGTGGAGAAGAATTTTGTTAGGGTTGGAGTATTGATTTAGGGAAAATGTATCTAAGGCTATATGGGTAAAATCTTAGAGTTACGTTTTGGTTATCTTGATGAATGAATCGTGGAAAATGAATTTAAAACTCATTTATGTATGAATTTGAGTAAATGAAACTTGTGTGTTTGAGTGGTGGATTGTGTTGATTTGTGTTCGTTGTTTTTGACGTGTTCTTAATTGATACTGATGGAATTTGATTTGGGTATGGTTGGATTTTGTGGAAAAATGAATTGATGTGTTTTGATGTGGATTAATAATATGTTTGAGTTGTTTTGCGTGGAATTTGAAAACCATTAAGTTAAATGAGTATTAAGAATGGGTAATCTCTTAATGTCTTGTTTACTTAATGTGTGTTTGTGAAAATCATTTTGAGTTAAATGAGTATTAAGAATGGGGAATCTCTTAATATCTCTGTTTACTAATGTTTCGAGAAAATCATTTTAAGTTAACTGGGCGTTAAGAATGGGGAATCTCTTAATGTCCTGGTTACTTATTGTTTTGGAAATCGTTTAAGTTAACTGGGCATTAAGAATGGGGAATCTCTTAATGTTCTAGTTACTTAATGTTGTTTTGAAAATCGTTTAAGTTAACTGGGCGTTAAGAATGCGGAATCTCTTAATGTCTTGGTTACTTAAGGTTGTTTTGAAAATCGTTTAATTTGAAAGAATATTGAGAATGGGGAATCTCTTAATATGTCTGTTTGCTTAATATTTGGCGTGAAATTCGTTTAAGTTAAATGAGTATTGAAAATGGGGAATCTTTTAATATCTGCATTTACTTAACGATTCTTGTGGATGGAGTCAGTGTATGTTCATGCATTTCATTCTGGTAAATTGTGCTGACCCGTGATAGGTGGCACCTCGGTAAATAGTATTGACCCGTGATAGGTGATACGTTTACGATTTACTTTTTGGTAAGTTGTGCTGACCCGTGATAGGTGGCACCTTGGTAAATAGTACTTTGGCCTGTGATAGGCGGTACCTTTACGACTTATGCTTTTTCTATTAGTAAATCGTGTGGACCCGTGATAGGTGGCACCTCGGTAAACAGTACTGACCCGTGATAGGTGATACGTTTATGATTTACGCTTTTTAGTAAATCGTGTTGACCTGTGATAGTTGGCACCTCGGTAATTGCTACTTTGGCCTGCGATAGGCGGTACAATTATGATTTACGGCCCTTCGAGGAGGGTTTTGGTTTGGAATTCTGAGTCCATGCATTTTGGCATATACGCATTGCATTAGGGTGCCTGGCACACGAGTCGTGGTTGATTCAAATTATGATTGTGTTGATTTTGCTAAGTGTTATGGTTTGAAATTATGTGTAACTGCGTTTTTGATTCAAATTATGAATGTGTTGATTTTGCTAAGTGGTATGGTTTGAAATTATGTATAGGTGTGTTTTGATTCAAATTGTGATTGAGTTGGTTTATGAATTTTTGAAAGAATACACAGGGAAATCGATTTACCCAATCGATTTGATGAGTTACAGGGGCCCTGTCCTTCTTGAAATCGATTTACCCAATCGATTTTGTAATATGTTTATCAAAATGATTGGAGAAATTGATTTGGTAAATCGATTGGATTCGATTAGATTCAATTGGATTCAATACAGGGGCCTTGTCTTTCCCAAAATCGATTTGCTCAATCGATTGGATTCAATACAGGGGCTTGTCTTTCTCAAAATCGATTTGCCCAATCGATTGGATCCAATACAGGGGCTCTGTCTTTCATGAAATCGATTTACCCAATCGATTGGACAATACAGGGGCTCAATCCTTCTCGAAATCGATTGCCCCAATTGATTGAGGCAAGTCTGGGGTTCAATTTTTACTAAAAACTTTCAACAAATCGATTTGCCCAATCGATTGGCACAGTAGGAAATCTTATTTTGTGTTAGATGATGGATTTCGTAATTGATTATCAATGTATTGGTCAGTTATGTATTACTTGATGGATTGAGAACTTTATTTTGATTTCATTATCATTTGGTAAACCTTGTATGAACTTTTAGCATATGGAAAACCTTTTAAGATGCATGCTAAGTTGAAAGGGGTATTTTGTGCATTTGAAAACTTATATGTTATTTGTTAACTGTTAATTTCGGTTGGTAACCCTTTACAACTATTGTGGAAATCTGGGCTTTGCCCTCAGATGAGAGTCAGGGCGGTCCTACTGGTTCGTACCCTGCGGATGGGAATGTGGATGGGAATGCTTGATTGGAGCTACGTTAGGAGGATCTCACGGGGCGCGTAGAGATTACTCGAGGCGGATAGTTTTTGTTATGTATAAAATGATCAGACTAGGTTGTCACTCAAGACACATATGTCTTTCTTTTGGGCTACTTTTATTTTAAATTGGAAGGATGTACATGTACTAATGTTGGCATCAGGACATGCTTTGGATTCATATTTTGAGAAGAAAAACTTTTTCGCTGTTTGTAAATTATAACGACTCAATTGTTTATCCAAGGGTTTTACCTTATTTGATTCTTTGTTGTATTATAATTTCTTTTAAAAAAAAAAAATACACCCTCGCTTTGAAAAACGGGGTGTTACACTTAAGCCCTAATTGAATCACTGGTTATGCTTGCCTTCTTAGACAACAACTACCCTAGTAGGTTCTTCAATCACTTCTCAAGATGCTTCCTAGCAAAGCAACCTCTCATGCTTCTGCACTTATAATATTCCCTAAAATAATATCCCCTAAAGAAACAATTGAAACACACGTATAACATTTAAAATATTGTTTGAATATGGATAACAATTACAATTGTATTTGATTGTAAAGGCAATAAACTCAACTTCCACAAAGGCTTATGCTTCCAAAAGCTTCTGATATGAAATCTGTCATATTAGTATAAAACACTCAATTCAAATTACATGCATATTTATCACAATAATTCAGATTACATGCATGGCTTATATAAAACAATTAAACATGTACATTAAGATGCCCTTCGTCTTTTCCTGGTGGGATTCACATTTGTTTGTCCATTTACAATACGAAACGATGGATTTATCTAAATTCCCTCGTCATGATCATCTCTAAGATATAAACCATCATCAGTTGAATCAGATTCATGTGGTTGTTGTGATGTTGCAAATAAAAGATCATTACCAACATCTTCATCATTATTGTTATCATCACTTATTTTATTGGTTGATAGGACAACAGACCATTTATCATCCGAAGGATCAGTGACATAAAACACTTGTTGAGCTTACGACGCTAAAATAAAAGGCTCGTCTTTGTATCCCACCCTATTAAAATCAACAAGCAAGAATCCTGACTCATCAATCCGAACGCCATTATTATTATCGACCCACTTGCAACCAAATATGGGAACATGAAACATTGTGTAGTCTAACTCCCATATGCGCTCGATAACCCCAAAATATGATAGATTTGCATATATTGGGTTTTTGTCTTTCGCATTGGAGACATGCATCGCTTCAGCTACGAGAGTGACTCCACTATTTTGCATAGTGTTCTGATCATCTTGTTCTTTGGTATAAAATGTGTAGCCATTAATAACATAACCAGTGTAAGAAAAGACATGTAAGCTCGAACCATTTGCTAGCCACCTCAATCTCTGTGAAATTGATCCGGGGTCTATATCAAATTTTGACTTTATGTGATTTTTTAACCATGTTATAAAACTTCGATTCTGCTCTCGAGTTATCCAATTTTCATTCCAATTCATGTTCAAACGAGATAACTGATCCATGTGTATTGTAACATACGGTTGAACCTCATCATCATTGTGCAGAACATACAATTGTGCCTGCTCCCATTCTGTCCTTGATATAGTCAGCAGTCTCCTTCCAATTTTCCCTTCTCCTGATAATCTTCCCGAATGACGAGACATAGGAAGCCCTATGGATTTAACATTGGACAGATATTTAGTACAAAATTCAGCAGCCTCTTCAACAATGTATCATTCAGCAAACCTTCTGGTCGACTTCTACTTTTTACGTACCCTTTTAATATTTTCATATATCGTTCTATCGGATACATCCATCTCATATAAGTTGGCCCACAAAGTTGTGTCTCCTTAACCAGATGAACAGTAAGGTGAACCATTATATCAAAAAACAATGGTGGGAAATACATTTCAAGCTCACACAAAGTAACAACAATTTCCCTCTACAATGTCGGTAATTTATGAGGGTCGATCACTTTACTACAAATTTCCCTGAAGAAGAAACATAATCTAGTTAAGGCTAGTCGAACTTTTTCAGGTAAAATGGAACGTATACCTATTGGTAGCAAATGCTCCATTAGAATATGACAATCATGGGTCTTCAAACCTTTTAACTTGAGGTCTTTCATACAAACCAAATTTTTAATGTTCGAAAAGTATCCTTCTGGAACTTTAACTTCGTGTAGAAATTTACATAAAACAGTTTTTTCCTTTCTAGATAGAGTATGAGCGGCTAGAGGTAGATATGTGCGATTTCCTTTCTTTACTGGAGCCAATTCATTTCTTATAACCATATCGACCAAGTCCAATCTTGCGTTGATGCCATCTTTAGACTTTCCTGGAACATTGAGTAACGTACCAATAACACAATCAAATACATTTTTTTTCAATATGCATCACATAAAGGAAATGTCTTATATACAATGACTTCCAATATGGCAATTCAAAGAAAATTGACTTTTTCTTCCACCCAGTTTTGACTAGCTCTCCTGCAAAAGGTTTGCCAAATTTATTGGTCATTCCTTGTACTTTTTCAAGTATTTGATATCCAGTCGGTGCTAAAGGAGCTTTACCTTCCTCTGATTTTCCATTGAATGCATTTCTCCACCCACGATACTGATGACTATAAGGTAAAAATCTACGATGTCCAAGAAACACATTCTTCTTACAATGTTTCAACCGCATCCAATTTGTACTCTCTTCATATATAGGACATGCACACTGACCTTTAATGCTATATCCTGATAAATTACCATATGCTAGAAAATCATTAATTGTGCCGAACAACATAGCCCTCAAATTGAAACATTCTTTCTTATACCCGTCATAAACTTCCACACCTGTCTCCCACATACGTTTTAAATCTTCGATTAGAGGAGTCAAGTATACGTCGATATCATTCCCCGATTGTTTGGGTCCAGAAATTAACAGAAACAACATCATAAACTTACGCTTCATACATAACCATGGAGGTAGGTTATATATTACCAAAATCACAGCCCACGTGTTGTGTGAGATGCTTTGAAGACCATGTGGATTCATTCCATCAGTAGAAAGTGCAAGTCTTAGATTTATTGACTCTATCCCGAATTCAGGATACTCGTGATCAATTTTTGCCCATTGTGGGGAATCTACAAGGTGTCGAAACATTCCATCTCTAATTCTTTCATCTGCATGCCATGTCAAGTGTTTTGAATCTTCTTCACTGCGATACATGCGCCTAAATCTTGGTATTATAGGAAAATACCACACGACTTTTGCTGGAGTAGATTCTTTCTTCTTATATCGAGAGACATTGCATTTCGGCACGCCTTAAGTAGTTCATATTCATTTCGAAATAAAATGCAATCGTTAGGACACGCATGAATCCTTTTGTAACTCATGCCAATAGAACACAAAATCCGTTTAGCCTCATAGGTTTGATTGGGAAGTTCATTATCATCTGGCAACATGTATTTTATGAGTGTTAATAATTCTGTAAAGCTTATATCTGACCATCCATTACTCGCTTTTAAGTTGTACAACTTTAATATCGCCGATAATCTTGTGAATTTAGTACAACCATTATATAATTCTTTCTCTGTGTCACTCAACAAACTTTCAAACATTTTAGGACAATCTCGAAGATCTTCTTCAACTGCTTTTGCGATCTCATCAACTCGGTCCGGCTCATATGTATCTGTATCGAAGTCAGTTGAAGCATGTATCGAACTATTCTCAAAATTAATGTTACCTTTTTTTTTCTCACCATGTCTTATCCAACATGTGTAGCTTTGATCAATTCCATTACATACTAGATGTCCTTCTAATTCATCTTCTCTAACACGTTTTCCAAAACAACATTTTAAACAAGGACAAACTACTCTATTTGGATCTTTTGCATTCTTCACTGCAAACTCAACAAACTCCTTCACTGCAATTTCATACTCTTTTGACAATCGATTGGCTGACATCCATTTCCTATCCATATTATACCACCTATATAAATGCAGTTACAAAACTAATAAGCTTTCAAAACATATCAACAAGTTTCAAAAAGAAACCAATATCAACTAACAATTTCAAAACAGAACAGATCATGTGGTATGAGTTTTTGACAATTTTTGACAATTTCAAAACATAACAGATCATGTGTATATATGTGTAGAAGAGATTTAATATATATATATAACAATTTTTAGTTTTCAATTAGTAAAAAACAAAAGATTTTTTGACAAAAACAAATTAAAATGTAGATGGCAAATTACAACGTAGATGGCCGCACAATACGTAGATGATATTAGGGTTTTGAAAGATGTAGAGGATATGAGAGTTTCCAACTTATATAATTATTTGAAAGATGTATTTTACAGCGCTTGTGAAACAAGCGCTGTAATAGGTAGTTAAATTCAATAAAAGCGCATGTATTTTACAGCGCTTGTGAAAAAAGCGTTGTATTAGGTAGTTAAATTCAATGAAGCGCATGTATTTTACAGCGCTTTTGTAAAAAGCGCTGTAATAGGTAGTTAAAATCAATGAAGGCGCATGTATTTTACAGCGCTTGTGAAAAAAACGCTGTAAAATAATACACGAAAGCGCTTCATTTTACAGCGCTTTTATTACAAGCGCTGTAAAAGCCTTATAACGTTATGCGCAAATGCTATATGACCTACAACAGCGCTTCGTTTACAGCGCTTGTCATCAAAAGCGCTGTAAAAGGCTCCGTTATTTTTAAAATATATTTACAACAACGCTTGTGTTTAGAAAGCGCTGTAAAAGGTGCGTTGTTAAATGTCATTTTTGGCGTAGTGACATTTTTTTATTTTCACCTTCTCTATGTGCAAACAAATCACAACCTCCTATAAATTTGTCACCATATCTCAAGCCTTCATCGATTATTATCATAACATAAAAGAATATGCTTACCTAAGTTGACAACACCTCCCAATTTAACCCTTCAATGGCTTAATAGGTGTTAGTGACCCAATATTCTCACAATTAGCCAAGTTATATATATATATATATATATATATAATTTTATCCCATACATAATCACTATAAATAGCTACATATTATATTTATATTTCATTACAATTAAACTCTTTGTTCGTAAGGATGAAAATGAAGTCTTTTATTTTTGCGTTCTTTCTTTGTGCATTAATTCTTATCTCTATTACAGCAGAAATTGAACCAACCAAAAATGGAAAACAATGTATGTAAAAGAATAAATTGCACACATCAATTGCTTTGTTCTTTTAGTATATATAATCGTAAAAAGTTTTTCTTGATTTGCAGTTGGAGCTACAAAAGAATTCAAGATAATTGATGGAGGCTTGAGATACGACGGTGAACTTGTAGGACCACGGAGGCCGGTCAGAAATAGAATTAGAACACCTAAAAATGAAAGTGACGACAAAAGAGCACCTTATACAGAGGAATCTGATCGAAGAGCTACACTTTCAGACAGTTCGCAAAATCGAGACCGAGAAGGTCGGGGACAAAGAACGAGACCTACAATTTCAGACAGTTCGCAAAATGGAGACAGAGAAGGTCGGGGACAAAGAACGAGAGATACAATTTCAGAAAGTTCGCTAAATCGAGACCGAGAAGGTCGGGAACAAAGAACGAGAGCTAATCCACGTGAGACTCCTCCTAAATAAAAGAATTTTAGACATTAACAAATATCATACTTATATATGAGTATATTAATGTATTTTATACATTATATCACATAAAAGCATGAAATCTATGTTACTCCATGCCTAATCCTTAAATAAAAGGATGAATATCTTTCCTTAATTACTATACTTTTACCGCATTTATATATATATATATATAGATAAATGAAAAACAAGATTTCGATTGCTTTAACTTCAATCATTTAATTATATCATGTTATATGTTCGTGCTATTTTCTAGCACTACTACATTTTTGTCCTACTGCAACGCATGAAAACCGTTGCTTAACATAAAAAAACCGTTGTCGTAATCTACGAGAACGGTTTTCTGGCCGTGGGGAACCAAGGCGTTGCCTTAGCCTAACGCAACGGTTTTTTGTGAAACAGCAACACTTTTAAAAAACTGTACTGGTAGCTACCTCTACCAGAACGGTTTTTCAAATTGACAACAACAACGGTTTTATGGTGTTGCCAAATTAAAACCGTTCTTGTAGGTTCCTTTTTCAATTAAGTTACGACAATGCTTTAAAACCGTTGCAGAAAGTAAATTTTTTTTTTTAAAAAAATAATTTCGTAAATTATTGTATTTTAGAAAAATAATTTTAGTAAAATATTAAAAATATAACAATTGTTAATACTAAATTATTGTAATGTACTGTAATAAATTCATAATGTAACAATTGCAATAGTATAAATTCATAAAGTTCGTTGTCATATGGATGAAACATTGTAACTCTTGATCATTCATACAATGCATTTGCAGTGATTCAATTTCTCTAATTTATATTCTAGAGATAAGGAGACAATCAAAATAACAAAAATAACATTCCTTATCTATAAAAACAAATACACAAAGAAAACTTAAGTATCAACATCTATTTCTTCATCTTGTGCTTCCAAATGTTGAAATTCATCATTGGTATCACCATCATTCATCTACAAAATAAAAACATTATATTCAATAAGTAAAATCATGAGTAAATGAAAAAATGTTAAAGTCTATAATAGTAATATAGTTCTAACAATACTATATATATAATAGTAATATAGTTCTAACAATACTATATATATAATTCTAACAATAATATTTCTAACCGTAATATAGTTCAGTCTTACTTCATTATTATTAGGAGCATGTGTTGATGTAGAAGAACGTAGAGTACTGTTAGCATTAGCCGGAGTTGATAAAAAAGCTGCTAAAGCATCTATATTCAATCCGACAGTGTTTGAGTTCAACGTTGTCTTAAGAATAAGCTGAAATTTTCCTTCCATCGCTTCCATTTCCTTACGTTGTTTCTCCTCTATCTCTTGTATCTTATCATTAAAGTGTTTTATCTCCTGAGCGTGTTCTCTTTTAAGTTTTACAATTTCTTCATTTCTTCTCAAGAGAGTTGGTGTTGAAGTTCTTCCGTGACAACGAAATCTCCCAGGTTTTTCTTTGCCACACACACTCTGAAAGGCTTCTAAAGAAGATTGTCCATCTTTTTGAATCAAGTCTTGAAGCTTTATCTAGCATAAATAATAATATTAAATGAATAATTGTATGCATAACTAATAGTAAATAAATAACACATTATGTTAAACTTACAATTGCAAGATTGGTTTCTTGATCCAACTCCTTTCCTTTCATACTTTGTCGAGTAGCAATAAACATTTCAGCTTGAGTGGGAGGCTCTTTATCTTCATTACTTTGACACTAAACCAAGAAGAAGAAAAAAAAGAATATTAGAGTTTTATTTAAGTAACATAATTAAATATTCATTTACAATGTTTGAAAAAATAATACCATTTTTTCCCTTATAACTGCAAACCCTTTATTCCCCATCCGGTGTCTGTATTTCAGCTGAGCTATATTTTGAACATTTTGATGACTGATTTCCTATATTCATTCACAATTTTTTTATAAAATTACAAATGTGTGACAACAACTATATATAACAAGTAATTATATCTTACTTGAATGTGGTCTTCTTTCCAATATTCCAATAAGTTCTTAAAGTCTTCTTCTGGTACCTCATGAGGACGATTTTTTAACCTTTCGCGCGTGGTTTTGTGCTTACTAAAATGCTCCTTTTTAAGAAAACATTTGTATCTTCTCCAAGCATCATTTAAAATAGCAAATACAGCTTTCCTTCCTTTCTCTGGAATGATGTATTTTTGCTGCAAAAATAAAAGAAACATATTAGAATCTATATTTATAAAAGTATGCTAATCCATACATTCAAATTAAAAAGTAAGTACATTTAGATAATCCCACACAGGATCTATATTTAGATCCTTCCAAGACCTAATCAAAGCCTTCCAGTTATTGAAAGTGAGAGGACACAAATCTGAACTTCTTGCGATTATCCCCAAAAAACTACTAAGTTCAGAAACTGTCTTTTCATCAGGCCCAACCGGTTGTCCTTCTGCATTCAAGATGATCTCTTGTCTATCTTTAAACTCTCGTGAATGAATTTTCCGACATATAGTCTTTCCTCTTTTTTTATTAATCCTGAAAATAAACCACATAATAGTAATTAAAAAAGTAAAAAATAAATTGCAAATTTTTATATCCAATATGTAATCAACAAAAACATATATACCATTGGTTCCTTCACTTTCCTCACTTTCGCAGTTGATACCCTCCTTCATTTCATTTTCTTCTATATCTTCATCTCCTGAATCCTCTACTCCATGTTGTTCCTTATTCTTATCTAGATATTTGGTAAGTAACATAGGTGGACATTTTGAAATAGTTTTTTTCTTCTTATAGGCTCGTTGATGTACTGGTGATCCTTGAACTTGATTTCCCATGGTAAAGTTGACTTGCCTCTTAAGGTTATTGTTTTGAAGGAGTCCTTTGTTTTTTCCCTCAATTTTCTTAGAGACTTTTGATTCTATTGAACCTTGAGTAGCCATTGTTGACTTTTGTTGCTTCTGAATATTATTCATTTGAGAAAGTGTTTTGTTTTGCTCATCAGTTTTCTTAGAGACTTGGGATTCTATTAAACCTTGAAGACAAGGAGTCTTTGTAGACCAAAGTTGTCTCTTGATATTATTATTTTGACCAACCCCTTTGTTCTTCTCGACAATTTTCTTAGATGGTTCAAGAATTGGTTGGACTGCAACTACCTTTTGGTTTGGCTTTTTATGTTGTGTTTGAATTGAATTCCCAGCTTCCAATGATTGCTTCGATTGGTCTAGCTTTTGATTGCTTTCTTTAATAGATTTAGCATTTTCTAACTTAACTCTATATTGCCGCATTAAGTCATTGCTGGACTTAGCTTGAATATCAAGCCGAAAACCATTCCCTTTGTTCATTTTCCTACAATCAAACAAAAGAAATAACATCGAGAATTATTATTCAAAGTCCAAAATGAGTAACAAACAGTCCATAAAACAACAGTCCTAAAAGTCCACAACAGGCCCAAGAAAGTCATTAATATAGCATACCCAGGTTCTTCTGTTTGAAACAACAGTCCTATTTCAAATAGCAGCAGCATATATAGCAGTATATATTCATCTATTTCAAACATCAGCAGCAGTATATATCAGCAGCATATATAGCAGTATATATCAGCATAAAAACAGCAGCAACATATATAGCAGCAGCATAAAAACAGCAGCAGCAACAACATATATAGCAATATATATTCATCTATTTCAAACAGCAGCAGCAGCAGCATATATAACAGTATATATCAGCAGCACCAGTATATATCAGCATAAAAATAGCAGCAGCATAAAAACAGCAACATTATAAATCAGCATAAAAACTGCATATATATCAGCAATATATATCAACATAAAAACAGCAGCAGCATATATAGCATCAGCATAAAAACAGCAATCTATTATAAAAACAGCAGTCCATTAATGAACAATAAACTAGTCATAATGAGTCTCATCAAAACTAGAATCGTCATCAGATTCTTTTTCATCCAACCCACGTAAAGAATTAACAATAATCGTTGGTGGAATATCATTCCTAACAAATTCAACTTCACGAGTCTCATCGCTTGCAGCTAGATTAATTGGATGGTCAGGCGGATCACATTGATATGGTTGTTGGCCATTTGAATTTGATTGTTCGTTCAAGTTAAAAAATTCCCTAGGAATAGACTTCATAACATAATGTCTATTTGGATTAGAAGGATGTTGAATGTAGAAGCATTGGTGGACTTGAGATGCCAATACAAAAGGATCGTCCATGTAGCATCTCTTGTTAAAGTAAACACAAGTCAATCCAAACTTGTCTTCTTCAACTTCAAACCAATCACATCTAAATAACACAAACTTCAACATACCATAATAATCAACCTCAAATATTTCAGTAATTGATCCATAGTAAACTATTGATTGTACTATTGGATTTTCATCTTTGGTACTTGCAAAACTTTCAGTTACTGCCATTAGTGTCACACCACTATTTTGTGTTTTACGTCTAGCATCACGGTGCTTTGTATGAAACCTGTATTCATTAATTACATAGCCAGAAAAATATCTTGCAATTTTATTTGGTCCTCTTGATAACTTCTTAAGTTTGTCAGATACATCGCTTAACAAGGCACGCTTCTTAAACCATTCGACAAAATCTAACCCTTGACTTTTTGCTTTGCTCCACCTTTTTCTTTTATTCACATTTACATCTTCATTTTCATGCTCACTACAAATAAAAGTACATTGTTATATTAATTGTAAAACAATTATTTAATGTGTTAAAAACCTACAAATACAAGCATACTTATTTACCTTATAAAACATTGGACATCATCACAATTGAATAAAATGTAACGATGGGCCTGACTCCTAGACTTGCAATCCAAATAAATTCCTTCACCTTTTTTCTTTCCCCCAATAGGATGACCAAGATCACATGTATCACTATTCCTTGTCATTCTACTAAACCTTGTCTCCACACCACTATGCAAGTATCGCGAGCAAAATGTCAAGCACTCTTCAACCAAGTAACCCTCAGTAATAGAACCCTCAGGACGACTTTTATTACGAACATAACTCTTCAACTTTCCTAAATATCTTTCTGTAAAGTACATCCACCGAAACTGAACAGGCCCTCCCAATCTTACCTCATTCACCAAATGTATTGGCAAATGAACCATTATATCAAAGAAACTCGGGGGGAAAATTGTCTCCAATTGGCAAAGTGTTTCTACAATCTCAGTTTGCAAAATGTCCAAATCAGCCACCTCAATCACCTTCTGACATAAACATCGAAAAAAGGAACAAAGACGAATTAAAGGGTGAGCAACCTGGTTAGACATTGCACTTCTCACAGCTACTTGAAGCAAGTAATGCAACATGAAATGTGCATCATGACTCTTATATCCACTAAATTTTCTTTCAGCAAGTTGAACACATTTTGAAATGTTTGAAGCACATCCGTCAAGTATTTTTGCTTTTTTTAATACAGAACAAAAAGTAGTCTTTTCCTTTGTAGTCGTGGAAAAACATGCTTTTGCAAACACTATCTTTTTACCTTGATCTAACTATTTAGGGTGAAGTTTCTTTCTAATTCCCATGTCTTGTAAATCTAAACGAGCTTTTTCATGATCTTTTGTCTTTCCTGGGATATCCAACAAAGTTCCAATTATATTATCAAATATGTTTTTCTCTATGTGCATAACATCAAGATTATGGGGTAAAATATTGTGCTTCCAATATGGCAACTCAAAAAAAATAGATTTTTTCTTCCATGGACCATCATTACATTTCTTTTGCATCTTACCAAATGCATTGTTAAAGCCTTCTAACAAATCAAAGATATCTTCCCCTTTTAACAATTCTGGTGGTGGCCTATTTTCTGTTCTTCCATTGAAATCCCATGCATTTGATCTATATTTATGATCCATAGGCAAAAAAGCATGATGACCCATGTAACACATCTTTCGACTATGCTTCAAATATGTTGAATCAGTGTTATAATTACAACCAGGACATGCAAGTTTCCCTTTTGTACTCCACCCACTTAACATAGCATACCCAGGAAAGTCACTAATAGTCCATAAGAGACTTGCTCGCATTTGGAATGTTTGCTTTAGTGATGCATCATATGTTTCTACTCCCAAATCCCATAACACCTTTAGCTCTTCAATCAATGGTTGAAGGTACAAATCAATATTATTCCCTGGCGATTGAGGTCCAGGTATTAATAAAGACAACATAGAATACTCAACCTTCATGCAACACCAAGGTGGAAAGTTATATGGTATTAATAACACAGGCCAGGTACTATGAGACATATTCATAGTTCTGAAGGGATTAAATTCGTCGCTGGATAATCCAAGTCTGATATTACGTGAGTCTAAAGCAAAGTCTGGATGGCGTTTATCAAATTCTTTCCATGCTTCCCCATCTGCAGGATGCCTCAACTTCCCATCTTTCACACGCTCTTCTTCATGCCACCTTAATGAGCTAGCCGTCTTTGAACACATAAACAACCTTTGAAGTCTAGGAATCAAGGGAAAATGTCTTAATATTTTAGCTGAAACTTTATAAGATTCATGATTTTTTCCAACTTGATGGTTTCCTTCGGAAATTTCCTTCCAACGTGGAGCACCACAAACATGGCAAGATGTTTCATTCTCATAATTTTTCCAATAGATCATGCAATCATTAGGGCAGGCATCGATCTTTTTATAATCCAACCCTAAGTCCTTTATCATGCCTTTAGTTTTATTGAACGTATCGGGGATGTTCAGTGAAGGCATAGCTTCTTTCAACAATTATAAGAGAGCATTAAATGATTCATTGCTCCAACCATACAAACACTTCAATAAATATAGCCGAATTGTGAACGACAATTTTGAGAAGTTTTTGCAACCCGGATATAACTCTTGTTTGGCTTCTTCGACTTGATTATAAAACATTTTTGCATCTTCGTTGAGGCCTTCATTAAATTCACATTCTTCTTGTATAACATCTCTAAATCTTTCAAAAAGTAGTTCATCAATTTGATCCTCTTCATTCACATGATCATCATTAAGATCATTGGGTTTTCTTATCTTTTCACCATGACGAACCCAAAAATCATATCCTTTTTGAAATCCTAATGCTATTAAATGATTTCGTACTACCTTCCTTGTGAACCAATTAGTGTTGTAACATTCAGCACATGGACACGAAATCTCTTTTCCACGAGGTTTTCCTTTGGTGTATGCATAATCTAGGAAAAAATCTACACCGTTTTGATACTCTTTACTCTCTCTAGCCAATTTTGTCCATTCCTTGTCCATCGAGTTTATGAGGAGACTACCATATAGGACAAATACAAGTAACACTCATAATGCAGCCAATTATCAATGCAAAATCAATAAATTCTCATAATGCAGAAGTAACACTCATGTAACATATAGCAGAAGTATGACAAATACAAGTAACACTCATAATGCAGCCAATTATCAATGCAAAATCATGATGCTGCCAATTCATAGTTTAGAGCAAATTATCAATGCAAATGTATCATACTATCACAGCTCATAGCAATTCATAGCAGTAGCAAATTATCAATGCAAATGTATCATACTATCGCACTTGTGTTCATATACTGCAGTTTGAGATCTAATTAGCTTAACTAACAGTTTAGTAACTGCTTGTATCGAAATAACCAACAAACAACTTATTACAGCTATATACTAGATGGAGCAGTAGCAATTTTTACATTGGTTCCTGTAAGTCAAAACCTCTCGTTAGGAAATCTTACTATAATAGTACAATTGCAAATATAATACACAGAAGAAAAAAAGGGGACAAGCAAACCATGCTCACAAGTATGCTCAACATCGTCATACAAACTAAAAAAATAGAAGTGTGCAGATTTGGATGATTTACGACATGAAACCTAAAACACTAGTATCTCAAAAAATATGCCCTACAGTAAAATAATTTAAAAAAAAGTTGTGATGCTGAATGATGGTTATTAATGATATTTATGTGGGAAGGCACTATGTTTCCTTAGAACTTATACAAACATGTTAGTATTATAGCACATGACTTCAAAACTGCAAATAGTACCTCCTTTTGTATTTACAAACTCTGCAAGTGATTTTGCACTGTGTGGCCCTTCAAACCTACAGGAATTTTCCAAAATCAAAACTTTTTTACTTTTAGTACTCTGGAGTACAGTATATACTCCTAATCTATCTTGACAAGCAAAATCAAAATACTCCAAAATCAAAACTACAGGAATACAATATATACTCCAAAATCAAAACTTTTTTACTGTCAAATATACACCCCATCAATAGAAAAAGAAAACTCCTAATCCTAATTGTGTAAGGAAACCATGATAAATAAAGAAACATAAAACTATTCCTAAGAGATCATCTAATAAGCAAAATCTGCAAAAATAAAATAGAATTCTCGTGAAATAAGCGAAAAATTAATCAACCATTTCGTAGCAAAATTAAACCTAATAGTAGAGAAAAATAGGGTTTCAAGAGAGGGAAAATGAGAAAATACAAAAGACATACCTTGAACGAAGTTAGTAATGCCAGAGATGGGTTACGCCGGAGACGGGTTACGCAAATGAGAGAGAAGGCTGAGACGGGTTACGGGTTACGCGAATGAGACGAGTTACGCCGGGTTACGCCAGAGACGGGTTACGGGTTACGCGAATGAGAGAAGGCTGAGACAGGTTACGCCGGAGACGGGTTGCTAGGTTGCTGAAAGAAGGCTGGGTTGCTAGGTTTCAAGAGAGGGAAAGTGACAATGCTTTCTTGTTGAAAAACTGAGATAGGGTTTCAAGAGAGGAAAAATGAGAATGGTTGAACCAAAAATTTTGATTCGGGAGTCGATTACGAGTAGAGAAGTATTACCACCCTACAACGTCCGTTAAAACGGTTACCCTATAATTAATTATATACAAACTATTTATTTATTTATTTGTTCTTACCCCAAAAAATATAATAAAAAAAAAGTAAATTATTTACATTAATGAAAGAAGAAAAAAATATTTTTTTTATTAATTTAGTTTGACAAGGGGAAGACCTTGCTCCTACGTATCCCCAGGTGCAATAGGGAAATCAAAACATACGTAGTTTTTTGGTAGAAAATATTTGTATGTTGACCGATTTTATTATTATTATTATTTTTTTATGTATATACGTATTAAAAAATAAAAATAAAAATAAAAAATGTAATAATAATAATGAACATAATAATAATTATAATAATATTTGTCTGTTTTAAAGTAAAAAAAAAATTAATTTTTTTTTAAAAAAATTCGTAACGTGGCAGTTTGTGAACGAGACAAATGAACACGACGGTGAAATAATCTATCAAATAATTTGCTCGTACATTGTCGGATCTGTTGCGACACAAAGATCACTAACGTTTGAAAGTGAATAATATGGTGCAGCGAGCGAGGATGAATTTCATCCGGCGGCAACAACCATTAATTCTAATCTTAAGGGTAAAAACATTTATCCGTTATAATTTTTTATTTGATAATGAATTTTCTATTAAATTACAATATGATGAAATTTATTTTTTTATCTATAGACATCAGTTAGTTATATTTTTTATTATTTTATATTACAAAAGAAAGCAATTTTAGGATCAAACGATTAAAAAATAAAAGAAAGCTTAACATATGAACTTATTTATAAAAAAAAAAACAATAGAAAGAGAATATATATATAAAAAAAATGTAAAATCAAAATAACTAATACGCAGACTAGAGAAAAGAATAAGGAAATTGTACCTTACTAGACAGATTACTTCAAGATCAGATTCTCTCCTTCTCTTTTGCTAACTAATCTCTCTATTTTTTATTTTTTTTTGTGCTCTCAGTTTGTGCTTTCTCCTCCCCCCTTACCCTCTTGTGGGAGACTATTTATAGACTTTTGGGTGTAGATTCCAAAAGACAAGAGAATAATTGTCAATTGATTACCATTAATCTATTTTTTTCGGTTTTGTTTTCTTTTAATTGGCCACAATTATACCGATTCTTATTGCCATTGATTTATTCTTCGGTTTCTTGTCTATTCAATTGATCACCATTATTCTGATTTTTATGACTATCAATCAATTTCTTTTATGTTTTTTTTTCATTTATTTTGATCATCATTGCATCGATTTTTATGACAATCAATTCGTTTCTTTTCAATTTCCTTTATTTTTATTTCTTATTATTATTATTTTTTATTTTAGAAAATAGTCTTAACAAGAATTATAGGCAAACAAGAATCGAAAACACTTGTGATTGTTTAGAGCTTATATTCCTAATTATTTATTTTTATTTTTATATTTCTTTATATATTTATTATTATTGTCATTATTATTATTATTATTATTATTATTATTATTATTATCTCCTTTTTTAATAAAAAGTAAAAAATAAATCGGACAAAATTAGGTGTCAACAGCTGCCCCTCTTTACTTATAATTTACTTGAGAATCAAAGTAAAAATAAGTAAAGATAACAACTCTAATTTTGTCCGAAAAAATATTTTTTAGAAGAATGTGAGTCGTTTTCCCGGCTTTGGGTGCGAGTCGTTTTCCCGGCTTCAACATGCGGGTCGTTTTCTC
>JBBPBS010001130.1:7386208-7462537 GCA_037974835.1 Cicer judaicum
TTCATTCTATTTTGTAATTTTCGTTATTTCTTATTAGTATAACAATTATATAATGGTTATTAAGATTGTAATTGACTTATGGCTACACCTCGTTAAACTAAAATTCTATTTTTTTTTTTTTGTATTTTCATATCTCATTTCTAGTATTAGGCTTAATTGCACTTTTGGTCCCTCTATTATAGGTGAAAATTGATAGTAGTCCCCCTATTTTGTTTGTCCCCAGTTTTAGTCCCCTAAACAAAATTTGATGCCAAATCATGATGAGTTGTCATTTTTTTAATGACGTGTCAATAAATAGCTGACGTGACAGACGCTTATGTGGAATAAACTTATTATTATATTATTTTTGATTAAAAAATATAATTTTTATTTTTAAAAATCATTTTAATAATTGTAAAATATTTTTAAAAACATAATTGAATTGTTAATATTATATAAAATTAAAATGCATCTACAGAACCCTAAGAACCCTAAATTTTTCTTACTAAATTTTCTATTAAAATAAATTTTTTAAAGTCTCGACCCATTATTTCATTGGACTTAAGGGAGAGATTCAGATGGGCCAATATTTTGTTAATTTTAATTTTTTTAAATTTATTTTTCTCGAAAAAATATCAAAAAATTTTTTTTTTCTTTAAAAAAATTTAAATCATTTTTTTTGAATTTTTTTTTTCAAATTAAATAAATAGTAAAAAATTTTATCGGTGAATTCTATGGACATTTTAGTATTGGGAGCTTTCTTTTTTGAAGTATTTTTAATTATGAAACTTTTTTACTTCTCCAACACAACACATGAACTAAGGCCAATAATTAGTAGGTTTGTCAAATTGAGAGTTCTAGTCAAGGGTGATTGTGTGACTGGAACCAACATGGAAGCATTAAGTGGCATCTCAGGTATAAATTTCCCCTTTGAAAAGTTTTAACATTACATCTTTAAATACATACATGGTGCAATGCTCATGCTTGTTTCCAAATTGAAGACAATAACCTCAGGGAAGGTAAGTAATATATGTGCTTTATGAAGTGACTGATAAACTATACAACTTCAACCTCACATGGAGATAGTTGCTGGAGCAACGGAATCGGACTTCTTGTAGTCAGAATCTCTACATTCACGTAGTTGAGACATTGATCGTCATTCGAACGATATGACAGTGTAGATTTTTAAGTTTGATATTTTTAATTATAAAGTAAAATTTAAAATCTATATTTTTTAACTATATGATCTTGATCTAACGACTCAAGAAGTTCTAAATGCTTGAATTTGGGATTCTCTTTACCCCACGGAATCCGAATTCCAAGAGCAACTACTACAAGCAACAATTATATCTTAGTAACAACATATATCTCCATAAAAAATTTGCCTAATTAAGTGGCTGAAAAACAGGATAAAGAAATGACAAACATGTGAGATTATATTAATGTAGTTGTTTTTCTATGACAGAACTGGTTATAACTTGCAAATGCTGCAAAGATATGTTTATCTCAGTTAAATGGTGAAAATTAAATTACAAACATACACAATTGATGTTTTAAAGTTAGAAATTTAAAGTTGTGTGTGAACTAATGTGCAGTTAATAGCCATTAAGTGAGTCATTGTAGAAAATGTGAGAAGGGGTGCATGTATTAAACTAAACAAAGTGGAAATAATTGATTAGTTGGTTGAAGCAGCATGTTAAATTTATATATTCAATTTTAGTTGATTGCTTGAATATGCTAGAAAGATGAAATATTTTATTTTAGCATAATGGTGATATCAGGATATATGTTTTCTAAAATAAATTCACACGTAAATAAATTCGTGTACTGACAAATGCATATTTATATTTTCCACCAGCTTTTAAATGACAACCATGATGTCTAATGAAGTGGATTTCACTGCAGCTTCATAACCAAAATTGAGAGCATTAAGAAAACAAGTTACATTTAGAGTACGATGAAATTACCAATACGAAGATTGATACCTGGGTTGTGTGAGTGGTTTAGTCTTTGTTTTTTAGGTTTAAACTGTTTTGATTAGAAGGCAAAATTAAGTTAGCTTAAAATTATTGTATAAGGATAACTATTAATTTATTTATAATAAAAATGTGGTTTTAAGTCAAATTATTTTCAAATCATTACCTATTTGAAAGTTTTTGTTTCAAAACATGGTTGTTACAAAAACAATTCATGTAATTCGAACTATACTATGTGTAATTCAAATTACATCCTCTGAAAAAAGTAGAATTTTAATTCTGCAATGTAATATTTGAATTATATTTGTACGATTCGAATTACATCTATTTGTAATTCGAATTAATTATTTAGAATCAACATTTTTTTTTACTCTTTGTGAGGTGTAATTCAAATTAAATATTATGGTAATTTGAATTACCTGTTTAGAATCAGTCTTTCATATCCTCTGATGACTAGACGAAGGTAAAAGCACGTGTCACAATATAAGTCATATCCTCTTATGACTTGACGAAGGTAAAAGAAATCAAGATTTCACTTCAGGTCGACAACGTAAGTCTGGCGACACGCACTTTTGTTGTCGCAAACTTCAATTGACTTTTGAATGCATGTGAAATAGTACCTTGGTTGTCTTTGGAAACGTAAAGCAAATATCGTGGTTAAATTGCCTCTGATGAACTCAACATGGATTATGTTCCTCTACCTTTGTTACACAAGCTAACAAGAAATATTATGCCTTTGTCTTTGATAAGCATAATAGGAAATATTTTACCTCTATCTCTAATAAGCGTAACAAAAAATATTCTGCCTTTGATAAGCATGACAAGTAACAATATGTCTCTGCCTCTAATAATCACATCAAGCATTTGATCCCCTGACTCTAAATCTTTATGTATCCTCTAAAAATGTCAACACTCTAAAAAACGTCAATGTCCAAAGAAAACAAAGCAACTTCACATCATGTGATGAACATTCTGAATTTGCTACCTGACTGAAAGTCTTTAATGTTTGACTTGATCATAGTATCCTCTTATTCCTTGTACTCAACACCAAGATACATAAAATCATTCATGGATATATGTATGGATACTTATCAAAGATTGATATGCCTTAAATGGTAATTGAAGATCTCCGACAGTAATATTCTCAATTGACATTTCTTCTCTGTATTTAAGAAGAACTCACTCAATCATTCATGATGATATATATATATATATATATAGAGAGAGAGAGAGAGAGAAAGAGAGAAAGACGGGATGTATGAGAGAAAATGAAAAGGGCTACGTGTTAAAAGAAGAAAATATGAAAATGTTAAGAAACAATCAAACAAAAAGAATGAGTGAATTATCCTCTCATAGAGAGTTATTACAATTGATGTAAATTGGTTAAAGTATTTTCACACACTTGTACTGATATAGGATTTAATTTGTAACATCCTCTCAATGAGAGTTAGAATCCTAAAAATAAACTTTGTGTCAAATTAGATACAAACTAGAACTGATGTAAATAAGCCCGATAGTGATAACAACCCTCTCATCCTCAAGAGGTACCTGAAAATATACAACGACCCTCGTGAACCTCCACAGCAAGATGTCGATATGCTGAAGAAATGTTATGAGAACGACAACCTAGAGAGGCTAGAGAAAAAATACTCAAAACCTGAAGAAGCAGTGTAAAGAATACTTGTACAACTATTTATGGAAATAGTGGATTAAAGCATCGATTGTACTAAGGCAAAATATCTCTATAAGGGGAGGACTAGAAGTAGCAACAATTTGTTGTGAACTAGTATAAAATATTTGTGTCCCTTTTATTCCTTTTTTTTAATTCTTGCACCTTAGTTCTTTATTATTCAACATTACATCTTATAAACCTCTTTTAATAGTAAGTTGAATGTTGTTATAAAGAACGATTTTTGTAAGAAAATATAACTAGTTTTGGAAACGACAAACATAATTCAACCTCCCATTTCTTGTGTTTTCCGTCTCCTTCAATTGGTATCAGAGTTAGGTCTCTTAATTGAGCACTTTACCGTGTAAGAGCAAAGATCCTTATAGGCTGGAATTACTAGGAAAATGGTCTAAAATAGTCTATGCTTTTTTAAATTCTTTCTTAAATGTGTTTATCTCTTTCAAAACTTGGTTTGACAAAATTTGGTCGAAATGACTGTTATTGCTTTTTCAAATTAGATAACGCACTCTTGCAAAACATCTATTTTGTCAAACGTCAATTTCATCTATTTTCCAAAAGTTATTCCATTATAAAGTTGCTCTTTTGTAAATCACTCTTCAATGACATTCTGAGTAGTAAAACAAACTCTTTGTATTGAGATAAGTGAATACTCAAAAAGAAGAATATACATGAATACAGATTTTTTTTCCTGTGTCACTTGAAACAAAGTAATCATCTCAAAGTCATATCTATATAAGAGATACTTTCTCAGATTAATTATCTAGAAAATACCTTGTCATGAGATCAATTTTTATTTTGGACAGTAGATTAATACTCCTTGTATATTTTATCTTTTAAATTATGTTTGCTGGTTGATTTCTTCTTTAAACTTTTCAATGACAAACTAGACAAAACTCACATGCTTATTTAAGGCATAGTGAGTTACTAAGAGAGAAAAGTCTATTTGCTACTATCCATCCTCTAATAGGAAGAATTATTAGTGGATACAACACAATTATTAGTGAAAAATAATGGAAATATTATAGTGCATTTTAACTTTGAATCTAACAAGTCAGGGGGAAGCTTTTCTAACACTTCTATGAAATGAATGTATGTTCACACGTGCAGGTAATCCCTTAGAAAAAATAACAAATAATGCAACCACTAAATCAACATCCTTTTGGAATGTTGAATGACGACAAGTCAATGATCCTTATCAAAACAAAGATAATGCACTCAAAATAATTATGAACTACAACCTGAATGGTGAAATGTTCAAAAATCCTAAATTCGTTACATTTATGAACTACAACCAACTAGATGGATTATACAAAAGGTTCAAAAAAGGTATTTAAAGGACCACCTGTGGAAATCCAAGGTATCAATGTCTCCTTCTCTCACCAAGTACCTTGAATTAATACAAGGAAAAAGGAAGAAAAAGAGGATTGAAAAGCTTGTGCCCCATTTTGTTTGAATCTTCTAGATTGGATGGACATCTAAAAGTAATAACAAAGAAAGGTTGGAGCACGTACAATTTTATCAAAGATCCATCTTTGGAAAATTACATCTCCAACTCTATATTTAAAGAAATTCCACTAGAGAAGTCAAAATGATTATAGAATACAGAAGATCACATTATCTCTTTTTCTTTGGTTACGTCTAAGAAGTCAGAAGGTAGGTTCTTGAATATGAAAGATTTCGTCATCATTGACTAAGATGAAAGTTCAACAAAGGAAGAATCCTTTTGAAGATGCTAAATAAAAGAATTTATTTTATTTATGAATTAGAAATTGGTGATTCAAATATGATATGTAATATAAATTAATTGATTTGGTCTAGACAATCCTAGAAAGACCTTAGGACTCTAATTTCCTTAGTCCTTTTGTAGCAAATAATGCAATTGTGGTGTTATTTGTATATGTTACAAGTATAATGTAAGTTATGAATTGAATACATTTCTTCTCTGTTTTGTTCCTTGCTCTTTCTCTATTCGTCTCCTTTGACTTTCAAAATTTCTATTCTTATCCTTTATTTTTCTCTCCTTCTTTCTATCTATAAAATTAGTCTTTCCCTTCTTTCAAACATAACTTTTCATCTCCCTCCTATTGATTCCTCACACCTTTAAAACTTACCCACATGGCCTATGATATCAGTCACACTCTATCTCACTCTTCGATTTCCCAAGCCCTCATCATTACGTCTCTCTTTCCAATAATGTTTATGTTTTTCTTCTAGAGAAATCTAGCTATTTATACTTCAAACGTTTCTATTCTTCCTTACTTTTGACATTAAATTTTTATATATGCTAGTGTCATTGAAGAGAAACATATGTAAATGATTTTATATATTGTAAATGCTCAATGAGTCTTATGATATTCTCTACCTTGGACTAAAACATTATTGTTTAACACCTCTTTTGACAGTAACTACTTGGTTCAACCTTATCAATATCTGAATAATCATATGTCATATGTCTGCCATGGAGAACACTAATAAAATATTCAGATATTGGTTGTCATCCACCTCCCTCCCTCCCTCCCTATCCACCTCACCTATAAGGTTTTCCAAAAGTGACTCGAGAATTTAGTATCCCTATCCGAAACAATGGATTTAGGTATACCATGCAATTTACAACCTCTTTGAAAAACAAGTTTGCAATATGACCACTTTTGTTCTTGGGTAGCCCTAACACAAAATCCATGGACAAATCAACCCAAGGAGATGAAGGAATAGGAAGAGGGGTATACAAACCATGAGACATGCTTTTAGATTTAGCCTTCTTACAAACTATGCACCTAGAATAAATTAAATGCACATCATGCTTCATTTTAGGCCAATAAAAATGTTCATGCAACATGTCAAGAGTCTTATGCTCCCCAAAATGACCCATTAAACCGCCCCCATGCACCTCTCTCATGAGCAATTATCTCAATGAACACTTAGGAATGCATAGTCTAGTGCCCTTGAACAAATAAACATCATGTCTATAATAAGAGTCATGTGCCATAAATTGACAATCACGAAAAAGAGAAGCAAAATCAACATCTAAGGCATACAAATTTCTAATATCAAAACCAAGAAGCTTAGTTTGAAGAGTAGAGATTTTGAGTACCGTCTTGAAAGTGCATCGGCTAGCACATTAGCTTTCCCTTGCTTGTGTTTGATGACATATGGAAATTTTTCTTAGAATTCAACCCATTTTGCATGTCTCTTATTTAGCTTACCTTGCCCTTTTAGATACTTTAAGGATTCATGATCACTATGTGTCACAAATTCTTTAGGAAACAAATAATGTTTCCAAATGTGCAATTCTCTTAACTAAAGCGTATAGCTCCTTATCATAAGTGGAATAGTTCAAGTGTGCTCCACTCAATTTCTCACTAAAATATGCAATTTGATGACATTCTTGTAGCAAAACAGCCCCTATTCCAATATTAGATGCATCACATTCAATTTCAAAAGTTTTTGCAAAGTTAGGCAAGGCCAAGATAGGTGCATGCATTAATTTTTCCTTTAATGTAGTGAATGCATCTTCTTGATCTTGTCCCCACTTAAATGCAACATTTTTCTTGACAATCTCATTCAAATGAGCGGCCAAAGTACTAAAATTAGGCTCAAAATGCCTATAGAAGCTAGCAAGACCATGAAAACTCCTAACATCACTCATGCATTTAGGTGTTGGCCAATCCCTTATAGCCTTAATCTTTTCTTCATCTACTGTAACACCTTGTGCACTTACTACAAATCCTAAGAAAGTAACCTGACTTTGGCAAAAAGTCCACTTTTCTAAGTTAGCAAACAACTTATCTTCTCTTAGGACATGTAAAACACTCTTGAGCTGCTCAATATGATCATGCATGTTCAAGCTATACACAAGAATATCATCAAAGTAAACAACCACATATTTTCCAATGAAGTGTCTTAAAACATGGTTCATCAATCTCATGAAAGTACTAGGGGCATTAGTTAGGACAAATGACATAACTAACCATTCATAAATGCCAAACTTGGTTTTAAAATCCGTTTTCCATTCATCACCCTCTCTTATGTTCAAAAGCTTGAAATTAGGTCTCCAAACGAGGAGTGCCCATAATCCATTGAAGTTAAAGGTGATTGGCCAAATGTTCTCAAAAGTATCCTTGCAAGAAAAATATTGGTTTGAATCCTAACAACTTTAATTCTTCTACTACTTTAATTCATATTTCTCTTAAATTGTTTGACAAATTTCTTCCTCATATGCTTGATAGGTTTGCAAATATTCATATTGAAATGCCTAACTTGTGTTATTTCCATAAGCGTCATTTGAAAGTTGAAACCATAATGCATCAAGTGTTTAATCCATATTATTCTTCTAAACTTGATTTGAGAATTATGAGCCAAGACATCAATGATTTTCTTGATAAATATGGTGTTGTGCTTTCTAAGGTAAGTTTGGTTCATGACAAATTTTTTGAAGAATGTGTTGAGATTTTTAAGAAACATTTTTTTGCTAACTTAAATACTCTTGTGTTAAAAATAAAGTTAGTATCTTGAGATTTTCTATGAATGGTAAATGTTTTCATGTGGAATTAGTTGATAGTTGCACTACTACACCCCTCCTTACTCTTTTTTTATTGAAATTTTTTTTAAACTTCCATATGTTACTCCTAATTTGTTTGAGAGACTTTCCTTGTTTCAAAAAGAGCATTCATTTGTTTATGATAAAAGTAATGTCCATGAGGCTCAACTTGCGTTGAAGTATTTAGAAATACAACGTAATTTCTAGTTCATCTCCAATTCCAATCCAAGGAAGGTAACATTGGTACTTAATGTCAATTTCAAGAGGTATTATTTTATCTCTATCTTGAAAACTCCTTATATTGAAAATGAATATGTTGGATTGTTGAATGCAAAAAAATTGAAATTGTGCTTCACCTACTTGACACATTTAGTGGTTTTTCACAATTTCCATTTGATCCCGGTAGTAGCATTAACATTGTTCTTCATGTCTTTGACTTGTATTTTTCTTCTTGTAGGTTACGATTGAGCTAAATTCTTCTAAGAAGGAGGGAATGATGAGGACCTAAAATGAGCTAATTAGGAGGAAAAACAAAGAATATTTCAGGTCAAGACTTTGTAATAATTTTTAGTTTTATTTGTGTTTAATTTAAATTGTAATAATTTTAGTTAAGTGGTGTAAGCCTAATATGGGTCTAGAGAATTGGCTTTTAACCAATTTTAGGAACTTGGCGAATCCTTCTTTAAATACATTGTAAGAGTCTCATTTTGGAGAACTTTAAAATGAATTAGAATTTCTCTAATGAGAATTGTGAGTGAGTGTTTGAATCTTATCAAGGGATTCTTTACCATTGTGACGATTCCACATTGACTTATCAATCATATTTGATTGTGGTGTCTTCTTCATCTTCTCCATCTAATCCATTGTTTGTTTCTTTTCCCTTTTATTTTACCACTTTATCTCAAGAAACCACTTGGTTAGTTCTTCAATCTCATGTGGAGCACTCAAATCCACATCAGTGGGTGTATAGATTTTTTAAGAAACCAACATTGATTTCAAAAATAACATAAATTATAAAGTAAAATCTATATTGTTATTCAAACAATATCATCCAAAAAATGCATCTCCAAAATTGTTTCTCAACATTTGGACCATTTTTGCATGTGTACAACATTGTTCGTTACCACAACAACATTGTATATATGAGAGCATATCAGATGAAAAGAGTTTTAAGAGTTAATTAAGCGACACATGATCACTTAAAAAAGTCAAATGACATTTTCTTCTAATCATTACCATCAATGGTTGTGTGGTCAAGATTTCTGTATCTCATCATAAAACTTCTCTCATTTAACATGCTCATATATATATATATATATTATTTAAGTTTCAATATCTTACATTGTAAAAACCGTTGTTTAATTTATGCATATTAAGTATGCTTTGCACTTGCAGCTCAGGCTGATCTTATGCATCAAAAACTCGGTTAATCTTGCGTAGTATATTTATATCCACATTTGATATGCACCCTTGAATCCAGGATGTTTATGGTATCTTATTAGGGGGGATAAGTTATTTAGAATTGGTTATAATTATTTAAAATTCGTAAGTTTAATTTGAAGAATGATAGTTTCTGGGTAGTAAGTCTCGTGTTTAAGTTGACGAATAAACATTTTAGGGTTGTGAATCCTTTGAAAGTTTTTTCGTATTAAAAAGAAAAATTTCAAATATGAATAACTTATTTTGTAGAACTTCTTCTTTTTCCACTTTTTTCAAAACGTTGATTACTTCACAAATGTACCTCATCAAATATATACAACACCTCAAAATACTAATGAGGATCAACAAAACATTTCTCTACCAACTTCACCATCTTTTTATGCCATAACTGAAAATGTTATTAATGAATTAAATATCCTATTTGAAGTTGATAAAGAATTTCTTCACAATGACTTTTATGCTTCCAAAAATACAGAAAAAAGGACATGGTTTTTCAAAAACTTTATAGAAAATAGAAAGGAAATCCAAAATGAATTTTACGAATTCGTTTTACAAAAAAAAAAAAACTCATATCTTATTCTTTGATTGGTTTGAAATTTATGCATCACAAAATAAAATTTCTTATCCATTCAAACAAAATCAAAATTTAGTAAATTCCAACAGAATGGGAAATGTAAAATGATATGAAAATACAATCTGAACATCAACCATTAAGACAAATCAAAATAATACACTTAGAACAGACAATAGAAGCTGCACCTTACAAAATCCCAAGTAATAATTGATAAAAAGATATTAAGCATATTCTTCAACAAAATAGTGTTATGAATGCCCATCTTAGCACAATTGCAAACAATTAACAAAGATAGAAAAACAACAACAGATTACCGTTATTTCCCCAACTGAGACAACATAATCAAAACTAAAAAAACCTAGTTTTTAAACCTTTTCAAATCTCAAAAACGAGCCAAAAACTGTTTAGAGAAGGAAAATCAAAATTTACCCAAGCCTTACATGACCAACACAGTAGGATGGAACATTCTTCTACCTATACACCATTGGTAGATAAGGATACCTTAGAAAAAATAGTTACGACTTTAGACCAAGTTAGAAAACCCAAGCTAATTCACCTGACAAAGCCATAGTTAAACTCCTAATAGTAGGATAGTTAGGCAAACAAAAGGATCGTGGGACTACCATCTCACGCCGCTTCAACATTTAGAAATTTTGAATGTAATCCAAACAACAGAAAAAGGAATTCCCATCCTCAATGAAATAGGAAACCTAATACCTACTGCAGTAGCAACACTAATTCACACAATTAGCTTGCACTTTATAGGTGCATAGGTGATCCATCATACTTAAAAGATAAGAATGCATAACACCTTTCAAACCTCAAATGTAAAAATTGTTTGAATTTTAATATTTCAAAAAACATTTTCCTAGCTAGAGTTATGCTTATGGAAAACTCAAACCAACCTTTCTGGAAGGAGAAATTCCTTGCAGAACTTCCAACCCTTTTAGGAGAAAAGGTTAGAAACAAAATTAAAGAAGTCTATAGGATAAATCAAATCCCATATAATTATTTAACTTATGGGGAATTGGTTAGCTTCACACAAAAAGAAGGTTTAAAAATCTGCCAAGATTTAAAACTTCAAAAACATCTAAAATGGGAAATGAAAAGAACTAGGCAAGAACTTGGATCTTTTTGCAAATAATTTGAAATACCCATGACAAATGTTTCAAAAGATTGTGGAGAATCTTGCTCAAAAGCTTATAAAAAAAAAAACCTCATAGAAAGTCTTTCTTATGACCATGCAAACAAGAATTCTATAAAAAATCTAAACCTAAAAAATTTTACAAGAAAAGAAAACCTTTTCAAAAGAAGTTTGAACCTCAAACTTCAAAACAAATAACTTGTTATAAGTGTGGCCAAATAGGACACATTTCAAAATATTGTAACAAAAATAAAAAACTCCATGAATTAAAAATTGATGAAGAAATCATTCAAAAAATTGAGGCAACACTGTTTGAAACCTCAGATGAAGAAACACAAACAAATAGTGAAATAGGTTCGTCAAAAAATAATAAACCTTTACAGTTTGATGAATTAGGAACCTTCGAGTCTTCTAGTGACTCAGAATCTATCTTAAAATCAATTAATATTTTAACAAAAGATCAAGAGCTAATTCTCGATATAATAAAGCAGGTTGAAGTTACGAAACTTCAAAAAGAAATACTAGGAAAGCTATTAAATACTTTTGAATCAAAACAATTTCAGCCTTCCACATCATCATCAAAATTACTTCCTAAAACTAGTTATGACTTAAAAAAAGATTTTAGAAAAAAAACAAGATCACAATCCCCTGTCACAATCCAATCTCTGCAAGAAGAGATCAAAATAGTAAAACTAGAGTTAAAAACCCTTAAACAAAAACAACAAATTGATTCAAATATTCTACAAAATCTTCTCTCCCAAATTCAAAATCAAAATTCTTCTGAACCAGAACAGGGCAGAGAAATAGAAGAAAATGATAATTATTCACTACCCTTGGAAAACAAAATTGAAAACTTACAAGAAATCCCAAAAGATTTTATTATTTTTTTTACGAGTTGTAACAACAAGAAAATACTTAATCAAAAGTACATTGGTATTTTTTGAAGATTTCAAATTTGATGCAATTGCACTTTTTAATACAGGAGTAGACCTAAATTGTTTAAAAATTAGTATTGTACCAAACAGATTTCTACAAAAATCTAAAGAAAAACTTGTTGCAACCAACAACCCCAGCATGATTATAAAAAACAAAATTAAAGCTTCCATTAAAAATAGTAATATTTCAATCAAGACCCCTTTTGTTTTATTATAAAATATAACTCATAATGTCATTTTAGGGACCCCTTTCATTAATATGATAACTTCCTATTCTGTCAATTATGATAGCATTTCTTACAAAACAAGATAAACCAAAATTGTTTTTCCTTTTATAGAAAAACCTAAAACAAATAATTTAAATCTTTTAAACGCTTATTCTATTTATAAAATCGAATTAAATTGTTTAAATAGGGGAAATAAAAACATTTAAGTTTTTTTAAACAAGATTTTCATTTCTCATAATTCAAAAATAATTACAAAAGAATTTTATAAAACAAAAAATTTAAGAACTACAAAAGAAAATCTAGGATGAAATATGTTCAGATATGCCAAATGCTTTTTAGAATAGAAAACAACATATGGTAGATTTCCCATATGAAAATGGTTTTTCTGATAAACAAATTCCAACAAAAGCTAGACCTATTCAAATGAATTATGAACTCGAACAACATTGCAAAAAAAGAGATTCATGATTTAGAACAAAAAGACTAATAATAAAGTCTAGATCTCGCTGGAGTTGGGTAGCTTTCTATGTAAACAAAAGTTCAAAAATAGAAAGAGGAACAACTAGGTTAGTAATTAATTACCAACCTTTAAACAAAGCTTTAAAATGGATTCGATATCCGATTCTACATAAAAAATATATGTTTTACAAAAACTACATTCTGCATTTGTATTTTCAAAATTCGACATGAAATCAGAATTTTGGCAAATACAAATTGACCCAAAAGATAGATACAAAACTGCATTTATTGTTTCATTTGGTCAATATGAATGGACGACAATGCCCTTTGATTAAAAAATGCTCCTTCAGAATTCCAAAGAATAATGAATGATACTTTTAATCCTTTCTCAAAATTCTATATTGTCTATACTGACGATGTTTTAATTTTTTCTAAAAATATTGAAGAACATTTTATACAGCTAAAAACATTTTTCATGATCACTTAGAAAAACGGAATGGTTGTTTCAAAATCCAAACTTTCCCTTTTTCAATCAAAAATCTGTTTCCTATGACACTATATTTCTCAAGGTACAATCACCCCTATTGAAAGGTCCTTATCTTTTGCGGATAAATTCCTAGATAAAATTCTTGATAAAACCCAATTGCAACGGTTCTGAGGATGTCTAAACTATGTCTTAGACTTCTGTCCAAATATTAATAGAATAACAAAAGCTCTCCATGATAGGTTAAAGAAAAACCCTGTCACATGGTCAGAAGAACATAGTAGAATAGTTCAGATAATTGAAAAACAGGTTAAGGAAATACAATGCCTGCATCTAGTTGACCCATCAGCCCAAAAAAATGTTGAGACGGATCCTTCATATTTAGGATATAGGATATTCTAAAACAAAAAATAAATAACAAAGAGTGCATTGTCCAGTTTACATATGCACACTAGAATGACTGTCAACATAATTATTCTACAATAAAAAAAGAAATTCTTTCAATTGTCATGTGCATTACAAAATTTCAAAGTGATTTACTCAATAAAATTTTTTACTTCGAATTGATTGTAAATCTGCAAAAGAGGTTTTACAAAAGAATGTCCAAAACCATTGTAAGTATTAATCATGTATAAATATTATTCATGTTTTAATATCTTGCATTGTAAAAATCGTTGTTTAATTTTTGCATATTAAGTATGCTCTACACTTGTAGCTTAGGCTGATTTGTGCATCAGAAACTCTATTAATCTTGCATAGTATGTTTATATCCACAATTGATATGCACCCTTGAATCCATGACGTTTAAGGCTCTAATACCATAAACGTCCTGGATTCAAGGGTGCGTATCAATTATGGATATAAATATACTATGCAAGACTAATAGAGTTTCTAATGCAGAAGATCACTGTGAGCTGCAAGTGCATAACATACTTAATATGCAGAAATTAAACAACAGATTTTACAATGCAAGATATTACAACATGAATAATATTAATACATGATTAATACTTACAATGGTTTTGGAATGCTGAAAAGAAAATATTACAAGTTTTGGAAATATTGGAGACACTCAAGATTTCTAACTCTGTGTCTTTTCTCCGTTCAAAAAACTTTGTCTTGGAAGTGAAGGTGAGCCTTCCTTATATTGGAAAACAATCCTTCTTTTGCTGACTTGTGTAGTGGAGGAAATGATGAGATTCCTTCTACTTTTTGCTTTCGGTGGTAGTGGGGAAAGAAGTGGCAGACAAGTGCGAGAAGGAATTTTCCACGAAATATCCTTTTGTCGTGTTCTTTCAACCTTTTTTTATTATTAAGTCCACAAACAAAAACGGGCTAGACCCAATACAAGGCAGACTAAACAGATTTTTGGATAAATACAATTTTTGAATTGGGCCTAAAATATTCAGACTAATGTCTTGATTATTTGATAGGGGTGGAGAGGCCAAAACAGTCGTCTTCATTATCATCTCCCAAATTAATGGAAGTTTCTTAAGCAGTGCCTGAGGAAGTTTTTGAGGATTGGGCCTTGCTTTTGAGAAGTTGGGCCATGATCCATTAGTATTCATCTTCAGTTTTTGCTGCTGCTAATTAAGTTTACCCAAAAAATTTCTAAGCCATGAATTGAGTTTGTGTTGGGTGAGGTTTCTGCAATCCCTACTTTTGGAGCCATGTGGATACGACTTATTTTTTGATACTTGGTGGAATAGAGAATTTCGTCCACCATCTAACTTTGAATCTTTTAACGAGGATTATTTGGGCGTCCTTCTGATCAATTTTAAAATACCACACTAAAACCCGTAGTAAGAAGAATTTGGTAGAGAAGAGCATTAAAGAATGAAAAATGTGTTATGTGTCTGTGTGTTTGTAGTGTGTTTTGTATAATCAGAAGCTTTCTTGGACTTCCGATTTTAACATATTTGGAATAGAGCCATACAGTATCCCACAATGGGCAAACCATTGAGGGATTTTTGAAGGATCCATGGTTGGATTAAAGAAAAATAGCCAAGTATGACTATATTTCTAGTTTTGGGTGAGGAAAACATTATACCAGGCCTATTGGTAGTCCCAATAATTGAAAGTCCTACAATGGTTTATTGTGGTTTTGAAATCGAGTAGGAATTATTTTGGGGTATGAAAGGTTGATCCCTTTTCTGAAGGTGATATTATTTTATGGATTTTTGTTGTTCAATAGGCCATTGGGCATTCTTTTAGGTTATCTTGAATTGTTACAAATCTTGTCAATTTAAGAATAGATTTGTAGTAAGGCTGGGGTTTTGATAAATCGCGTGGTTTGAAAAACCAGCCTTCTGGAAAAATATTTGAAATGACTAATTGGGGACTTTTATTGTAAAACTGGCCCTCTATTGTCCAAATGTTTTGAAATTATGCTTATCTTATCATGTATACTGAAAATTGAATCTTAAATTTGAAATTGAAATGAATTATGAGTTCTATAATTCAGGGGGAGTTTTAAATAAGAGTTAATATAAAGTTAAGTTTTTAGTTTTGAAATGTAAACTCAAAGTTAAATTGTATGTTTGTCATTTAATCAAAAAGGGGGAGATTGTAAGATACATGCCTCATTCACTATGATGTTAATATAACTTCCAAACATACAATGTATATGCATTATCTGATTAATCTAACAGTTTGGGTTGAGATACATTTCAGGAAGAATCAAACACTACACTTGGACAAATCTTGGATCTCAAGCAATCAAGCAAAGATTGATCATATCATACAAGGCTTGAAGATTATGCGTAAATTTGTCTATTGTTCATAGTGTTTATTAGTTAGATTCATCATTATGATTTCACACATCTAATATTTTCCAATTAAAACTGAAATCATAAAATAAGTGTGTTAATCAATCAATTGGTTAATCGATTTTATGATTCATAAAACAAAGTTTTCACTGAGTTAATCGATTAGCAAATCGATTACTTAAATATTTTATCAGACCTGTGCTGAGTTAATCGATTAGCAAATCGATTACTTATAGGTTTTTATTAGACCTGTGCTGAGTTAATCGATTAGCAAATCGATTACTTAAATGTTTTTTATCAGAACTGTGTTGTATGATTAAAAGAAATCGATTGGACAATCGATTGATACACTTTTCTTATGTTACAAGATTTCTACTAATTAATTAGTTAATCGATTGCATGAATGAATTAATTCATCATTTATCAGAAACATAATGCATAATCGATTGGCAAATCGATTTTCATTAAATATCTGAGTTACAGGGACAAATCAGTCGATTGACAAATTGATTTGATTAAGTGTTTGAGTTGAAGGGAGAAATTAGCCCATTGCCAAATCGATTATGTTAATGAAAGTGAATCGACTGAGTAATCGATTGTTGGATCTCGCATTTTGAACAAAACAATTATAATCAATTATTCAATTAACTCTGATATGAATTGAGTATCAGTTTCTGATAGATGCATTAAAAAAATCGATTAGCAAATCGATTAGTTCATCTATTTCAAGAATTTCAAGAAAAACAATTAGTTCATCTATTTCAAGAATTTCAAGAAAAACAAGAAACGCGAAATGGATTAGGAAATCGATTGCTCTCGAAATACGCATTAATAAAATCGATTGGGAAATCGATTTGTCTGAAGTTTTTCTGAAACTATATAAACTGAATCAATAATAATTTTCAAAAATATAGAAAACTGAAAGAATTTCATTGGCTTTTTGAAAAATACACTTTGAGAAAAATGGTTGTAACTCACAAACATTATTTGCAAATACTTAGTGTGAGAATTCATTGTGATTGAATCAAGTGTTTTTAGTTTTCTTTTTTGAAAGAACCATCTTTGTAAAAGAAAGTGTGTGGAAATCCACTATTGTGAAACTAGTGGTTATCTTTTAGAGTGTGTGTGATCATCTAAAAGAGATCTCAATCTGATCTTGCTAGAGCTTGGCAATTAGTTCTTAAGGATAGATTGGTTGTTGTTGGAGATTGATGTTGAGTTAAGATGTATAGGCATAGGAGTGCTGGAAAGTCTGTAAACATACTCAAATCATTTCTTGTAAAGGCTGGAATCGGTAAGTGATTCCAGGTCTGGATGTAGACTATCGAATAGATAGTTGAACCAATATAAAAATCCCTGGTGCACTCTTCTTTATCTTTATACTCTTTATCTTTATACTCTTTATCTTGATAATACATGCGTTCTTGAATCTCAGTTTTGAATAAGTTTTGAATCTATCTCTATACTCTTTATCTTGATAATACATGTGTTATTGAATCTCTGTTTTGAATAATTTTTGAATCTATTATTGTTAAATTGGAATTAATATTAAACAAGTTTGTTTTAATATTAAGTTCATTACTTATGAAGGAATTGATTAATCTGGTTAATAATATTGTGTAACTTCCTAAGGATAGAGGCCATTCCACCAACAATTGGTAGCAAGAGCTTAATCTTTTAGACTATTTCTCAAAAAAGAAAATGGCCTCTACTGAATTCTTGGGAGAAGGTGCCTCTTTAGCTAGACCCCCTGCCTTTAATGGGCCTGCTTATATGTACTGGAAAGAAAGAATGCTTATCTTTCTAGAGGCAAGTGGTCTTGACATATTAGATGCAATAGAAAATGATCCTTATGTGCGTAGACTTGCTGGTACTGATGGATCATTAATCATGAAACCAAGATCTGATTGGTCTGATGATGATAAGAAAAGAGTTGGCTATAATGCAAATGCCAAAAATATAATAACTTCTGCTTTGAGTGCTGATGAATTTTTCAGGATATCAAATTGAAAAACTGCCAAAGAAATGTGGGATACACTCCAAGAAACTCATGAAGGCACAATTGATGTTAAGAGGGCCAGAACTAACACTCTAATGCATGAATATGAACTCTTCACTATGAAGAAGGATGAGTCAATCAATGACTTGCAGACACGATTCACACATGTCATTAACAACATGAAATGGAGCTGCACCGATTGAATGAGTCAGAGCAAATTGGTCGGAAAAGGAAGGGACTATCTCTGAAAGCTCAAGCTCATAAAGTAAAATCTGAACCAGAATCTTGTACTGATGATTCCGAGAGTGAAACTGATGAAGAACCTGAAATCGGAATGTTGGTCAGAAAGTTCAAGAAATTTCTGAAGAAGAGAGGAAACCAACCAACCAAACCATTCAATTCAAGGACAAAAAGCTTCAGCAAGAATGAGAAAAATGATAGCAAGGTGATAACCTACTATGAATGTGGAAAATCAGGCCACATTAAATCTGAATGTTTTCAACTACAAAATCTACAAAATAGAAACAAGTTTGTGAAAGCTAAAGGCAAGGATCAACCATCTTCAAAAACTAAAAAAGCCTACATAGCTTGGAATGACAATGATGAAGAATCTTCTGAAACTTCAGGAGAAGAAGAAGCAAACTTGTGTCTAATGGCCAACACTAACTCAGATTCAGATAGTGATGTAAGTACTGCCTCTAATCCCTCTTATGAAGAATTGCATGATGCTTTCTATGAATTGCATGATGAACATATTAAGGTAGTCAAACAATTGATTTGCACTAAGAAAATGTTAGAAAAACAGTGCATGATGTATGAAGAAATCAAAAAGGATCATAAGTTGCTTGAAGACATGAATGCATTTTTGAAAAAGGAAGCACATGATAGACTCACTAGTTGTATTGAACTTGAAAGAAATGTTGAATCACTACAATTTGATTTAGGAAAATTTACTAGTGGTAGAAACAACCTGAATGTTCTTCTTGGCAACCAAAAAAATGCAAATGAAAAATCTGGAATTGGCTATAGACCAAATAGGAATGCTCAAAAGAGTCATAAATTTGTTGGATCAAAGCCAATTCATGATGTTTTCATTAAACCAACTCAAAGTACATCCTCTGCTTTTTCATGTCATTTTTGTTGCAAAAAGGGACATATATCTTTTGATTGTAAACTGAAAAAGCTTGCTAACAAGGGATGGAAACAAGTTTGGAGAGTAAAGAAACTTGTGATTGAGACTAACCCTCAAGGACCCAATCTAAATTGGGTACCTAAAACCAAAGTCTGAATTCTGTTTTGCAGGTATGCTTGACATCCAAAACTCACTCATGGTACCTAGACAGTGGATGTTCCAAGCATATGATTGGAGACAAATCAAAATTCATATCTCTAAATTTGAAAGAAGGAGGATATGTAAAGTGTGGTGACAACAACAAAGGCAAAATACTTAGTGCTGGAGACATAGGGAGTGAATCAACAATGGTAATCAAGGATGTTCTCTATGTAAAAGGTTTGAAACACAATCTACTTAGCATTAGTCAGTTGTGCGATAAAGGATACCTGGTATATTTTACATCACACACTTGTACACTTGAGCACGAGGAAGATGATAGCATAAAATTGGTAGGTGAAAGGGTAAATAATATATACATGATTGATCTTAACTATTTGCCTGCAAATAATGTTTGTTGTTTGTTATCTAAATCTGATGAAGATTGGTTGTGGCACAAGAGAATGGCTCACATACATATAAACCATCTTAACAAAATTGTTAGCAAACAACTAGTGCTAGGTCTTCCTAACAGAAAATTTACTAAGGACAAATTATGTGACTCTTATGAGAAAAGTAAATTGGTCAAGTCCTCTTTCCCACTAATAGACTTAGTACAAACTAATAGAGTTTACAATTGATTCATATGGATCTATTTGGTCCTTCTCAAGTAAAAAGTTTTGGAGGAAATCTTTATGGCTATGTTTTAGTTGATGACTTCTCTAGATATACATGGACTTATTTTCTGTCTCACAAAAGTGATGCCTTCTCAATTTTCAAAAAATTTGCAAATCAAGTTCAAAATGAGAAGAATCAGAAAATAGTTTCCATTAAGAGTGATCATGGTGGAGAATTTCAAAATGAATCTTTTGACAATTATTGTGATCAAGATGGAATTCGCCACATTTACTCAGCCCCAAGAACTCCACAATAGAATGGAGTTGTAGAAAGAAAGAATAGATCTCTAGAAAAACTTGCTAGAACAATGCTTAATGACTCTAAGCTTCCAAAATACTTTTGGGCTGATGCAATAAACACAACTACTCATGTGATAAATAGAGTTCTAATTAGGCCTATCCTTAGAAAAACACCCTATGAAATATACAAAGGTAGAAAACCAAACATTGCCTATTTTAGAGTCTTTGGATGCAAGTGTTTTGTACTGAATAATGGAAAAGAGCATCTAGGGAAATTTGACTCTAAGGCATATGAGGGGATTTTTATAGGATATTCACAATCTAGTAAGGCCTATAGGATCTACAATAAAGGAACTAAAACTATAGAGGAATCTGTTCATGTAAAATTTGATGAAATGTTTACCAAAAACTTGAACAGTACCCCTATTACAGTTGGTGATTCTCTTGATAAAATTGTAGAATTAGATCCAAAAGAACCAAATGAAACATTACCTCCAACTGACATTGGTTATATAGAACCTATAAGGGAAGATGACTTACCTAAGGAATGGAAATTCAACAAAAACCATCCTATTGACAACATCATAGGAGAAATTTCTAAAGGGGTTGCTACTAGAAAATCCCTTAGACACTTCTGTAACTTCACAGCCTTTGTTTCTCAAGTAGAACCTAAAAATATAAAAGAATCTCTCTTGGACAATGATTGGATAATTTCCATGCAAGAAGAGCTTAATCAATTTGAGAGAAACAAAGTATAGATCTTAGTTCCTAAACCAGAAAACAAACATATTATTGGAACTAGATGGGTATTTAGGAATAAGATGGACGAGAATAGAGTAATAACAAGAAATAAGGCTAGACTAGTTGCTAAAGGCTACAACCAGGAGGAAGGTATTGATTATGATGAGACTTATGCTCATGTAGCTAGATTATAAGCAATTAGGATTTTGCTTGCTTATGCTTGTATCATGTATTTTAAGTTGTATCAAATGGATGTAAAGAGTGCTTTTCTGAATGGAGATATCCAAGAGGAGGTTTATGTTAGTCAAACTCCAGGATTTGAGGATCCTGCTTTTCCAAACCATGTTTATAAACTAACCAAAGCTCTCTATGGATTGAAACAAGTTCCAAGAGCTTGGTATGAAAAACTCAATAATTTCCTTATATAGCAAATTTTTTTTAGAGGAAATGTTGATAAAACACTCTTTATAAAGAAAAAGGGAAAAGCCATTCTGCTTGTTCAAATTTATGTTGATGACATAATTTTTGGATCCACACAAATAGTAAGCTTTGCAAAGAATTTGAAAATATGATGAAAGGAAGATTTGAAATGTCCATGATGGGAGAATTAACCTTCTTCTTAGGATTTCAAATCAATCAAAGCAAGAATGGTATTTTCCTAAGTCAAATCAAATATTGTAATGATCTCTTAAAGAAATTTGGCTTTGATAAATTTAAATCTCTTAATACACCCATGAGTCAAGCTTGTCTTTTGGATAAAGATGAAAAGGGAAATTATGTGGATATGACCATGTTTAGAGGCATGATAGGATCTTTATTATATCTTACAGCTAGTAGACCTGACATTATGTTTAGTGTCTGCATGTGTGCAAGATATCAACCTATCCTAAGGAATCCCATTTACGTGTGGTCAAAAGAATTTTCAGATATCTAATAGGAACCAAAAATCTAGGTTTATGGTATCCTAAGGGATCAACTTGCACTTTTGTTGGCTATTCTGATTATGATTTTGCTGGTTTCAAATTAGACAGAAAAAGTACATCTGGTACTTGCCATCTATTAGGGAATTCACTTGTATCTTGGCATAGCAAGAAGCAAAATAGTGTTGCACTTTCAACAGCTGAGGCTGAATATATAGCTGCTGGAAGTTGTTGTGCACAAATATTATGGATGAAACAACACCTTTCTGACTTTGGTGTTGATCTTGGAAGTATGCCAATAATGTGTGACAACACTAGTGCCATAAATATCACAAAGAATCATGTAATGCACTCAAGAACAAAGCATATAGAGATTAGACAACATTTCATTAGGGATCAATACCAAAATGGTAATATCATGCTTGAATACATTAATACATCTGATCAATTAGCTGATATCTTTACCAAAGCCCTACCCAAAGAAAGTTTCTTCTATATTAGAATGAAACTTGGTATAATGGATCAAAATGAAATATGATCTTTGTAGAAAATCGATTGAGACATTGATATTTTCTCTAAATTTACTAACTTGCAATAGATAATTCGATTTGCACATCGATTATCCTGTGTCAAAATTTCAAATCAGTGTTACAAAATCGAATTCACAACTGATTTATGCTACAAAGTTTCTCAATTGTCAAAATATAAAACACGACAATCAATTTCATGATCGATTTAGTGCTCTGTGGTAGCAATAAATGCTGAACCTAAATCGATGTGACAAAATATACATCAATCTAATCGATTGGTGAATCGATTGAGGATATGGAAAATCGTTTTAAAAAAATCGATTTTATAATCGATTTTTTCTCCCAGAAATCCAAAGATTTGAGAAATTTTCCAAACTCAAACACGAGCATCGATTTGGTAATCGATTTTGTCAAATTATAAAAACTGCAAGCCAAATAAGTCAATTTGGAAGTCGATTGGAATACCTGCACTGGTAATTACAGAAATGGATTTGGAAATCGATGCTGTTATGAGAAGTTTTCCTGAACTAATATGGAAATCGATTTGGACATCGATTTATCCATTGAACAGTTACTTAAGAAAATCGATTTGGGAATCGATTTGCAATATGACAGTTGCAAAAATTCTAGCCGTTGGAGGCAACTGTAACTGAAACCTTTCATTTCCCTCCAATAACGGTAACAAAATTGATTTGGCAATCGACGTTTTATGTGCAAATGTGTAATAAAATCGATTTATAAATCGACTCTAAATAGTATCATTTAAATCCCTAAATCGATTTCTCAACACATTTTCACTATCAAACTCTCCCCAAACTCGATTTCTCTTTTCTTTGATATTTCTCAAACTTTTCAAACCTCTCAAGCTTCCCAAATCTCTTTAATGGCAAGAGTTAAACAAACACGTGAGAAACCCACCTCTTCCTCAACCTCTAGTGGTAGAACTCCTTCTCCTCAACCTACTTCCCCTCCAACAAAAAGAGTTCCTATACCCACTCATAAGATTTTGGCAAAGGATAAAGGGAAAGCCATTGCCACTGACCAAGGAAAAACCAAAAAGAGGAAGGTTCCTCAAACAGAAAAGCTGATGGGTGATGCCATGAAGGTGCCAACCCAAAAGAAGAAAAAAACCACCTCTTCCCCTCAGCCAAAGAAGCCTCAACCTTCTAAAGGCAAACCGATTGAGGACATTGTTCTTCCCCCTGCATTCCTAAAGAGGAAAATCCATGAGGCAAGAACTCTGGATTTTGCCTACTTTGATGCAAATGGATTCACCTTCCAACACCATCTCAGATTTCATGGACTGGTAGATTTTATCTCTTGCCCTTTGGAATTCTATCCAATACTTATTAGAGCCTTCTACTCGAACTTCACCCTCACAGACACTGGATTTGAGTCTGAAGTTAAAGGCAAGAAAATTTCTATGACTTTTAGGGAGTTCTCCAAGCTGTCAGGACTACCCTTCTATGGAGAAGCTATTGATGGCATAACCAATCTTGATTCTACTGATGATGCTTGGGAAACATCAGTAGATAGATACACAACCATTCAAGACTTGATGGTTGAAGGGTTTGTGGAAAGCACATCTCTCCCAATTGGTCAAATGAAGGTCCAACATAGGATGCTGATGTATTTGCTATCCAGAATGTTGGTACCTAGATCAGGGAACCATGCCATAGTTCAGAGGCTTGGCATTACTCTTCTTTGGGGCCTTTACAAGGAACTCAAGATGAGTTGGGTGTGGATTGTGCTGGTTAATATGTTAGAAACAACACAAGGAAAGCGAACGCTCCCTTACCCTCAGTTGATCACCAAGATTCTGAGATACTTCAAAATATCTGTTGTCAACGAAGAATCAGTAAAGACAACTCTGATTTTTGGTGAGTCAATTGTCAACCAAATGCAATTGAAGAAGATCAATGGTATTTGGACAAGGGCTCAACCAAATGCTGAACAAGCTGAGCAAGCTGAAAACCAATATGAAGTTTTAGCTAAGTTGTTGGAACTTATGGAGTCTCAAGCTACATAGAATGCTAAGGTGGAAGCCTCCCTTGTGCAACTCCAAGCAACCCTAAACTCAATTGTTCAAGATGTAAATGACATTCAAGACCATTTGGGTCTCAAGATGTCATTTGAAGACATAGCTGACATTGGCACACAAGTGGCTAATCAAGAAGATCAACCTCATTCCCCCACTACTAATATGCAACAGAATGATGTCCAACCTGAGCAACCTGCTAATAATGTTGTTGACACACAAGCAACTAAAGAAACAACCCCTATCAATCTTGATAGTTCTGAACCTCATGGTGAGGAGACACTTGCTAAGGCTAATATAGCAGTCTCTACCTCTCCCGTTGGTGATAATGACGAACAGCCCTAGATTAGTTGTTTAGGCTTTTGTTTTCTTTGTTGTTTTGTAATTATTTTTTCAGTATCACTTATAATAGCTTTTGAATCATTATTCTCTCTTGTATTATCTTTTTGAATTTAATGACAAAGGGGGACAATTTGAATGAATTTGAATGAATTTAACTTGGAGAATTTGAATGAATTTAACTTGTGCTTATGCTTATCTTATCATGTATACTGAAAATTGAATCTTAAATTTGAAATTGAAATGAATTATAAGTTCTATAATTCAAGGGGAGTTTTAAATAAGAGTTATTATAAAGTTAAGTTTTTAGTTTTGAAATGTAAACTCAAAGTTAAATTGTATGTTTGTCATTTAATCAAAAAGGGGGAGATTGTAAGATACATGCCTCCTTGACTATGATTTTGATATAACTTCCAAACATACAATGTATATGCATTATCTGATTAATCTAATAGTTTGGGTTGAGATACATTTCAGGAAAGAATCAAACACTACACTTGGACAAATCTTGCATCTCAAGCAATCAAGCAAAGATTGATCATATCATACAAGGCTTGAAGATTATGTGTAAATTTGTCTATTGTTCATAGTGTTTATTAGTTAGATTCATCATTATGATTTCACACATCTAATATTTGCCAATTAAAATTGAAATCATAAAATAAGTGTGTTAATCAATCAATTGGTTAATCGATTTTCTGATTCATAAAACAAAGTTTTCACTAAGTTAATCGATTAGCAAATCGATTACTTAAATATTTTATCAGACTTGTGCTGAGTTAATCGATTAGCAAATCGATTACTTAAAGGTTTTTATCAGACCTGTGCTGAGTTAATCGATTAGCAAATCGATTACTTAAATGTTTTTTTATCAGACCTGTGTTCTAAGATTAAAAGAAATCGATTGGACAATCGATTGAAACACTTTTCTTAAGTTACAAGATTTCTACTAATCAATTAGTTAATCGATTGCATGAATGAATTCATTCATCATTTATCAGAAACATATTGCATAATTGATTGGCAAATCGATTTTCATTAAATATCTGAGTTACAGGGACAAATCAGTCGATTGACAAATTGATTTGATTAAGTGTCTGAGTTACAGGGAGAAGTTAGCCCATTGCCAAATCGATTATGTTAATGAAAGTGAGTCGACTGAGTAATCGATTGTTGGATCTCGCATTTTGAACAAAACAATTACAATCAATTATTCAATCAACTCTAATATGAACTGAGTATCAGTTTCTGATATATGCATTAAAAAAATCGATTAACAAATCGATTAGTTCATCTATTTCAAGAATTTCACGAAACGCGAAATCGATTAGGAAATCGATTGATCTGGTAATACGCATTAATAAAATCGATTGGGAAATCGATTTGTCTGAAGTTTTTCTGAAACTAAAAGGGTTATGACTCAGTGTGGGTGATTATAGATCAGTTGACCAAATGTGGACACTTTTTGCCTGTGAAGACTACTTATACTGCATCTCAATATGCTAAACTTTATTTAGATAAAATTGTCTTTTTGCATGGTGTACCGGTGTCTATTATTTTTTATCGTGGGGCTCAATTTACTGCTCAATTTTGGAAGTCGTTCCAAACTTCATTAGGAACTCGTTTGAAGCTTAACACCGCTTTTCATCCTCAAACAGATGGTCAATCTGAAAGGACTATACAAATATTGGAATATATGTTTCGTGCTTGTGTTATGGATCTTGGGGGTAGTTGAGATCAATATTTTACAAAGGGTCGGACCAGTAGCGTATCGCTTGGCACTTCCACCGGATCTCTCAGGAGTTCATCCAGATTTTCATATTTCGATGCTTCGGAAGTATCTTCATGACCCATCTCATGTGATTAATCATGAAGAAGTACATTTAGATGAGAGTTTATCGTACGTTGAACATCCAATAACTATATTAGATTGCCAAGTGAGACGTTTACGCTCAAAGGATATCGTTTTAGTAAAAGTCATTTGACGTGGTCCATTAGGTGAAGAAACCACTTGGGAACCCGAAGAAATCATCCATGCAAAGTATCCACACTTATGAGGGAGTAGCAATGGAGATTGACACGTCCCACATATTTTTTTTTAAAAATATAATAATAATAATAATAATAATAATAATAGTAATAATAATAATAATAACAATTAATTAATAATTAAATAAAAACCAACTCAACCCCACCCACTCTCACTCTCACTCTCTTTCCAACTCACTCCATCATTTTCTCCAAACTCTTCTCTCCCTCTCTCTCCCTCTCGGCAAGCACTCCCCCTCCCCTAATTTTGTTGCTTTTCTTTTTTTTTTTTCTTTCTTTTTTTTTTCCTTTCCCTTCTCTTTACTTCTTCTCACTCTATTACTCAAACCCTTAATCCTTAAAAGGGATTTAACATTCCCACAAGCATAATTTCTCAAACTCTTACAAATTCTTTTGGTGGGGATTTTTGGGTTAGGGTTTGTGTTCTAAGGAAAGAAAAGGGTGCCCGTCTCTTGAGAGTTATTGATTGAGACTCATTGAGGTAAATACACAACTCTAATCCTAGTATGATTACATAGGAAAAGGTAGTTTTGTTTAAAAATCTTATTTTTGTGCTTATGGTATATTTAAACAATTTTTAGGGTTTCCTAGAGTTAGCTAAACTTTAGATTTGTCAACTGAGACCCTGTCGGCTACTCTGAGAGTTGTTGAAGAGCAAACTTAGACGATTCTCCATAGCTGTGAGTTGACGATGATCATCGTCATATATTTTTATAATGCTATTATTATTATATTACTTGTTTTCTATATTAAAGTATTTATTAAAAAATTTGGGGAACACAACCTTTGAATTTTATCTCGATTTCGTTAATTATTAAATTTAACAGTCGTTGTTATATAATATGTTATTATTTTGATTTACGTATGAGTTACAGTATTTAAATCTTGAATTGTTATGCGATTGAGTATGTTTTTCATGAATTACGATGAAATTATTTTTAATACGTGTTTTTGGAAATCGGTGTTATAATTATTAAATCGTTAATTGCGTTAGGTGCACCTAGTTACCTCATGTTGATTAGGGAGAGTTAACCGTTAGATGGAACCGCCCCTACGAGAAAGGTCATCCGTAGGAGGAGAGTTCTATCAACGAGATGTAAGCTCCTTAATTGATACGTGATGATGCGTTGCGGGATTGAGAGGAAAGGGCCATCTGTTAGATGGAGCCGCCCCTAAGGGAAAGACCACCCTTGGGAGGAAAGGGCTATCAATGAGATAAAGCCGCCTCTTGGTTCTCAAAATTTGTATTGTTACTTGTTTGATTTTTATGATGATTTTAAGGTTGTTCATTTTGATTTCATTTCGTTATTCACTGGATTTTTAATTTTTTTGTCAAGCGATTAAACAGTTATTCGTGCCTTTGGTGTTTCCCTTCTAATTGATGGTGGTTGTTGTCTTCTCACTAAGTCCTTGTGACTTACCCCTTTATGTTGCTTATTTTTTTTAGATTCGCAGGCACTGAGTAGAATCTGTTATTTGATTCAAGTCTCAACATATTTTCTTTTGGTAGGCTCTTTGATCGAGAACCATTTTTTTGTAACATTTGTTGAGTCTATGTAAGTTGCAGCTATTTTGGAGCCTAGAAAGTCTATTTAGTTTTTGGGAAGTATATTAAGCAATTTGATTATGTTATTTGAATTATGACTGGATTGAAAGCTAAACAGGAATTTTACAAAATTTGGAAATGTTGAAGTTACAGAGGATACTCTATCGAAATTTCAAGAAAAAGCATATATATATATATATATATATATATTTTTTTTTTTAAATGGTTAAAGGGCGATTTAGTTGTTTAATTGTCAAGTTAGTTGATAGGCTTGCCAGACTAGGAATATAGCTTGTGCGTCGGTCACGACATTTAATTTTTGGGTTGTGACACTTCCTTCTGTGGGAGTTTTGAACTGGTTTTACAAGATGATTCCTCATGTGAAAGTTTGGAAAGAATATTTTGAGAAGGGATTTTGAAGATAAAGAGTCTCCCTTCTCTTGAGTGTGAAGAAATGGCAGTCCCTTTTGAGAGACATTCAATCTCCTTTCGGACCATTTGGAGATTTGTGATTTTCGGTCAACAAAGCTTTTCTTCTGCCATTGAAGCTTCCTTCAATGTTTTTAGGTTGAGAAACTTGTTGGCTTTCAAGCCATTTTTGAATTTGGTTTTGGGCTTCATCCTCTTCGACGGCTTGGGCCCAAGATCTGATGGGTTTTGCAAATGAAATGGGTTTTGGGTTTTCTTGTAGATGGTCCTTCTAGATCTATTCTTTTGGATTTTCTAGGCATCTCTCAAGTCCTCCTTTGGAGAAATTCTCTGGTTAGAAAATCTATAACTGAGTTTTGGTCTCCTTTTATAAGTTCAATTTCAAAATAAAAAATACTGAGGATTGCTTGCCATCTGACGAAAATCTGTTTTGATGCAATGTTTTGGACATTCTTTTGTAAAACCTCTTTTGCAGATTCACGATTAATATGAAGTAAAAAAAATTGAGTAAATCACTTTGAAAAGGATGTCCAAATCATTGCATCAAAATTCCTAAGTGTTGAGGGGGTGTGAGATGGTAATCTCACCATCCTGTTCTCGATACCTAGGTCTGGTTGTTCAACTCCAAACATTGGTCCGAATATGGTGTATATCAACGATAAAATTCGTAATATTATCCAAGACGCATAGAGTTATCTCGACAATTAGAGTTAAATACATAGTACCATTTTTTTCTTCAAATTAAATAAAAAATGTAAACCAAAAAACTTTAAAAATATTTCTCGGACATATAATTTCTTTCAACAAACATACATAGTTGTTGTAGCATGTTACGGAAAATTTAATTTAAATTTTTTAGAATACAAATTAATGAGGATCAAGTAGGACAATTTTTTTATATTTTAGTTTGTAAACAAAAAATTAAATAAATAATTTGTGTAGAATATTGGATATGGAGGCAATGAAAGAGATACATAGGAAAATTTGCATACATGGACATACCTCACATTGTAATTCATACCCCATTTTTAGTATGACTTTTTTTTTTTTTAATTTGTTTTACAAATTGAAAATTTTACTTTTAAAATTTTTTATATGCAAATGTTTTTTATACCAAAAATTTTATTTTTAAAATATTTAATATGTAATTTTATTTTTAAAATATTTAATATGTAATTTTATTTTTCATTTTTATTATATATTAATATATTAATTTATAAATTGAATTTTTAGAAAAACAAAATTTCATACAGAAAATTTCGTATTTCTCTGAAGTAAAAATGAATCCAAATATTTTTAATAAAAAAAAAAAAGGAAAGGAGTAAAATTAGATTTTCAGGAAATATTAGATAGGAATCAAAATATTAGGGTATGAAATGATATAATTTTATATTTGGGCCAATAACCTCTTGCACGTGACATAACAAAGTCATATGTCGTCTAAGAATTATTAAACTCAACAAAAAATATGGATCACAACAAACGTATTAAAACCCAACCAAACACTGCCTTATGAGTGTGCGGTGGAGGAGATAGAAGCACAGACTTGGTTCAACTTTCAGAGGAACATGACGGTAATGGAAAATCAGCAAAAACAAGAAGATAACAAGGAACAGTGGAAAAGGTGTCAAAGGAAAAAAACCTCTTCTTCTTTCTGTTATTCTCCTATCAATAATCTCGATGATGGTTGTCTTATGCATATCTTTAGTTTCCTTGCCCCTATTCCAGGTATAACCCTTTTTATTTTTTACTTAAAATTTCAATGTTTTTGTTCAATTCAACAATACCCAGATTTTTATTTTCTTTTGTTAATTTGTTTGATTTTTTTGGGATTTGTGGTTGTTGACATTCCTTTAGGGTGGTAATTTGCAACATGAACTAGGTTTTGATTTTTTTTTTTCTTCCTGTTTTCAAAGGGTATGAGTAATTGGTGTTTAGCTTTGATTTATGTTTTCTTGTGATTTGAGAAATGAAAACCTTAGATTTAGTCTTGAGACAGTTTTTGGTGTTTTGTTTGGTGGAATGTCAAAATTTGTAGCTTAAATTTCACTACCCATCCATCATTTTCTAACATTGACCTGAGTTGGTTTTTATTTTTTAATTTTTTAATTTGTTACTTGGTTTGGCCATGCATCCAGTTTTATTTAACTCTGACCAGTCATCAACTCGGTCAATGGGTAAGTGGTCGAACCAGTGGGCTGCTAGTTGAAACACATGAACCTCTCTATATAAAATTCAAAAACCGGCCGTGTTTTACAGGTCTGTTCCAAGTTGAACTTGAATGCATGTCCGATTCGATGAGACACTCAGACCGGTCAGGTTCCGGTCCGAGCTGAGTTTAATAACACTGCATGTATCTGTTGGACATGTTGATTTTAGTGGACTATTTCACCAACCTCCAGTTTGCTGCTGGTGCACCATTCTCTTTTTGGAAGAGGATAATGGCTCTTTAGTGAATGTTCTGTCTATATTGCAAGATTTTTAATGCGTAATTATGAGACAACGTTTGGACTGATTTTTTTGCCTCCTATGCTTCTATGGTTGGTAGCCACATTTTGCAGTGACCTCCTCATTTACCAGGGTATTCTTTTGTTTGAAAACTCTTAGGCTACTTCCTTTTGAAATTCATGTCATTCACATGATTTCAATGTACTTGATAGGTTGAAATCGAGGAGTCTGTTCCTTATGTGGTTGCATTCCTGCTTCTCATCCTTTTTTGTGTAGATTTCCCCTGTATTTTTCCCACACTTTTTCTATTCTGATAGGAGTGCTTCAAAGGATGTTAAAAAAATCTAGGGTTTTGTTCTGTCTAGGGTTTTAGTCCCTGATGGTATAATGGTTAAAGACTATGTTGATAGTAAGTTGTATCTTTCAAAGACTTTTATGATAGTAAGTTGGATCTTTAAGGGACTATTTTGATGATTCGTGAACTAATTTAGGTTTTTGGCTGAGTGAGGGACCAAAGTGACAACGTCCTACACTTTCAAGAACTAAATGGTGGTTTACCTGAAAATATACTATAACATGGTTGCTGCGTTTGTAGTTTTCTTTTGGTCTTGTGCTGTTTTCTATTGTTTTGCTTGTTTTAAAAGACATTTTCTCCTCACTCTCGTACTTTACACTTTGGATGTTCTCTTAATTTTTTTGGTAAAAAATTAAAAGAAATAACATAATGTGGAGTGTTTTATCATAAAGCTGCTATTGAGTTTGCAGATCGCTTTAATACCGCACTCGTTTGCCACAGATGGAATTACTTGGCATGTCATCCTCGTTTGTGGCTGAGGGTAGATCGATCGGTTAACGACTTATCTGAACCTGGTGTTTTTCCCAACATTGAAACTGCTGTTTCCGCTTCAAGGCATGTCAAATTAATGTTATTTTGGGTGTTATTCTAAATTTTTCCTCCGTTCAATTTTTCTAATTACTGCTTTCTTTCTTACAGGCCAGGTGATACCATTTTAATAGCAGCTGGTGGAACTCATAGCGTCTCAAACATTCAAATTAATAAACCACTCTGCTTGGTCAGTTATCCAACTCTTATTGTATATGGTGGTGGTGGAATCTAATTAAACATATTTAGTTGCATTGTATAATCGAAAAAATATGCATATTTAACTGATCCGTAAAGCTTTGTTCATTTTATTTTATTTTCATCTATGTCCGGGTTTTGTTATCAAATGAGTACAGATATTTTTTAAGTTCTGCTTTTTTGGGTAAGTTCTGCCTCTAGGTGATTTTCCTTTGGTCTCTAGGTGATTCCAAGAATATATTACTTGTTTACTTTTGCTGTTATTTTGTGGTTTACTTAATGATAATTTCTTTATATTTTATATATATCTTGTTTTATTCAAACTTATATTTAATATAAAGAGTTTAATGGTCATATGTTGGCAGTATAAAACAGTTTTACACTGATATCCAATTAAAGCCCACCATTTTTCCAAGTCACATTATCAGTTTCAAAATAATCATACAAAAGTGGGGTGATGTGGCAAAGTAGTGAATTCTAATTGGATGTCAGTGTAAAATTATTTTACACTGACAGGTCATACTTTTTGAAACCTAATATAAAATACAAAAAGTTATAATAAAGGGGAACATGAGACATGGAAGCAAATTTCAAACTAATTTGTAACTCACATAGTATTGCTTCAAAAAATGAGTTTAACAAATTTTTATACATCATGGGTTGGATTTAATAATTGTTGACACATGAGGAGTAGCTTTCGTTAGAGTAAGATCGACAAATTGGTGGAATGATTAGGAAACCAAATTGATAGAAACCTTAAAAATGGAATTGGACCATAAGCACGGGAAGAATTGCTCAGACATCCAATGCCCTGCAGGAAGAATTTGCTCGGATTGAGTGTTGTAAAATATCGGCTATGGCGGATTGCAGTGGTGGATTTTTTGACAACCGTCATAGCCAATTTGTGAACGATGGTCGCGCCATGGCGTTTTATGGTGGTTTAACATGGAGGATTTTTGCCTGCCCACTATGGTCTGCCATTTGCAATTCATAACACTACTCGGACTACAACACAAAATGGAGAATAGAAAGTGCCGCTTCTTCTGCAACTAACAATCATACCTGAAGTGATTTTGTGGCTGCAGACATGTTTGAAAGTGTTCCTTCCATGAAGATTATTATTTGAGAGAAAAATAGGGTGCCAAAAGTTTTTGCAACCAAGTTTTTGTTTTTTATACTTTTTTTTTTCAGAACTGTGTTAAAGGATTTTAAACGAACTATAAAAACAATCAACTGTTTTTGGTTACTTGTTATGTCTCTGCCAAATGCCGCCGGCTCACGAATTCTTCACTGCTTGATCTACTTTTTATTCTGAAGAAACAGTAAGTGTTAGTGATAGAAAATTTTCCCATACATACTTTCTAGAACCAATGTTCTTTGTTCAGATTGGTGCCGGTGATATTCCAGATGACACAATGCTCACTTGCCCGCGAGGCTCCGACAGGTTTGCATCTCTTAAATATAGATTTTTTTTGTAGTCAACTTTTGAACTGGTAGCCAACTAGGAGCCACCTCCATGCTGCTGGATTTCAAATGGATAAGATTCTTGGTCAAATCTTACTGAATGCTTTTAAGCATGGTTACCAAATCGAGATTCAAATTGTAAATCAGAAAACCTGTTTTTTGAATTGTGAATCAAATTTTTGTGAATAGTAATATACAATGCTAATAAAAATGTCATTTTAAAGTGAAAACACAAGCGAAACAACAAAATTATAAGCTAGTATATCATATATGAACCTCAAAATAATTCAAAGTTCAGTCATAAATAAAATGACCCAAGAAAAGTGGTTTGTTACAAAGTTGACAAAAAAGGTAGTTGGCTACCGCCTACCGTAATTATGCTTAGGTAGTCATTCAATAGAATGAATAGATAGTCATCATAGTGAATGAGGATTCATCATACTGAACTGAGATGTAAGATGTGATTCATGCCCAAATAGATACACACTAGAAATTTGTATCGACTGGATTCAATTTAATACCGTTCAATTTAATATTAAATTGAGATACAATTCACATGTATTGATAACCATGATTCTTATCCTCGTGATAAGGCAATGTATTTGATTATACAGTTTTCTATCTCAACCATTATCCAGCAGCTTGGAAAGAACTCCTTGTAAAGTACCAGCATATGTTTCATCTTTAGCATCATTTTGGTATGCGCTTTTCTTCCTTTTGTCTGAGCAGTGCACTCGAGTTCCTTTCCACCTGCAAACTAGCAAACTTAACTGTGAAGGCTGAGCTGGGTTGTTGCTTGCTACATCGAAGCGGAAGACTGACTATAGACGCATGCGTACTACAATGCGAGTCAAATCCTCTTGATTTTCTCTCATGTCCAATTGTGAGTACTGCCAGTAGCAGCAAGGCGCTTCCCTTGAAAACCAAGAGCAACAACGGTGATGGGGTGTTCGTTTCTCAAACTCGCATCGAAGGAGGTGCAAAAGCAGTTTTGACAAGTGGTGATCTGGCGTTGCAACGAGTCAGAGTGATTTATCAAAGAACTTCCCTTCTTTTCTGGTTTGATGTAGAGCAGATGTAATCAAATTGGCAATTACTTGCCTGTGTTGTTGTTCTATAATTTAGTGTAGTAGATTGATGATTCTTTTTTTCTTTTTTATGCTTTTCTTCTCGTGTACCATTCCCATTTGTAACAAAAATTTAGTTTACCATGATCTCTATGATGTGTCATCTAACTTTAATGTGATCATAACAAGATGATGTACCTTATAAGTTTTGGGTTTTGTAGACAGCCAGTTACAACTCCAGAGAAATCTACCTATCTCTTTATCTTTAATTTTTGTGTTTTTTTCCCCTTATATGACTAAGATGTTGCTGCTTGGATTGCATGGCCACATAATCTTTGTTTTGTTTTACTCTTGTTTACGGAGAAAATCTGCATGGGAGAGGAGAATAGACAGAGATCAGTCAGTGTTAAACGGCGGCAATTACTTTGTACTAAAGTTAAAATATGATTTTGGTCATTTATAATTTACTCAATTATTTTTAGTCTTGTCTTTATTTTTAAGATTTTCAATTTTATCATTTGAGTTGTGAAAAGGATTGAAAAGATAGATATACTTGGAACTCAATCCATCTTCGAAAGTTACAATGCATCTATGGATTGCCTTATACTCAACATTTATTAGGTATATTTCAAGTAGCAAGGTGGACACATGTATGAGGCTCAATCCATCATGAAGCTCTTTTTTCTCGACTAAACAATGTGTTATTTAAAGCATTTATAGATTTATAGAAGGAAAACTATTGTCACATGTTATATCAATAATATACACAGTAAAAATTTGGGCTTGATCATGATTTGTCTATCTCAATTATAACCCAAGACTACTAGTTACTCCTAAGGCTCTAATGGATCGATTTGGTTTGATTTTTTTAGTGACAATAAATTCTAACCAATCAAAAATAATTGATTTGGTTTGACTTTGATAATCTTTACTCATAAAATCCGAATCAAATTAAACCGATGGAAGATGAGTTGATTTGATTCAATCGGATTAATAGTTTAAAAATTTATTTTAAAAAATTTAATAAATAAATGAATTTTTTATTCAAATAAGTTACAATATAAAAAGGAAGTGTAACTTAATGATATTGGCGCACTATTAGTACTGGTCTACTAGACACATAAATGTGTCAATTGAACTGAACACATATTCTTAAATGATTAACTGTATTGATTTCAATAATAAATCAAAATTGCATTTGTTTAATGCATTTATTAATTACAATTAATAGAGTGGTTAAATAAGTTCAGGTAAATAGAAGCGAAAATCTTGTTCTAACCTTTAATTTTATAACCCTAAAAAATAACATTTAATTTTATGACACCTATCAAACTTGAAGATAATTTGGTCCACAAATGATTCTCTTTCATAATGAGAAGACAAAAAAAACGCAAAACCAAATTTAGTCGTTATAAAAAATAAAAATAATTTTTAGTCTCTAAAAATTAAATTGGAACAATTAAATCAATACATTTTTTTTACAATTTGTTAGATTTATAAAGTAAAGATAGAGAAATGAAAAGAAAGTGAAAAGATAAAAAAAAAAATAAATAAAAAAAAATAATAACTCAATAATTTGGTAGGAGAAAAATAGTTCATTTCAAAATTAAATAATTATTAGTGTTTTGAGAAAGTTCAAGAACAAAATTATATTTCAAGTTGATATTAGTGTGATTTAATGAAACAACATAATACTAAAATATAAGGGTAAGGAAATCACATAAAGGAAATATTCTAATTCACTAAATGTGGGCTAATCCATTCGTCACAACTGTGAGATTTTCATTAGTAATTTGAGAAATCTCTTAACTTAAACTTATTTCACTAGTCACACTTGTATTTTCTTAACCTCAATATGCTTACACAAATCACTCATGTTTTTTTCTCAACTAGACAAACTTGATGAATTTTACAACAAAAAATGATGATTGTTTGGATCTAATTATAACACTATTGATATAGGTTGAACTAAGAACACATTCAAATGTTTTCATCATAAAATCTAAGAAAAAGAGCATTAGTGGATTATGATTGATTATAGTCTCTTAGAGATTGCATCTTGAAGCACCTTCTATTTATAAACTTGAGAAGACTCCTTGTTGTTGTAAATGACACATATAACTATCGGACACATATCCCAATATGTTTGAGTAAGTTGCTTGAATGTCCTCTGCAATTGAGTAAACATCCTCTTCATTATAGGCTATCATCCTTTTTCATATGAATGTTTATGATCATTCTTTTCTTGTATGAAGATGTCCTCGTAAGTATGAAAGCATCATCTTATATATGAACATGATAAAGGAGTTCCATTATTCTTTTGAGAGCTTGTGATAGCTTGTAATGAGCTATATAACATGATGTATGATCTTGCAATAAGCTATCCATTATACTTGCAGTGTAGAAGAATTTCTTCTTATTGTCTTCATGTCTAATTATTTTCAACTATGAATATCTTTCTTGAATAAGCATGAATATGATTGAAATACATGATCAAATCTTCATAAAGTGCAGATTTGTCTTTGTACATATGAATAATGTCAATTTATCTCTTTTGCAATATTATTTTTGTTCTTTGTGTTATATGAGAATTTTCCTTTTATACTATATCTCACTTTCTTTTTGTTTGATCATTTAAGACAATATTTCTTTTTTCAATTTTGCCAATTTATCATCAACTAACATTCTAATTTGGTGATAAATGATATTGATTATGAACATTTTCAGTTTTGAGGATGATGAACGTGCTTGTATATGATTATGTTTTATAAATTTCTTATGCTTCATTAAAATTTGTCCTATGACTAATACACTCAAGAACACAAATTATATCACCTAATAAGACCTCATATTAAAAACTTGTTATATGATTAATACTCTCATATTTTTTTTTGAGCATCCAAATATATCTTAAATTCTCTCATCTCATCTTCTCCTCTCTACTTTAACCATTGATCTGCCAGTGATATCTTATCAGCCCCACCACTTCGTGCTTCCTTAAGGATAGAGAATAGGCTAGACCGTCTAATAGAGACCTACGACTTAGTCTACATCAGACTGTTAGATTTTTTTTTTCTTAAACAAATAAGACCAAAATCTCTAAAAAAGTCAATTTATTTAAAAAGATTAGGCTACATGTCACGTAATAATTATTTTAATGCAATGTATTCTTTTTATTTTATTTTAATAGAAATATATATATATAGTTATATTATTAATTGTACTTAAATAGTTTGCACCCCCAAACTACGGTCCTGGAATTCAACCAATTTGACATAGGACTACTTGTAGTTGGTTTTTCGATGGTAGCCTTGACCTAGGCCAACAATCTTCTTGTGCGAGCCACCAAAAACTTGGATCCACAACATCGTATTGCCTAATGTTCCCTTAGAAAAAGACGAATTCTTCTTTGGAGAGGAAGGAAAATTGTAACGGAATAACAAGTAGGGACGTCTCTCGCGGTTATGACTTCTAACCCACCTCTTGCATATATACTAGTATCTCTCAAATAACTTATGTACACTCCAAACATTATGTGATCAATTTATTCATCTTATTGTTAATAGTTATTATTTTATATTTTTAGCATTCTATTTATTATCACTAGGACTAAATATTTGTATTATCTTTCAAGTGAAGGAATGTAGAAAGCAAGCTTGGTATCTAATCTTATCTTTGAGGTAACATTGAAAACCCCAACTCAAAATCTCTCTAGAGTGTGTTAGAAGTTGTTTGTTTTGGATATTTTAAAACTACTCAGGAACCCCTCTTTGCATGTAATATAATTCAATTGATTTTGCCAATTGTTTCGTTAAATTTTCTGTTCATGTTTGATTGGTGCTCAACCCCTTTGATTGTTTGTTTGAATTGGATTCTAGAATTTTATTGTAAAGGTTTATATGTTTCTTAGTGAATTTGTATCTACAGATCATTTGAATTTGAGGGTTGTGCTTTGGTATGGGTTGCAATGTAACGTTTCCTTAATTTAATTGATGATTAAATGGGGTTTTGAGAGTTAGAATGGCAAGGGATTATGTTGAAATTCGTAAAACAAAATTTTGCATCCTATCAAATTTGTTGAACAAATTTAAATTAGTTGAGCGAATTTCTGTCCGGAAATGAGTTCCTTTCTGTTTTAGATTCACTTAGCAAATTTGATTTTCGTTGAACGAATTTTACCAAGTTTGGGACTGTGATTTAAATGTTTCCTTGACTGTTTTGGCTTGGTTTCGGTCTCCTAATGTTTATCACATCAATTAGGAAATTAAAACCATTATCAATTAGATGTTGCATTTTGTAGGAACTTGATGTGAAACATGAGAATTGAATTGTTGTTTTCATTGTTATAGTTGTAAGTTGATTGTACTATTATTGTGTTGTTTTCATTGTTCGGTGCAATAGTCATTGAGTTGCGAATGGCTTCCTCCAAGATCCCATGGTTGGGAAATTGTAGTCACATGGGTTGCATCAATGAAAAGGACCATTTCAAAAGTTTGACCCATACAATTTTTAAGCCCAAAAGCATATATGAAAGTCACTTTAGTGTCAGACGAACTCCAAATTTCACAACTACAGAGCACTGCCTTTGTTCAGTTTAGGACTTACCATATTTACTAACGACACCCCTTGTTTTCGGACCACAGTGGTATAACAACATTGGGTCAGACCCAATAAGTCTAAGATTTGACCCAACTTATAGAATAACAATTGCTTTGATATCTTCTTTATTCTATTGAATTGCGTCTTCAATCTACACCCATAGTAACTCAATTATCACAATCCCCATAGTTATCACAAGGTGAACTAAGAGACATAGTTTTGTTTTGGAGGAATCATCGTTGGCGGGTCCCAGACTGACGATAACGCATTTGGTGGTAGACTCAATCGTGCGAGGGTGGTTGTGAATGGTCAATGCATTTGGTGGTGGATTCAATCGTGCGAGGGTGGTTGTGAATGGTCCACTTTTTGGCAGAACTTTGTCAGCCACATTCTAAATATCTTTAAACTGCATGCAATATAAGAGTCGTCGTAATTGGCCTAGATCCGCGAGTTGGTCGATATCACGTGGTTTCACCTTTGGATGAGTCACTATAAGTGTATCGATGTCAGATGGTTCTAGCAGCGACGTCATAACTATTAGATAATATTATTATATATAAGTAGTAAGGGTATTTTAGACTTTTCTATTATCTTGTATATATATTTATTGTAACCCTATCACATTAAGGTTGTAGTTCATTTGGTTTATGAAACCCTAGTGAGTTATACGTCATCCTCATCTCTACATCTTCCTCCTTTATATGTTTATCATTGTTAACATGGTATCAAAGAACTTTGATTGTTTTTTGGATCTACTATAAAGTGGTCCACATCTTATGCGACCCGTTTTGCGGCCGATACCGATTTACTTCCTTTGCTTTTGGCGCGGTTCTGCTCTTTTGTCTCTAGCGCGATTCTACTTTTTGGTTTCCGGCGTGGTTTTGCCCTTCTATTTCCAGTACGATTTTGTAGGCTCTTTGCGAGTCGGCATTGTACCCCAGAATAGTCACCTTTGGTTCTTGGTGGACTCTACTATTGACAAGTTATCCCTAATTTATTTTATCTCGTTGATGGTGTTTGTCGTAATTTCCTGTCATTATTTGTTATGATTGGTGCTAAGGATGATTCTCTTCAAGCTATTAGTGTCCACCTCTGACGATTTTTCATCATATGCATATTTTTCATTGTTTTTAGTCTTATTTATCTTTAATCATTAGTTAATTTATGGAGTTATTTGATATATTTTGTTCATTTTAGTTCATGGATTTAATGAAATATTTATGTTGTTATTTCCTTGATTAAGTAGAGATTTTTCGTAGTTTTGTGTTACTTCTTTGTTTTGGTGTAGTACTGATTTTGGTGACTAATCAACATGATATATGTGGCATATTTCAGCCATATCTAGAGTTGTAGATGTCCAATTGGAGTCAAATCAAGTGAAAATGAAAGCTAAGATCCATAGCTAAAACTTTCATGAAGATACCAAAACCAAATTCGGAATAAAAAGAACATATAAATGCATTAAATTCCAAACATAACATGTTGCACGCTTGAAGCGCGAAGTCACCGCCTGAGATGCATTTAATCACTAGACCTGCCAGAATGCGCTTGATGCGCACGACGCGCATCAGAACACATTAAAACACATCTTTTAATCACTTTTTAGGTATCTTTTTGACTATTAGGAAGTTGGTAGACTTGTGTCCTAGTAGAGAAACCTATAGGCGACTGTTTCTAATACCATTGGAGAAGTTTTATCAAGAATCCTTCATGAATATTTTTTGTAATTCTTCTTTAATCCACATCTTTTATATCTTTGTCATGAGTAACTAAACTCTATTTGTTAGGGATGAGTGAAACAAGATGAAACCCTTATTTTTATGATTTGATATCTAGTTATATGAATGAGTTTATTGAATTATTTTTCTCATCCATGTGCTTAATGCTTTTTATTGCTTGATCAACTTTTAAATGTTCTACGATTCGTATTTTGAAACAAAAGTGGACTTTACGAATGATTGAGATGAGAAATTCATGATATTGTAGTATAGTGATAGATGTAGGTAATGAAACCAATTAAATTTGTTGCAAAGGCAATAGTTTAGAAAGAGAATTCTTGTACTGTAAAGCTTAATTTTAATCTTAAATCCACTAAGGAATTAAAGGTTACTTTGGAATTAAAGGTTATGTCAATAAGACATTAGGGCAAGAATAATAAAGAGAATTCAGTAATAATTCAATAAAGGAAATCAGTAAATTGGATCAAATTACACACCATGGTTGCATTCGAAGTGAAGCTCATCTATGACATTTTCTTATAATAAATGATCAATTTTATTACTGTTGTTAATTTTAAATATTATTTCAATCAATTCTGAAACTTTTTGTTCAATTTTAGTAGTTAAATAAAATTTGATGGTAAAACGCAATCCTTGAAATCGACAATCGGTACTACCGTTTTATTATTACTTGCAATATTTTAGTACACTTGCTGAAACACTATCAAGTTTTTGGCACTGTTGTTGGGGATTGCCATCTCACTATTGAGTTATAATTTAGCTACTTATTCGAAACTTTTTGTTGTGTAATAAAATTTTCGTTTTTGTTTTGAAAAAAAAACTATTTTTCTTTTATTTTCTATTTTTATTTATTGAGTTTGATAATGTCGTGTGCTAGTGGTTTGTCTCTTCTTTGTTTGAGATAACTAATCGCGGTAGAGCATGTAAGATTGTAATGATGATATTCTACTACAATTATATGAAGAGGGTGATACTTGTCTTATATATGCTATATTACGCATAATTGAAGGACCAATTTTGAGAGATACATTTTAAAAGATCATCCTTAGATCCCTCAAATGCAGCCTTTTAGGTGTGAATTTTGTAGAGATGGACATAGGAATGAAACTTGTTTTGATGTCTATGTCGCACAACTAGAATATGAAGATTTATTGGTTGTAGAAGTAGAAGACGAGAAGTGTTATATGAAATAGATCAATTGTGAACAAATCTATCTCCTAAAATTCTATACAAAGAATTAGATAACACATACTTTTTCACATTAAAGATATTTTGGTTGAATTCATGAAGAATAACATGGTTTCAATTGAACATTTGAAAGTCAATGTGAAAGGTTATTTGAGCAAGTGGTTGAGTTTGAGAAAATGGAGAAGTTGAAGATGACGTCATTGCTGTGGTAGAAGAAGATAAACAAGAGAAGAACACGAACGAGGAAAAGAAAAAAAAAGAGATTGATGAAGTTTGAGATTCAAGATTTGTCTTGTTCATCAATGTCCAATTGAAAAGGGCATGGAAACAACATCATTTATTTATCAAGTTCATGGAATTTATATCAAACAAAAAGAAAAAGAAGGATGATGTGTTCTTCCTGTCAAATATGCCACCTTGACAATAGTTGAGGCGTAAGCTTTGCAATCTTATTTTTTTTATTTGAATTTATTTCCTTTTAATTCTGTGTAAACGTGCACTATGATGAAGAATTTGTAACAACTTGAAGTTAGTCTTAAGTTATCTGTTTGGAATTTTGAATTCTAAATTATATTTCCTTGCTTATGTCATTGCTCAATTTGACCTATTTCACTAATGCATACATTGTTGATTACTCTTTGGTACTGAAATTCTCACTTGCCAATTTTTTTTTTTTAAATAAAAGAAAATATTTTTTGCGTGTCATGCTTGGCATAATTTTGACAATTCATACTCTCTCTTATTATCATAGTTGTGAGCTTTTGAGCCTTAACACATTAATTCCTTGTTGTGTGATTTATCAGACATTCTTATCCCTTCTGAACTTGCACTAATTCTGACTTGCATCACTTGTAATTTATGCATACATTGAGGCAATTTTGTTTGGTCGTTTGAGCCTTTTTAACTGCCCTATGCAAATTTTATCCTTTGCTAGCCCCTTTGAACCTTGCCCTTTTCTTTCGGTTACTAGCCACATTATAAGTCAAAGACTTGACTTTAATTACATCACCTTAATTAGAGTTAGGTAGGAAATTTTTTATCTCATCTTGGTAAGCATTGATGCAGTTTTGTTTGGTCGTTTGAGCCTTTCTAATTTCCCTATGCAAATTTTATCCTTTGCTAGCCCCTTTGAGCCTTGCCATTTTCTTTCAGTTACTAACCACATTACAAGCCAAAGACATGACTTTAATTACATCACTTTAGATGGAGTTAGGTAGGAAAAATTTCATCTCATCTTGGTAAAGTTCTAAGTTTGGGATTGCTCATGGGTTAGCAACCTTTTATGTTTTAGGTGGTAGTTCTAAAAAATAATATAATAAATAAATAATCAAAACAAAGAAAAAAAGAAGAAGAAGACAAAAAATCAGTTTGTGTACTTTGATAAATAGCATCTTCTTGGTACTTTTGTCAATGTTTGAGAATCTCCACAATGAAATTGTGAAGAAAAAAAGTGGTAGAATAATTGGAAAATTTGAAAAAATAGTGGTAGAATAATTTGAAAATGTCTACCTAACTCCAAGTAGTTAAACCTACTATCCCAAAATGTCCTACCATTACCTAAGCCCCATTACAATTCGAAAGCCCTCCAAAAGCGTATGTGTTTGTTGCAATTGTGAATGCTAACTAGAATTTTTTTTAAGCCTATGGTAGCGTGATACATGTTCTAGGATTTGAGTGATAAATTCATAACTGTAACACCCCAATATTTTTATATATATTATATATGCATCTTTTAGTAATTTTTGTAATTTATTATTTAATTAATAATTTATTCTACATGTAAATAAATTAAATTAAAATTTACTACTCCCTATTTTACTTGAATAGTTATAAACTTTATTTTACTTAATTGTTTTGACGTGACAATTACATTAGAACGGTTTATGACATAATTATTTCCTAAGTGGATAACTGTGTATTTTGTTTATTTGATTATTTTCGATAATCATGAAATTGATGTGTTAGATACATTGACTTTATTTTTATATGTTGTCTGCAGTGATAATTTTGTCTTACTTGATTTATTTTAGTTGATGAAAATATTATTTAAATTATTTAATTAAATTATAATTTATAAAAGTTATATCATTTATTAGTTTTATTTTAGACCAAATAAGTATTTAACCTAGGAGATAATAGAGTTAGTGAAAATCCTTCATTTTATTTATATATTTTATTTAATTAATTTAGTGTGACAATAATAAAGTAACTGTTCATTTAATTTTTGTTATTTGATGAAATATATTTATATTAATTAATTAATTAATTAGTTGTTGGGGTATTTTTAGAGTGAACAATGACCAAGTCAATTTTGGTCAAAATTTAATCATTCACACTATATTTTATTTTTAATAGCATTTAATTATTGAATCATGTGTTTTCTATTTCATATCTACTCAAATGTGTAACAAACAAGAATAAGTACGTAAATTAATTCATAACGGTTGGTCATTGAATGATATTATTCCAATGGAATATCTTATTGATGTGTGCAATTAATCTCAATAAGAAAAAAATTATTCTCTTTCTCTAATCAGCTTCACTCTCCATTTGCAACATTATATTTTGTGTATCTCAAATATTTTCCAAGTCACTCAAACAACCACCCACATATTCCCTTTCTTTCTTGCGGAAGCTCTAAGCTTTTGTTCCTTCATCTTTATGAGGTTTTTGGCAGCCACAAATGTGGCTTTTGGCAGCCACAAAGGGAAAAAAACAGCCACAAATGTGGCTTTTGGCAGCCACAAAGAAGCTGGTCACAAAATTTTGTGAGGGCTTTTGCAGCCACAAAGGAGCTGAAACACGTTGGCATTTGTGAGGGCTTTTGCAGCCACAAAATACAGTCATTTGTGAGGGCTTTTGCAGCCACAAAAGTCTGCCTTTGTGAGGGCATAGGCCGCCACAAAGGACAGGCTGAATTTGCCTGATGCAGCTTTTGTGAGGGCATAGGCCGCCACAAAATCCAAGCTGAATTTGTGAGAGCTTTTGGCCGCCACAAAGGATTGCTAACTTGGCATTTGTGAGGGCTTTTGGCCGCCACAAATGCCAACGTAATTAATAAATTAATTTTTAATTCCAAATTAATAGTTTATTACATTATTATATATAATAAATTAGTATAATTATAATATTAAAATTTAAATTATAATTAAATTAAATTTGAAATATAATGTAATTATAAATTAAATTTAATATATATATATATATAATAAACTAATCTTAATATAATTAAAAATTTAAAATAAAATATTTAAACTAAAAATAAAGATTAATAATTAAATTAAAAATTAATTTAAATAATAAAATATTAAGAATAAAATATTTAAATTAATAAAAAAATATTTAAATTATTAATAATAAAATATTTAAAATTTTAATTATTAATAATAAATTTATAATTATAATTAAACATTAATTTAAATTAATGTAAATTATAAATAAATTATAATTTATACTTACAAAATTTAAATGAAGAAGAGAAATTTTGTGTAGAGAGAAGGAGGAGAGAATAGTTAGAATGAAGTTTTAGAGAGAAGTTGGATGTGAAAAAATGAAGAAAGAGGGGAGAAAAATATATATAGGGTCACCTTGGGCATTTGTGGCGGCCAAAGCAGCCACAAAATCCTGCCATTTGTGATAGCCGAAGCGGCCACAAAATCCAGCTGGATTTAGGCATCCTTTGTGGCGGCATTTGCAGCCACAAACGCCACGTGCACAATCTTTTGTGAGGGTATAGGCCGCCACAAACTCCCTAGTCACGTCACTCCTTTGTGACGGATTTGGCCCTCACAAAATTCATTTTTTGTGGCTGTAAAAGCCCTCACAAAATCCTTAAATATTTAACTGGATTTTGTGGCTGCCTAAGCCCTCACAAAATCACAATGTTGTGATTTTGTGAGGGCTTAGACAGCCACAAAATCCAGTTAAATATTTAAAAATTTGTGAGGGCTTTTTCAGCCACAAAAAAAGACCAATTTCAATTTTGGCCTTTGTGAGGGCTTTTTCGGTCACTAATTTGTGAGGGTTTTATTCGGCCACAAAATATTTATAAAGTTGGCCACAAAATAGGGTTTTTCTTGTAGTGTTTACAGTGGAGGGAATGAAATTTATGTTGCTATTGTAGTCTTGGTGATATGAGTTTTAATCGTTATCAATAATACGTAGTCAAATCGAATCTTATGGATTATTAAAATGAAAAGTGATTTTGAGATACTTGTTCACATGCATATTTGATATGTTGAAGTTATTGAGCTATAACTATGAACATTCATGAGAATATAAATTTGATATCTTGTGTGATTAAAAAGTTTATTCTAAATATTGTTATCTTTGTGGTTGCCTAAGTGGTTGGTGACTTGTGTTTTAAATATCATTATCTTTGTGGTTGCCTAAGTGGCTGGTGATTTGTATTTTAAAAAAATTGTTATCTTTGTGGATGCCTAAGTGGCGGGTGATTTGTGTGATTGTTTAAGTGAGTGGTGTCATGTACTTTTTGAGCATCATATTCATTTCATAACATATCATATGCATCTTTGTGGACGCCTGTGTGGCTGGTATAATTTTTCCCCATTGATATGGGTGACTTCTGTGTGGACGCCTGTGTGGCTGGTTATATTCGGATCATATATGTTTAGGAGCATGCATAACTTATATACATTTTATTTTTATTTTTATTTTGATTTAACTATTTGCTCTACGGTTGTTACTTATTTAGATACATTTTATGACTTTTGATATATCTTTGAGAACTATTAAATAATCAATTTCTTTAAATCTTTTATTACAAAAGGATTTTATATTCATATTTTATGGTTGTTATTTTATTATTTGGTTTGATTTTTGCTGTGGGATGAACTGACCCCTTACACCAACATTTAGGTACTAATGATCTCAAAGAGTTGAGTTGCATGAATGATGTTTGGTTGGTGCACGCGCGTGGGAAAATGGGACTTTTATTTAAAAATAATGTTTTATATTACAAAATTTTTGTGGTACATTGTAAAGTTATTTACTCGTCATCATTAACTTTTAATAAAAATGTGGAAGTGAGATTTTATTCCAATTGAATGTCCTTCATTTCAGTCAACATTGTTTCTTTTGAATTTCACTTAAAGAGAATTTATTTTATTTTAGAGCATAAATAAATATTGATTTTGCAAATAAATGAATGAATAATATTTTAGCAAATTGCATTATGTTCTTTTACAAAAAAAATATATCAAGTCATTTTCTAACGCATCTTCAAATTTTCACATGATCAATTAATTATTCATGAGAAAAAGAAATTATATTTGTTTATAAAAGCAAATAAATATTTTTAAGTAAATTTTTTGGATTAAAAATTTTTTGGATCATTAATTAGTGAGGTTGTATGAAGAGAGAGTTGAACTTGACAAATGAATGCTAAGTATATAAATGGTGTTGTTTTATTTTGCAACCATGGAGCATGATGAATGTTTTGTAGTAGTTGAGACTTTATAAATTGAGTTTGATGTGATTTAAGAAATTGAGTTTAAGTTTGTTATTAATTGTACCAAATCTAAAATTAATTGTTGCTTGTGGACAAGCAAGAAATTAAGTTTGGGGTTGTGATGACTCTTTATCATATATGCATATTTTTCATTGTTTTTAGTCTTATTTATCATTAATCATTAGTTAATTTAAGAAGTTATTTGATATATTTTGTTGATTTTAGTTGTTGGATCTAATGAAATGTTTATGTTCTTATTTCCTTGATTAAGTAGAGAGTTTTTGTAGTTTTGCGTTACTTCTTTGTTTTCGTGCAATACTGAATTTTGGTGAGAAATCAACATGATCTATATGGAGTATTTAGCCATATCTGGAGTTGTAGATGTCCAATTAGATTCAAATCAAGTGCAAATGAAATCTAAACTCCGTAGCTACAACCTTCAAGAAGATACGGAAACCAAATTCGGACTCCAAAGCTAAGCTCCAGACAAAAGATGGTGTGCGCTTGAATCGCGAAACCAGCGCCTGAGACGCATTTCTACACCAAATCTGCCAGAATGTGCTTGAGGCAAGGGGTGTGTATTACAGCCCATTAAAACACATTTTTTTTTATCACTTTTTAGGTATCTTTTTGGCTATTGGGAAGTTGGGAGACTTGTGCCATAGTAGAGAAACTTAGAGACGATTGTTTCTAACACCATTGGAGGAGTTTTATCAAGAATCGTTCATGAATAATTCTTTTAGTTCTTCTTTATTCCCTATCTTTGGTACCTCTATCATGAGTAACTAAACCCTATTTTTTAGGGATGAGTGAAACAAGATGAAAACGCTTATTTTTTTTTAATTTGATTCCTAGTTATATAAAATAGTTTATTGAATTATTTTCTCATCTTATTTAATGCTTTTTATGTTTGATCAACTTTAGAATGTTCTACGATTCGTATTTTGAAACGAAAGTGGACTTTAAGTATACTTGAGATGAGAAATTCATGATATTATAGTCTAGAGATATGTGCAGGTCATGAAATCAATTAAATTTGTTGTAAAGGCAATAATTTAAAAAGAGAATTCTTGTATCGTAAAGCTTAAATTTGTCACTAAGACATTAGGACAAGAATAATAAAGAGAATTCAGTAATATTTCAATATAGGAATTCATTAACTAGGATCAAATTAGACACAAAGGTTGAATTTGAAGTGAAAGTTATCCTTGACATTTTACTTATAATAAATGATCAATTTAATTACTGTTGTTAATTTCAAATATTATTTCAATCAATTCGAATTTTTTTAATACAATTTTAGTAATTAAATACAATTTGATGGTAAAACGCAATCGTTGAGTTCGATACTTGGAATTACTGTTTTATTATTACTTGCAACGATTTAGTACACTTGCTGAAATGCTATCAAGTTTTTGGCGTTATGTGATGAAAATATTTTTGATTGGAAAAGATATGTGGGGTTATGTTGATGGAACTTCTGTTAAGCCTATAGATAAAAGGGATGAAGCTAAATATGCAAAATATCTGAAAACTTTGAATGTAGTAATTCAAAAATCATTACTCGGATTAATAATTCTGTTCAGCTGTCTATAAGAGTGCAACTAGAAAAATATGATATTGCTAAAGAGATCATATTAGGGCCCTTAAACTGAACCATATGACCATTCAGGAATCTATTTGGTAATGACTAATTTGTGGGATTAATTGACTCTTCTGGATTCAACTAAGTTAAAAGTTGATAAAAGCATACATTGATCAGAGAGAGGAGTAAGGTCTGGTTTGCTTTCTGATGGCTATTCGTGATGATTTTGAGGCCTTTGTGGGGGGTATTTTGAGTCGTTCCTCTCTTCCTATTGTTGAATCAGTAGTTAGTGAATTGTTAGCAGAAGAAATCAGACTTAAGACTCATTCTACTGTGTTAGACATGGAAATTCACTCAAGTCATCCATCTGTTTTTGTTGCTCCTATTCAAAAAGGAAAATCTCAAGCGAGGGTTGGGTTTGGTAATGATGGATTTGAATTTTGGAAAGCAAAAGGTCATTGTAAAGCACATTGTCGAAAATGAGGGAGAGCACGTACGAATAATTTTAGGGGGCCATTGTCCAATATTGTTGCTTCTGCTCCTCCTACCATTGACTCTAGTTCTAGTTCTTTATACTCATTTGAGACTGCATCCCAAATATCTGATATTGCATAACAACTTCAAAAACTTCTTGCCACAACTTCTAAAGGTTTGAACTCCTCTAGTATGTCAGCTATATCTCCTTCCATATGGATTCTTGATTCTGGAGCATCTCATCATATGACATATGATGATAAATATTGTGTCTGTGAATCCTACCTCGTTTATGTCGGTTATGACTGTTGATGGTACTGATATGCCATTAGTAGAAATTAGTTCTATCTCCACACCTAACTTGTCTTTTTATGATATTTATTATATTCCTTATCTTACTTTGAGTCTTTCTTCTCTTAGTTAAATATGTGATATCAGTTATTTAGTTATATTTTCTTCCACTTCTTGTTGTGTGTAGGATCCACATTTTGGGAGGCTGATTAGGACATGCCATAGACAAGGGAGATTTAATGTTTTGAATGACCTGCGAGTCCCAAATACTACAGCCTCAACAACTACTAATGACTTATTATCTAGTTTTGCTTAAATTGTTCGCCTTCTAGTTTTTATTTATTGCATTCTCGCCTTGGACATGTTTTTGCTTCTAGATTAAAATATTTGGCTTCTACTGGAGCTTTAGGAAAGTTAAAAACCAGTGATATTTCAGATTATTGTGGTTGTACAGATATTGTAACACCCTGATTTTTAACATTGAGAGTGTAATTTTTTTTAAACATCTAAATATTTTTAGATAAAATATTCATAATCGTACTGTAATTTAAATTAGAGTAAAATATTTAATTGTAAAATTATTTTCCAAACGTGATTATTAGAATAATTTTTTAATTATATTAAATGGTTTCGACACAATGAACTTACTTACAACCGAACAATTCACATTGACTAAAAAAAATTACAATTGTTTGAAATACATAAATTTCATTGCGACAACAACATTGTAATAAGGAAGGGAGAATATATAACATCCTTAAATAAAATCATAGGATGATCATTAATCTAACTGAGGGTGACTGGTTACTGAGGATCCACGAGTGACATCAAACCTCACTGCTTCTGATTACCAATCCAAAATCATCGCTCTGTCACGTCTTCAATGTAGTTGCAATTCCAGCACGACTCAAAATTCTAAGAAGCTAGGGCATAAGGTCGACCCAGAATAATAATAGAGGATCAAATTCTAACAAACATACTAAAATACAAAGCACAAAAGCATTACATGGCATGACATCAATTGATAAATAAACATGCATATAAATATCATCATATAACAAACACGACTCATGTGACAAAGCACCTTAATTCAATTCTTATATGCTAGTGCACATGATTCTGGAATTTCCACACCCTTACAAGGGCGTAAATCATAAATGTACCACCTCTCATAGACCAATACTAATTATCAAGGTGCCACCTTTCACAAATCTACACGATTTACTAGAGTGTAGTCTATCACAAACCTACGTGACTTCAAAATCATCGTAAGGATAAGTTGGACCAATCAACTCAAGGAACCACCCCATGGCCCATCACGATCACCACTAACACTAGGCCCATCATGGTCACTACTAACACTGTGGCCCATCCCGATCACCACTAACACTATGGTCATTGCGGTCACCACTAACTATGAAATGCATGAGCATACTCTAATGTTCCACATCAATCATTATGTAAATGCAACTATTAAAAGACTCCCCTTTTAATACTCATTAAACACTAATAATTTTTAATACTTTTTCACAGAGCGTACTCAAGACATATTCTCGTCAATAAAATTCATAACATATATGTTATCAGTAAAATTCTCGTCAATAAAATTCACAACACATATTCTCGTTAGTAAAATTCATAACACAAATACATAAACAATCGTCTGCACCTTTATTCACCACAAGCACAAAGAACATACATACAGACACACTCTGCATTCAAGCATATATAATATCGTTAGAAAATATCCTTACCTCGATGATGCTTTATTACATAAGAAACTTACGCTACACCATCATAACCGATTTCACGTTTCCAACGACATCTCTCTGTTTCCTTGTACCTTAAACCAATCAACTGATTTAATTAATACAAATTTCTAAAACAAACCCTAAGTGAACTCCAGGATCGTCCACTATCCAAATCAATTAGGATTTGACTTTCTCTTAGGTCCCCTAACTTCATAACTAATTTTTGGTTTAGGTACTTTCTCTTAGGTCCCCTAATTTTCAAAATATTTATGCCACACTTTGAAAATCTCAAAATTGTTTTTCAAACTTATAGAAGTTCGAACTTTGAAAATCTTTGTTTTTAATATAGCTTAGGACAAAATGTTTTCTTAACAAAATCAATCAAAGACAAACATACTCACACGGTTTGAAATTTTGAGTAAATCATCAATCAACTACATAAATTTCAACATTTTAATATTTAAAAAACTAGTAGAAGGTTTGTATCAAAAAATTCTTATAAAAAGAAACTCAAATACTTAGAGTTCCAATATTCTAACTATTAAAAATTATGTTTATGTCAATTTGACATTTTTCAAACCTTAAAATTTATTAACTATGATATATATAAACTTTCATACAAAAATCACATTTTCTCGTCAACACAAAATAGTTCCCAACTTCACAATTTTCTTTTAAGTCTCCAACTAAAATCTTCATTTCTAATAATTCCACATATCAAATCCCAAAATTATAATCGATCATTGTTTTTCAAAACACCTAAATGCTTCTTCAATCTCGAATTTTAGCATAAAGTTAACATCTTTATTATAAAAATAAAACTTTCAGCTTCAAAACTTAAGATTGAAACTTTGTTCATAAAGTGAACATTTCTCTTTCAAACCTTTTTGATACACAATGTTTGAACTCTTATATATATATATATATATTCTTTTTTAATTATGATTTGTTCTCAAAATCATGAAGTTTGAAATTTTGTTTCTCAAAGTTAAATCTTTTCATATATATTGAAAAGTTAATATCAATGACTAAATTTTTTTAGTTCAATATATAGAGATGGAAACCTTGTTTTCACAAAAACTCCATGGATAAAACCTTTAACACCTTAATCATAAAACTTAAAATCAATCTTTATAAAAATATTTTAAACATTCTTTCTATATATATACCACTTGGCTAAAATCCATTTTACTCATCCAAGTCTTCAAAATAATTTCCAAATCCAATTTAAAACATCTTAAATAATCAAGGACAACAACTCATATGATTTCAAACATTAAACGACTCAAATTTTAATTTAAAAAACCATTAAAAATCACAAGAGAACTTTTTCCTAACTTTTTTAAAGTTCATAAAATTTGTACCACTCAAATACTTTTGAATTAAAACAAACTACAACAATTCATTTATCGCTTTATTTCAAAACTTATTTATAAAAAAATTTCATGACCTTTTCGTTCCTATCTCTTTTACTTAAAAATTTCAACCTAACAAACATAAAATATTCAGAGTTCTCCTCACTGTTAACTCGTTATCAACAATCTCGGTTCATTTTTAAGATTCAAAGAACTAACTATATAAACATAGAGAATTATAAAATTTACTTCAAGGTTACATTACTCAAGAAAACTAATCAATTTTTTTTCCAATCACTCACTTACTTTAAAATCCTCTTTCCACAACTTTGATTATTATTTGTTTTTAATAAAAAAAAATACACAACTTTGGTCTCCAAAAACCTTAACATCTATTTATCATTTTAATTAATGAAACACATAAACCAAACACACTTGTGAAATTCTTTTTAACTTTACTAACTTAAATCCTCCAATAAAATTTCTTATTTCAAACTTACTTTCAAACACAACAACTTACAACTGGCAACACAAACTCAAAACGTATTGATTAAAGTTCCACGTTGCTGTCAATGTAAACGTTGATTTTTAAGCAACAATAGGACTTCGAGATTTCCAACTACAACTAATCCTAACCTACATCCACCAAGACGATACTGAGAAGCTAAAATAATCCATTTGGTTTGAAAGATTAGTAGATAATTTCTTAATAAAATAATCTATTTAACAAAACACAACAAACAAATTTTAACAATCCATGGAATCATGATTTTTTTTAAGGAAAAGTGTAAAATCAAAAGATTACAACTATACAAGTTTCGATCTATCAATGAAAAAGGAGGAAATAAAACTCACCTACTAGATACAATCTAGCACTACCAAGCAAGAAACAAACTTCTTATTCTCCTCCAAGTTTTCTCCAAGCTTACGAACCACCTCCCAAAATTTCCAAGTTTTTAGATGCAACTTCTCTTCCTCATGATATGATTTTAGAAAGAAAATAAAAGGAAAGAAAGGAGTTTTCCCCCTAAACTCTCTCTATCTCCTTTGTGAAGGAAGTAAGGAAGTAAGATGAAAATAAAATGAATCTCTCTTACTCCTTCTTGCTAGCCTCAGCCATTCACCAAGAAATAGAGGTAAAGCATATGATTTTTCCAACAATTTAGCTACATGATTTTAGTAAAGGTGGTTAAATTTTCACCACACAAAGTCACATAAAAGTCCATTCTAAACTTTCACAATTATCCTTTATAACACCTACTCATAATCATATCACATTACTTACTTCTGGATCTATTTTATTAAAATATTTAGATATTTTGTGATTTTATGTTACATCATCTTGCTCAGTCTCCGAATTCGTTCTTAATTGAATAGCATTTTGCACACAATTAAATTTCTCAGTAACAAAAAAACTATAAATTTCTCGTCAAAATTTGAACAGCGCATATATCTTGCATGTTTTCAAAAAAACTCAGCAAAAAATTAATTTTAAAATTTCAACAATGTCAAGAAATTTACATAGTCACTTAACATCAAGAAAACATGCGAAGAATTTTTTAGAGATTAATTTGCAAGCTAGGCAAACAACAAACAATGAAAACGGTAAACAAACAAAGTAATAAACAATATAAGACATAATTAGACAGTAAGTCTTAATTATTGTTATAAATAAATGACGAGACTTACAAATACTCTCCACCAGACATCTTATATTGATACTCCTCAACAAAATAGAGTTGCTGAAAGGAAACATCATCATATTATTGAGACTACTTGTTCCCTATTGTTGTCTGCTTCACTTCCTAGTGACTTTTGGGGGGGGAAACAACTCTTACTGATGTTCATGGTATTAATAGAACTCCATCACCTGTCATAGAAGGTTTGTCTCCCTTTGAAATATTGAATGCTTCTATCCCTGATTACTATTCTCTGAAAGTCTTTGCCTCTAATTGTTTTGTTCTTCGTTCACAAGTAGAGCACAATAAGTTGTCTTCTTGGTCTGCGATGTGTTCGTTTTTTGGTTGTGGGGATGGTGAAAAGGGTTATCGTTGTTATGATTCTCATGCTAGAAAACTATATATTTCTCATAATGTTGTTTTTCTTGACCATATACGTTTTTACTCTATTTCTTTTATTCTCATATTATTAAGAGTTCAGAACTAACTCATGTTGATTTGTTCAGAACTACTACTCCACATGATGACATCCCTCTTGTCCCTCCGACTGTCTAATCACCTCATATACTTTTTGATCCTTCGTCTCCACCTCCTCGTTACCCCTCTCGTCACCATAAGACTACTCAGGTACCTTATTTTATTTATTCCACTTATTCATCTTCGTTTTCTTCTTTTTTAACCTATAAAGAGGTTATTCTTGATCCACTTTTATAGCAGGCTATGGTAGATGTACTATATGCATTGCAGAAAACTAATACTTGGGAGTTAATAGCACTTCATCCTGAAAAGCGTGTTATTGGATCCCATTGAGTATACAAGATCAAAACTAAGTATGATGGATCGGTTGAGCACTATAAAGAACGTCTTGTTGCTAAGGGATTCTCTCATCAATATGGTATGTATTATCAAGAAACTTTTGCTCCTACAGCCAAGATGGCCAATATTCGTACTCGTATTGTAGTTGCATCTATTTGTTAATGGTATATTTCTCAAATAGATGTGAAAAATGCTTTTATAAATGGTGAGCTTCAAGAAGAAGTCAATAAGGTCCCTCCACAAGGAGTTTCTTATAATCAGGGTGAAGCGTGTAAGTTAAAACATGTTTTCCATGGTCTTAAATAGGCTCCTCGAGCTTGGTTTGAGAAATTCTTTACTATGATCACTTGGTTTTTGCTCCAGTTAACATGATTCTGCATTGTTTATAAGTTCTAGCACTTATGGTCGCATTATACTTTCTTAGTATGCTTATGATATGGTTATTATAGTGATGATGTTAGTGGAATCAATGAGTTAAAATTACAGTTAGCTAAGCAGTTTGAGATGAAGGACTTGGGAACTCTTTGCTATTTCTTGGGGATTAAAGTTTCCTATTCTCCTTAAGGCTACCTTCTTTCTTAATCTAAGTACATTGCCAACATTTGAACATGCTCGTATTTCAGATAATAGAGTAGCATATACTCCTCTTGAGTTGAATGTGAAATATGCTCCCTCAAATGGTGTTCCTTTACCAAATCTCACTTTGTACCATACTTTGGTTGGAAGCTTGGTGTATCTTACGATTACGAGACCTGATATTGCTTATGATATTCATATTTTCAGTCTGTTTTTTTATCTCTCCTACTATAGTATAGTGGGCAACTGTTCTTCGTATTCTTTGTTATCTACAAGAAACTCAATTTTAGAGCCTTCTCTTTTTGACGTTGTCCTCATAGGAGTTACGTGCTTATTATGATGCTGACTGGGCTGATGACACCACTAATTGTAAGTCCACCACATGATTCTGTATCTTTCTTGGAGACTCTCTTATTTCTAGGAAGAGTAAGAAATAAGACATTTTCTCTCGCTCTTCTACAGAAACTGAGTATCGTGATATGGCATCCATTACTGCTGAAATAATTTAATTGTGTTGGCTTCTATCTGATATGGGTATCTCTCTTTCTTAGCCAATTCCGATGGACTACGATAACAAGAGCATTATTCAAATTTCTCATAACTCGGTCTTTCGTGAACACACCAAGCACATTAAGATTGATTGTCATCTTACTCGTCATCGTCTTCAATATGAAACCATTACTCTACCATTTGTCTCCTCTTCCTTGTAGATTGTTGAGTTATTCATAAAGATGCATTCCATTAAGCATTTTGTTTTCTGGTTGACTAACTGTCAATGTTTCATGTTAATGCATCACAAATTGTAGGGAGATATTAGATAACATTATTATATATTAGTTGTAAGGGTATTTTAGACTTTTCTATTCTCTTGTATATATACTCTTCGTAACCCTATCACATTAAGGATGTTGTTCATTTGGTTTATGAAACCTAGTGGGTTCTATGTCTTCCTCCTCTCTTCATCTTCCTCCCTTTTATGTTATCATCGTTAACAGGAACAATTGTGCCTCAACACTCTCTTTTTTATTGTGTCTTTTATATCAATGCACATGTATACCCTCCCATACCTTTTGTTTTTGTGCCTCCTTTAATGCCTTCCTTGCAGAGAAAGTTTATGTGATACATGTTTTTTATTTGTAGGGGTGTTTCAAAAAACCAGAAACTGAACCAAACAGCATAATTGAACTGAATTGTTTTTGAACTGAACCCATTTATAAAAATTGAGAACCGAACTACTTTCGAGCTGATTTTTTAAAACTAGAACTGAACCGAATCGGTTTTCAGTTCGAAATAACCAAATCTTACTAGTTTTCAATTTGAAAAAATTGAACCGAACCGATTTTCATTTCAAAAAACTTAAACCAAATTTATGTTTTTAGAAATAATTAGGGGTAATTATGTAAAAGTTGGCCTATATAAACAAAAAAAACTAAGTTAAACTGGTTCAGTTCAAAGTAATAAACGGGTGCACCAATTTATAAAACAGTTCAATTCAGTTTGTTGAACTAAAAACCGGTTCAGTTCAGTTTTTGCAAACTAAAATTCAGTTTGGTTCAAGTTTCAAACGGTTATAGTTCAAAATTGAACTTTGCCCACTCCTAGTTTGTTGGTCGTCTCTCTAATCTAGTGTTGTCCCTTCGTTACCTTAATTCGTTGAATATTCTTCTGAGTTGCATTCTGATTCTATAATTTGTCATTCTTCTCTTCGAAGATCATTGTGTGTGGCACGTCAATTTTCAAAATCTCATCACATCCCTCAATTTTTCTCTTACCCAGGTTATTTTTGGTTTTTATTACAATCAACTTCTCGTACTTTTCTTTTTTCTTTACATGCATCTCTTTTAGAAGCATGTTAATGATAGTCATTTTCATTACTAGCGCTTATAATCTTCCTTCCAGTTTTATGTAGTTTACGTCCCGTAAATTATTGATCCCGACACAGATCTGGCAGGTCGGACCATTTGATGCGAACTCTAACATCATAAAATGCAGAAAATATGAAATTAATATCAATAACTGAAGATAAAAGAATGTATTATTTCTGAAGATGAAACAAAAATTCAATAGAATGAAATCCTATTGTCCATATAGTAATGCTTCTTCATATAAATATATTTTTCTGCCCAAACCTTCGAAAGGTTGTAATTGATAATACGATAAACAATGTTACTATCCACACCCCTTACATTACTATCCACACCCTTTATATTTGTAAAAATACCAAAATATCCTTTGATATTTATAGTATTTTTTACAATTTTACTAACCCATAATTCACATTCATCAACATTCATCACATCTCATGACTCACATATGAAAAAATCACCATATCTCACCAACCCTACCTCATAATCGTTTAATACTCACATAACTCACTCATAGCCTACACCATCAGTTTCTTCATCACATTGTGGTTAAAGTGACCTAAAAATATATGTTTGTTTGTCTGTTTCTGAGTTGAAATTTTTTTTCTTCTAAATATGGGGATTGTACGTGAACTCAGTTCACGTACGTTGTATTGCTACATGAATTAAATTCATGTATGTTAAAAAAAAGTAAAAATCTCATAATTTATGCAATCTTAATTCACGTACACATATGTGATTTAAGATTACGTAATTAATCGAGTTTGAAAATTTAACCTCTCAGTATGTACACAATCTTAATTCACGTACGTGAACGCAAATTAAGATTGCGAAATCATTGAAAATTGAAAATTAAACCATTTATGTGAACTCAATTTAATGTACGATGATGTGGACTGAGTTCACGTTCATTTACTAGAATTCAGTTTACGTAAACGTGCGTGAACTCAATTGACATAAACTTATGTGCAATTGACTTCACGTAAATGTTAGCAAAATCCTGAAGATGGTTAATGATGATTGATGATGATTTATGAATATGATTAATGATGATGATGGTTAATGTTTAAGAAAATAAGAATGATGAAGAAGATGTTGAATGAAGATGATGAAGATAGAATAAAAAAGAATAAGATTGGTTATGTTAACAAAGAGGAAGAAGGGAAGGGTAATTTGGAAATTTTGATTTTTTTAAACATTTGAGGGGTGTGGATAGTAAATTAGAGGGTGTTGGTAACAAAATTGTATCATAAATGATAACTTCTCCCTCTTCACTATCCCTTAATACCAAATCTCCCTTTATGGATAATGTTAAGTGAATCTTAGACAATTGGACCTTCAACGAGTAAATATAAGATACCTATTAAGAAACATATTGAAATAAGTACATATAACATTTCTTCAATTGTACAAAAATAGATAGATAGTGCTTGTTGCGGATCAAAGTCATATATTAGTAACTTTCTTATTTCATGAAGTTGATTAGGTATTAAAGTTATTTTTGCTAATTAATTTATGTAGGACAAGTGTCACTATTATAAGCAAAAAAATTAGTTAAATTTTGGTTACTATTACAACCAAAAGATAATTACTTTTGAATTATTTAATGTTATTATTTTGAATACATTATTTATTTATTTATTTATTTCAAAACATTTAATGTGGATAGTTGAATATTTGACATTAAATATTGATAATTTAGTAAATTTAACTTATGTTTATCATTAAATCTAGAAAATTACTTGCAGTTAATTATATTTTTTAATATTCGTGAAAGTAATTTTTTTATTTATGATGGTGACTAGAAAAAATATTTTTTTTTATAAATTGAAGTATAATTTCATCTTGAATATTTTAACTTTGAACTTTTCATCTTATTTCTGTCACAAATCCATGAAATTTGATATATTTTAGTTTTTGTATTATTATTAATAAAGTTTTATTTGGAGTTTGAGTGTTACAAAAAGAAACAAGGAGAGCGTGATTGATCGATGAAAAACAAGTGAGCAAGTTGCAAAACTCAAATTTTTTTATGATAGATTATTTAATTAGTTTAAATACTATTTTATTGAGTTAATTTGATATTTAAAGTGTTTTATGTATATGTTGACAAATATTATAATTAATTTTTATGTGTGTTTGATTTAGGGCTAACAAATAGTGAAAATAGAACAACTAAAAATAAAGGTCGTAAATATAGGGAAGAAGGATAACACATTAATTTATCTTTCATTACCAACCATGTAGCTATGTACAGTCCCTTCACCTAGAAGGATTTAATATAATAGTTCAAACCCAATTACAACCACTTAACTTAACAAGTTAAGTCTTCTCAACATTTAACTTGAAAACCATAAGTCGTTGAGAATTTACAGCCTCTATCAACCCCGGTTACACAAGTTATGTTTCTTAGTCTAATTTTTTTAAAATTAGTTGAGAGTTATGTTTCTCAGTCAAATCCTTGTAAGCTTTGTTTACATTTTATATTTTTGAAGAGACAAACTGATTTGCATTCAAAAAATCATTTAAAGCATATATTAATTCACTACAAGTTAGATAAAAGAAAACCTCCATTTCCACATTGTCTTATGAGCCAGAGTTAGAATCTATGTCAGCCATTATAGCCAAGTTTACCAGTTCTTCATCATCAAAAGAGTCATCATCAGAGTCACCCCATGTGATTAGACATTTCTTCTTGGTCTTGGATTCTTACCTTTGATTCCTTTTCTAAAGCTTTGGACAATCTGCTTTGAAATATCTGAGTTCCTTGCATTCAAAACAAGTGGGTTACTTCTTGTCAATGTCTTTGTCTTTACTCTAGTACTTCTTGAAATCCTTTTGGGGAAAGTATCGCCACATGCGTTGAATTCTCCTTGAAATGAAGGATAACCTTTTTAGTTATGAATCATCATTCCGACTTTCTGAATGCTTGCAAGGCTTTCTTGTCTTTGGTTTTGAGAGCTAAAGATTTTTGCTCCTTCTTAGACTCATCCTCTAATAGTTCAATTTCATGAGACCGAAGGGAGCTCATCAATTATTTAGAGGTAGATTGTGCAAGTCTTTAGCTTCCTGAAAGACAGTGAATTTAGGTCTCCACTTTTTACATAGACTTCTAAGAATCTTTTTTACGAGGTCTGCAGTTGTGTAGCTCTTTTGTAGTACCTTCTATAACACCCCAAATTTTAAATAAATATTTTCTTAATGAAATAGGATTTTAGATAATTAATTTGATTTTAAAACTATTTTAAAATATATGTGGATAAATCTTGTGACTAACTTTAGTTATATAGAAGTTTTCTATGATACACTAATTTTGTATATATTTGACTACATAAGTGATATAAATAACAAAAATTATATTTTATTATTTTATATATTTTTCTATCAATAATAGTATTTTTAGAGTAAATATTTTAAAGAATAAGATTTTAGGTGACTCTACATGTATACGTGTGTTTGTAGTTACTGTGATATTTTTTGGTATGTTTGGCCGAGGTTAAGTGTACACATAATTATATTTATTTATTTATAAACATATTTTATTTTAATTATTTATTTTACAAATAATTATCTTGATATATTAGTAATTTTAATATTGATTTTCTTTATTTTTTTATAGTTGCACATATTTATTTTTATTATTAAGTAATATAAATTGTTGATGTTATTTTTATTTATTTTATCATTTCAAATATTCTATAAAGATGATGTATTTTTATGTGATTATTTTGAAAGATGTTATAGTAATAATCATAGTTATTATTTTGAATATGAGAGTTTTGGTTAAACTTATATTTATCTATGTCTAGGATAGATGATATTATGTTAAAATGAATATTTTTGGAGTAAAGTTTATAGAAAAGTAAAATAAATTATTTATTTATTTATTAAGGACTTTTCGAAATACTAAAAAATGAATTTTGGATCAGACGACTATTTACACCCTTATTTTCTCCTTTTGCATATTAATTTGGGCTATTACTGGTTGGACTTTTTCTTTTCTACACCTGCGAGTTGTTTATTACACCCCATTTCTGCTTCAGATCGGACTCCCCTATGTTGGGCCTTACAGACTATTTTACTCTTGCACCTGTACATCTTTCATCTACACCCCTCAATCTGCAATTAAAAACAAAAGGCTTAATTGCAATTTTGGTCCCCTAATTTAGTTGAATCGTGAAAGTAGTCCCCCCATTTTGTTTCTCTCCAATTTTGGTCCCCAAACATAATTTTGGTCCAAAACTTGATGAAATTTCATTTTTTTTAAAGTCATACTACACCATTTATGATCATAGATTTCAAGTACAATTATTGAAAAATGAGATCTTGAGGCATGATGTGACTTAAATAAATGTAAAAAAATGAAATTTCATCAAGTTTTCGACCAAAATTATGTTTTAGGGACCAAAACAGGAGATAAATAAAATAGGGGGACTACTTTCGTGATTCAACTATCATAGGGAGACCAAAACTACAATTAAGCCAAAACAAAAAGAACAAACAGGCATAACACCCTCTTCCTCTCAAATTAGTCCCATCAATTCTTTGCCATTTTGAAAGGATCTCAACCTCTATCCTACACAAAATCGGCCACTAAATCCATTTTTGGCATCAATTTTATCAATCGTGACTCTGTTTAATCAGAAACAGCTGCGTTTCTTTCCTTGGGCGAACTGTTTTTGGCCGATTCTGATCACCATGTTTGTCATCTCAAAACACCAACATCGTTTTTGGATTCCTCTCGTTGAAACCTTCAAGAAGCACTACTCATTTGTATTTTTCGGTGAAGTTGACGTTTGACCTTCCCAGCGCTCCGACAAGTCGATGAGACTTTTTCTGCACCCTTTTCTCATCGTTTTGACTCCAATTTTGTTCCTACGTTATTACTAATTATTTAACATTTATTTTTATGCTCCGCATAATTTATCAATCACGTCTCAACGATTTTGTGAACTCGTCGTTTATTCGGATTCGCTCGTTGTACGTTGTCGATATGCAATTGTTGTTGAACATTTCGATTGATTTATGTGTTTGAGAAACCGTCTAAATAACTTAAAGGGTGAGAGAGAGTTTGAATTCATGAGTATAATATAATGTGAGATGACAGGGAAAACCGTATTTCCCAACGATTCATCTGGGGCTTGCTATGTACAGCAGTAGCCCTTTGAGTGATAAATTGATTAACGTGAAAATATGAAAATTGTGAGATTAAAATATGGAATAGAAATATTTATAAGATGTTGATTGATTTAATTTCGTTAAATCCGTGGTATTTGATATTATTATGATATTTGATTTGAAATAAATTTGATGCATATGTTTAATTCGACGAATTTATATAATGTAATAAACAAATATGAATGCATGATATGATATATGTATGAGGAATGATAATGCAGATTTTTTTATGTATGATTAATGATGTTATAAAAATGTGATGAGAATATTGAATACCCCATATATGGTGAAATAGTGATGATTTATAAAGATGATGCTCTTAATGGAGTAGCCTAAGCTAACGAGGGGAGAAAATAAATATTGGAAATTTGTGAAGTGAAGATTATTTTGTCATCATATAAGTAAGGTCTGACAGATCTAGTGATTTCGGAGAAGTACAACTGAGCCTAATCATGGCGGTCCACTGTTGAGCCTTAAGGCAAGATCGTTAGACCTTGGAAGTATTCGGGTGGGGAATTCCTAGGTGACTTGGAGGTAGCACTCCAAATGTCGGGAGCTACCACGCAACACATGTATACCTGAACTATCACGTATATGTGTCTCAGGTTGAGTTGAGGGGATCTATGAGGACAGGGACAATTTGAATTGTCCGTCCACCGGGATGGTGGCATAGTATCAAGCCTCCTAACCAAGTACTTTAGAGTTAGAATGGTACCACATTGTGATTTAGAGTCTAAGCTCATGCATAGCATTGCATTTCCTTGTGTAGTGTTCTTATTTATATTATACTATTAACATGATTTCAAAACTCACTTCCTTCGTTGTTTGTGTTTGTGTTTGACTAGCTTGGCCCTGCGTTTGCGAACTCGCAGTTGTTACAGGTTAATAAGTCTTGAAGTTCAAGTTTGGGAGGAACCCCGCTCTGATAGGTGATACCAGGAATAAGGGTTGTAATTTGTATTTTACTTATTTAATTTTAAACCAATTTTTGTATGAAAACCTTTGAATTAATAGTTAGTTTTTAGAATAAAATCAAGTAACTATACTTAAATCAAACTTATCGAGATTGCACTATTTTAATGGAAAAATTAAGTTTAAAGTGTTCTATATTATTTTTTAGAAATGTAACACCCCGTTTTTCAAAGCGATGGTGTATTTTTTTTTTTCAAAAGAAATTAAAATAAAACAGAGAAATAAATAAGGAAATACCTTTGGATAAATATTTAAGTCATTTCAATTTATAAGCAGCGGAAAATTTTTTCGAAATCTGAATCCAAAGTATTTACACAATAACAAGTGATATATGGAACTCGTCAAAATAAGATGCCATACTGACAATAGTAGTAAAGATACAATCTTCCAATTTAAAATAAAAACGCAATTCAAAATAAAGACATATGTTCCCTCTATGTCAACCTAATCTGATCATTCTACCAAGAAGCTATACACCCTGAGTAATCACCACGCGCCCCGTAGGATCCTCCTAACATAGCTCCAGTCAAGCATTCCCATCCACAGGGTACGAACCGGTAGGATTGTCCTAGCTCTCATCTGAGGGCAAAGCCCAGATATCCACAATAGTTGTAAAGGGTCACCAACCGAAATTAATAGTTAACACATAACATTTAAGTTCTTAAATGCACAAATAACCTTTTCAACTTAGCATGCATCTTAAAAGGATTTTCCATATGCTAAAAGTTCATATAATGCTTGCCAAATGTAAATGAAATCAAAATAAGGTTCTCAATCAATCAAGTAATACATAACTGACCAAAACATTGAGACATCAAGTGAGCAATCGGTTATCTAACTCAAAATGAGGATTTACACTGAGCCAATCGATTTCCTAGAATTATTTTAGTGAAACTGGACTTTGAACTCACTACAATCGATTGGGCAAATCGATTTATGAAGGTCTGAACCCCTGCATTGCCAAATCGATTGGGCAAATCGATTTCCTGAAGGACAGAGCCCCTGTAATGAATCCAATCGATTGGACAAATCGATTTCCTGAAAGACAGAGCTCCTGTGTTGAAGCCAATCGATTGGGCAAATCGATTTCGTGAAAAATGTCTGAGATCTTGAATGGCCAAATTGATTTGGTCAATCGATTTCCCTGCATAATCTTCTAAAAATACATAAACTAACTCATTCACATTCATACACAACTCCAAATCTTAACACTTAGCAATTTCAACATGATCACTACAACATCATGAACTTTGAAATAGTCTTACAATCCAACATGTTATCACAAAATTCCAAAACATAACACTTAGCATTTATAATACAATCATTACAACATCATGACTTTCGAAACGGTTTTACAATCAATTTCACTTACACACAATTTGTTCCAAAACATTGACACTTAGTATAATCATCACAATCACAATGTCATCTCAAGTTCAAACACTCAATCATACACTTGAAACAAACACGACTCGTGTGTCAAGCACCCTAATGCAATGCGTATATGCCAAAATGCATGGACTCGAAATTCCAAACCAAAACCCTCCTCGAAGGGCCGTAAATCATAATTGTACCGCCTATCGCAGGCCAAAGTACCAATTACCGAGGTGCCACCTATCACGGGTCTGCACGATTTACTAAAAAGCATAAACCATAAACGTACTGCCTATCATGGGCCCGTACTATTTACAAAGGTGCCACCTATCACGGGTCTGCACGGTTTACTAAAAAGAATGTAAATTGTAAATGTACCGCCTATCACAGGCCGAAATACTCTTTACCAAGGTGCCACCTATCACGGGTCTGCACAATTTACAAAAAAACCGTAAATCGTAAATGTACTGCCTATCACGGGCCAAAGTACTATTTACCAAGGTGCCACCTATCACGGGTCTGCACAATTTACAAAAATGTAAATCATAAATGTACCGCCTATCACAGGCCAAAGTACTATTTATCAAGGTGCCACCTATCACGGGTCTGCACGATTTACAAAAAGCATGAAAATGCATGAGCATATACTGACTCCATCCACAATAATCGTTAAGTAAATGCAGATATTAAAAGATTCCCCATTTTTAATACTCATTTAACTTAAACGATTTCCACGCCAAACATTAAGCAAACATACCTATTAAGAGATTTCCCATTCTCAATATTCTTTTAACTCAAACGATTTTCAAAACAACATTAAGTAACCAAAACATTAAGAGATTCCCCATTCTTAACGCCCGGTTAACTTAAACGATTTTCAAACAACAATAAGTAACCAAGACATTAAGAGATTCCCCATTCTTAATGCCCAGTTAACTTAAACGATTTTCACAAACACACATTAAGTAAACAAGACATTAAGAGATTCCCCATTCTAAACGCCCAGTTAACTTAAACGATTTTGACAAACACACATTAAGTAAACAAGACATTAAGAGATTCCCCATTCTTAATACTCATTTAACTTAATGGTTTTCAAAATTCCACACAAAACAACTCAGACATATTATCAAATTCAATCCACGATTCACACCAAAACATAACCATTCATTTCTCCACAAAATCGTTTTCACGACAACATTAAGTAAACACAGACATTAAGAGATTCCCCATTCTTAATACTCGTTTAACTCTAATGGTTTTCAAATTTCACACAGAACAACTCAAACATTTTATCAACTCCAATCATAAACATCTCATATTTCATCAGTATTAATTAAGAACGCGTCAAATACAACAAACACAGATCAACACAACATACCACTCATACACATCAAATTACATTTACTCAAAACATACACAAATGAGTTAAATTCATTTTCCCCAAATCAATACTTTAACCCTAACAACATTCTTTTCCACACAACCACAGATAAGTCCCTAAATGCAAACTAAAAGTTTGGAAGGAGCTCTTACCTTCACGTTAGCTGTAACGTGCGATTACACTGCCGCGGGTAAATCTGGTAAAATCTTCCGCTCGCAACGCCGCTTCCAAAGTTGGTTCTCTAGCACCGTAGCGTGGTAGTGAGTAACTTTCCCTTCTATCTCTTTGCGAAACGAAGCTTAGATCTAGGTGAAACGGGAAGGTTTGTGTTTGACGGTTTTTGAAATCCCTAACCCGTTTTCGAATCTGAGAAGGAGGAAGGAGTTGGGAACTTGATCTTTCTCACCCACTAGCCCTGGGTTTCGATTTTCGAACTCAAAGGAAGCAAGAAAAATGAAGGGAAAGGAGGAAGTAGGAGACGGGATCGCGAGGCAGGGAGGAGGAAGGAGAACTTCTTTTTTTTTCTTTCTTTTCTTTTTCCTTCCTCTCTATTTCTTTTCTTTCTCTTCTTTCCTTTTCTTATACATATATACATATACAATAATATATAATATATATATATATATAACATATATATAATAATTTAAACCTAAACCAATAAATATCTAACAACTCTCACATCCATCACTTCACTCACATCTCCAATTATTTTGATAAAAATATCTACTCTCGTCAGAACTCAATTGTCAAATACAATTTTCAGCAACCTGAGATATTTTGAACAAAACCGCCCATAATTATATTCTTCGAAACCTAAATGAATTATTCTTCGACGAATAATTTTAATCTAATTTCCAAAATTATATTTTCGGCCTTTAACTCACTAAATACTGAAAACTGGGTTAAAAGCCTAAGCAATTTAACACAAAATACCCTCAATCAGATAATTTAGGATTTAAAATTACGGATCTTACAAGAAACATGATATCCTAAATCAAAAATAAACTTTTTTTTATTGGAAATAGATTTTTATTTATCCGCTGAAAATTATATTAGAAAATTATATATATTATTTTGGGGTTTAGGGTGTCACACCTTCAACTCTAAGACCAAAATATGGAATCTAGAGAACATCTTCTCGATGTCTTCATCTTCGTCTATCTGAAAAAGCTCATATTTCCTAACTAAGAGGTTAGCATTAGCTTCTTGGACCAACTTATTTTCTTCGTATGTTAGAATCAAACCATCATAAATACTCTTTACTATTTCCTTCTTTGTGCACTTATCAAACTTTTTGAATGTGATTGAATTTATTCTAAAGGTTCTAACATTATGATGCATCCTATACTTTTTTGTTTTCCGCAACATTCATTTATTTTAGGGATATTTTAGTATGATCAACATTCGTAGGATCTGTGTATCCATCTTCAATTAAATCCCAAAGTTCAGCATCTTGAGAAATAAAAAACTTTTGAGTCTTTCTTGAAGTAGAAATGTCAATTTACAAGAAAGGGGTTTAAATTGTAAATCTACCTTTTTAAAATTTCCTGTTAAAACTTGGTCGTGAAATAACTCTGCCTCTGTAAATCCGCCTTTTTAGAAATAACTCAAGATTTATCTTGGCCGTGAAAACAGAAAATGAAGAACATCCTTGGTTCTTGACTAGGCAACAAATAATGTTCTTAGTTAGTTAAAATCAACAATTTAACTTATATATTTAACTTGATAATCAAACAGACTGAAAGTAAAAAAAAGGGAAGAGATATTACTCAAGGATATATCCTAGTTCACCCAACTCGGGCTACGTCCAGTCCTCACAACTGTGAGATTTTCCACTAAGTTTTCAAATGGAGAACAATCTTGCTTTTACACCACCAGTTCATATCAACATTGATCTGTTACAAAGTAAAACCTTTCCACCTAGAAATGAGTTCAAACAGGTTGTCTATCAATCATTAGATAAGAGTTTACACTTAACCTCTTAACCATAAAAGAAGTTTCTATAAACTACTCAAGCTATGTTCAACACTTATTGTCTTGAGTTTATACAATTATGATTTAAAAGGTTTTGTTAGAACTGATTCTATGATTGTGAGTGAGAGACTTTCAAGTATAAGTGTAAGTTAGTGATGGATTTTCTTAGCATTTGAAGTTATGCGTTTTCCTTGAGCTTGAGGTTCCTTTTCTAGGCTTCAAGGAGGTAGATGATATCTATTATGACCGTTGAAGAGGTTCTTGTTGTCACCTGTCAAACTTTGACCAAAGACCAGACTTTTTGGAACTTGGAATGTTAATGTTTTGAATATTCTGCGTTTCTGTTTATGTGTTAACAACGAATGATCTGTAGCTTCTCATTCTTGATTGTGATGATCCTTTGTTTATGCACACAAACATCTCAGAGATGTGTTTAATGGATTTAGATTAAGACTACCTTTTGAATCATGCAAAACAAGTCGGAAAATGATGTAACAAAGCTGGAGAATGATGGTCAGTAAGTTCGAGAATGTTCATACATTCTAGACTGATGTCATCATACAGGAGAATGATATTGATCATTATGGAGATAGTTGTTAACCATTCTATAGGATGATGTTTGCTGCTAAAGATCAAGTGAAATAGGCTAGAAAATGTTTATCAATCTGCTGCTGGAGAATGATAATTTGTCATTTTTTTCTTTGAGTTCTACCTTTTATCCTTTGATCTTTTCGAGTGATTCTTTTTCCCATATGAGAGATGTACATTCATTGTATATGAACTAGAAATCCATTCGCAATTTGCAATAGCTTTTCTTGCATTTAAAATTGATTTGATCTTGCTTGTTAGTTTTTTGATGCTTAGCTTTTGCCTTTGTTAATCTTTTGTATTAGATCTTTCTGGTATAATATTTGTGTACCTACTTCTTCTACCTTCGTAATAAGAAATGATTTATCAACTGACCATAAATGTTCTTGTCAATTGCAAGCCATCAACTTTGGGGATTAATCTTGCTTTTTATTCTTAATGGATTGTATTACTTTTGTTGACCATTTTCTTTTGAAACTGTCCAAAATTATCTTGAGTATATAATTATGTTCCTTTGTAGTAAAAACTGGAGACTTGCAATGTAGATGGTTGTACTTTCACTGCCCATATCGATATTAAACTAAAGAAAACTTTGTTCTTTGTAAACTTGAATGTTCTTGGATTAATGTTGTCAAAACTAGAACGTTCTTGATTAATGTTATCAAAACCAGAACGTTCTTAGATTTAAAGCTGTGAAAATGATAATGTTTTCTGTTTTTCCAGACTTCAGTTTTAATAACCAGAACATTCTTCAATTTTCATACTACTGTCCATAATGATCATAATGTTGTTAAGAGTGTTCTTCGTTCTTCACAATCGAGCTGGAGAATGATCAGTCTTGCTTGAACTTGATTGATTCATCTTAATTTATAGCTTTTCTACTATGTATTTTGAATTGATTCTTCGATGAGACGAATCATTTATATTTCTTGAAGATTACAAATCACATGATTTTGAAATACATAAACAATGATTGCGAAATCCAAGAGCAAATTCTTCTTCAAAAGAGGAGATTATTTGTTCTTGAAATCTCATAACTATGGAGAACATTCTTCGTTTTTGCCAAACTTTTGTCAAGAACATTCTCTGTTATGTATTTGTACTTTTGCTTCCTTTTAAAATCATCTTGGTACCGATTTATAGCATAATGTGATCATTGATTGTTGTTTTTTAACATCTTCTTCATGAAGATGTTATCTTGAAGATGTAATAATCATTCTCTTCAATGATTGATATATGATACATTTCTTTTGAGATTATTTCATTATTGAGTGGATACTTATGCACTTTGATGAAGTGAATGGCTTCTTTCTTGTTTACTTATGCAATTCATGTTCCTTAAACAAAACTCATGTCCAATGATTAGTAGACCACCATTCATAAAACTTAATCTTGCATTTCATAAGATTTGTTATCATTAAAATATACATCAAAAAGGTTTTTGCCTCGACAATGTCCTTATTTTTTATGATGACAAACCTTTTGAATTAATCACAAGAATATATAAAGATATGTAATTAAACTCACCCTAAACACATGCAAGAGTTTAATTCTTATCATTCTAATTAGACTCCCCTAAACATATGCAAGAGGTTAATTCTTAACATTATTCTTTAATTATTTCCATCCTATCCAACATATATTTCTCTCCCTCTTTTGACATCTATCAAAAAGGTTGGGGAATAAAAATGAAGTAAAAATGTAGGGAACAAAGAATGAGTATACTTCACATAGAAATCATGTGGTTGATCAATGCATTCATATATCAAACTTGCAAGTTTGCATTTAACATCAAGCAACATAACATGTATGATGATAAAAAATTATTTTAGTTAATATTGCAATCAAGATATGGATAATGATAATATATGCAATATGATATAATTATATGCAAGCATTTTACACACTTGAAAATCTTTCAATGAATATATTCTTCTCTTTTTTTTTAAATGAGTTGACTTTTGTTTTAAGAAAAAAAAAATTCTAAAAACTTCCCCGGAATATTATGAAATGAATATCCTTTAATAATTCAAAGTTCCATAAAACAAGTAAGATGCCTCTTTGCTCTTTATCCTCTATCCCAAGAGGCAACATTTTGATTTGAACATGATCATACTTACTTGCTATAAATAGATCCATTTTTCATTTTTAAAACTAGAGATAATGAGCGCATACATGGAAGTGAAATAAGATGGATATGATATCAAGTCAAATATAAATTCTCTCTTTACAAAACATTCTTATGCTAAGAATGTTTTTATTTTTCAAAGACTATTTTTTTAAATGTATAAAAAATATGCCAAGAGATTTCCTCACATTAAAAAATTGTTTTGTTACAACATTTTTGCAACCACACAAATTAACAATAAGGCACATGTTCAAGGTTACTTTCGTTTGTATGTGTATATGAGATTTTTTATTGTTGTTATTTCTACCTATCATGCTTAAAATATATTTAAACACTTGAGATCAATTTTCACAGAAGAAATAAGCAAGAAATAAAACTCATTTGCAAATATATATATATATATATATATATATATATATATATTAATATGCCTCAAAATGCTCAAATATCAATTTTTGACTTGATACCATAGTCTTTATGGGTTAGTTTTGAGTTTTAAAGCAACAAGAGACACAAACCATTTTCATGAAGACTAAAAATATATTCTCTTGTTGAAATTCTTCAAAAATAAATCATAAACAAGGATATATATTTAAAACATGTTGAAGTATGATAAAAATTAGGCATATGCATGTATAAGTAATGACAAAGAGTGATGTGGTCAATTTAAACTTTAAAGTCATACTTGCAAAAAAATAAAAATAGTATGGATGCTTAATTTTAAGAGCATACATTCAATCACATAATATCATTAAACAAAATTATTCTTTTTTTTTTTTTCATGATGCACTTATATGAATTGGGATTAAGTGTACCTCATTTTGTGATCTTGTTCAACGAAGAGTAATCTTCAAATAGTTTGTAGCTTCTCTCCATGCCCGTTCATTTATCTTGATTGATGGTTGAAATGAGACAATTTTAGCTTTTGATGATGAAAGAGTTCCTCCATTTATGACATTAATTCAAGATTATTCTATTTGGCTTCATTGATTTAATTTTTGACTATTTGGGAGATCATTGCCATGTTATTATTGGTATCATCTTTGAATGACATTCTTTTTCTAATTTCATTAGTTGTATCCCCAATGATTTGATTTTGAGGATGATCACTTATTGTTCTTCAGCTTCTAGGAGGAGTATGAAACAGAGATTGTTTCTCAATCTCATTTTCTTGGGAAACATTATGTTGTTGTTGTCCATAATGTTCTTCCTCTTCATCATCTTTTTTACTTTTATTTGGACTTGGTTATTGTTCCCAAAGTCACAGAGCTTCCAGTAGCAGTTTTGGTATCAGTAACAAATTCATCCCAATTATTTCTTCCAATACTTTGAGGAAATATTTTGGAGAAAAGGTCAATAGTTAGATAGGTGTAGAAGTGCCAAAAGCAAATGGTTCCAACTCATTTTAGAACTTGTTGATGTTCTTCAACCATATCATCATGATATAGAGTAATAATTTTAATTGGATGAAGCATATAAACTATCAAGATCATTATGCTTTTATGGAGAATGTTCTGCTCTTCTAGAGAATGTTCTGCTCATGTGGAGAATGTTCTGCTCTTGTGGAGAATGTTCTGCTCATGTGGAGAATGTTCTGGTATGAATCGTTTTTGCTTAAAAGGGTATTTCTTTTAGATCATCCTTGTTTGGCCACTCCATGATCAGACTTTGGAGTTTTCATGGATGATATTATCAACTTTGTGATTATCCAAATTTAACATTTGTAATTAATTTTCTTCACCATCCTATCTTTCATCATAAAAATCAACATATTCATCAAACATAATATGCATAATTTCATCTATAGTTTGGTCTTTGAGATTTTATATTCTATAATATTTAGACAATGTAGAGTATTCAAAATATATTCTTTGATGGCATGTTGAAACATTTTTCCATACTTTATTTATCAAGCAAAGCATAATGATGACATTAAAAAATGTTTAAAGTATGGTATGTTTTGCTTTCTATTATTGGATAAAATTAGATATGAACACTCAAGAGATGTATACTTTGATTACATTCATAAAGTAAAAAAGAAAGTTATTGTCAATCTAAAGCCATATTTTCCTCCAAAAGTATGGTTATTTATTTATTTTTTTTTTTATAGAAAAAGCATGGTTAACTTATTGTACTATTTTTTTTAAAAAAAGTAAAAACTAACATTATTTAAATATAGAAGTTATTGTCAATCTTAATCAATATTTTGTATCCAAAAGCACGATCAACTCAATCAATTGCTTTTCTTATAAATAAAAAATTAAAACATGTAAGACATGACACCCATTTTACTAGAATATGAATTGGTATAACCATAAGTGCTGAATAAATTCTTCCACCATGTGGTGGCTATTAATTTGCACAGGAGGAATAAAAAAAAATTTAAAGAAAAAGATAAACTTTAATAACTAATTTAAGATATCGCGTTCCTCTCAAAATATATATGGAACAATTCAAACTTTATTCTTCAATTAAAATAATTCAATCTCAATAAACTTGATTTAGCTATAATTTTTTAATTTAATTCCAAAAACTTAATACTACTTATAAAATTTTCATACAAAATGTTATTTCTAATTAAACAAGTAAAATACAATTCACAACTCGTATTCCCGGTATCACCTATCAGAGTAGGGTTTCTCCCAAACTTGAACCTCAAGACTTATTAACATGTAACAACAACAATTTTACAAACACACGGTCAAGTCAGTCAAACACAAACGACAAAGAAGGTGACTTTAGAAATCATGTTGATAGTATAATATAAGTAAGAATAACTCACAATTAACCATTAATAAGTCGTATTCTTACGCATACATTCTTCAGGGAAAAAAATCATATTATAAAGTAAAAAATAACTAATGAAAAATTAATACAATTCACTATAACATCAAATCATCTAAGAGAAATTATGATCGCATACGATACACATTAGTCACAACAAAACAATCACAAGAAAATGCAATAATATGGAAGAGTTTATACTCTACTTCATAATTTAGTATCATTCTAACTCTGAAGTACTTGATTAGCAGACTAGATACTATGTCACTACCTAAGTGGATGGACAATTCAAATTGGTCATGGTCTCATAGATTTCATCAACTCAACCTAAGACACATATACGCGACAATCGAGGTAAACTTGTGTTGCTTGGTATCTTCTGACATTTAGAGAGCACCTACAAACAACCTAAGAATTCCCCATTTGGATACCTATAAGGTCTAACAATTTTTCCTTAAGGTTCAATAGTAGACTACCATGATCAGGTTCATTCAGTTGTACTTCCCCGAAATCACAATGCTTGTTAGGCTCTACCTATATGATGACAAAATAGTTTCCACTTCAAAAGTTCTCATCAACATCAAATATTTCCAACATCTATTTTGTCTTATCGTTAGCCTAGACTACTCCATTAAGAGTGTCATCTTTAGTACAAGTTGGAATCATCGCCATTTCATCAATTATGGAGTTGTTTCAATATTCTCATCACAAATTTATAACAATATTATCATTAATCATTAATCATACATCATCATTATCATTATATATAAATTCATCACAAATTTATTACATCACTATCATCAATCAAACATCATAATCATCACATAAACTTATCACAAATTTATAACATCACTATTATCAATCATTCATCATCATCATCACATAAATATATCACAAATTTCTAACATCACATTAACTCGTCTAATCAAACATATGCACAAAATTCATTCGACAATAAAAATCACAATAATATCAAATATCACACATTCAACAAAATTAAATCAATCAATACCTTATAAATTTTTCTTTTCCACATTTTAACCTCACAAATTGTATTTTTATAAATTAATCAATTTATCCCTCAAAAGGCTATTATTGTATGAAACGAGTCTTGTATGAATCGTGGGAAATACGACTTTTTCGTTCACCTCATTACATATTATACTAATGAAAATTAAAACGTCCCTTACCTTATTTAAAGTGTTTTTTTTTTTTTCTTTCTATTATTACTTTTATTTTATTAGAAAAAACTAATAGTTACTCAAACTCATTTTTAATAATTTCTTAGACATAATTCTGTTTCCAAAAAATTACTATTTATTTTAAGATCAATACTTTATAAAATCAATAAATTAAAGTAATTAATTTTTTAAAATATATTTGTAACCATAACTCTCATACTTAAAATAATAGTAATAATAATGATAATTACTAGAATATTTTTTATAGTAATCACATAAAAATGCTACCATCTTTATATAATAGTTAAAATATTAAAATAAATAAAT
>JBBPBS010001130.1:7463194-7489513 GCA_037974835.1 Cicer judaicum
CAAATCGAAACTTAAAATTAAAATAAATGACCAAATCGTGAAAAAAAAAAAAGATAAAGACTAAAACGTTAACTGAAATTAAGTTAAGGGACTATAGGTGGTATTTAGCCTTTAAAATATTACACTAAAATACTATTATTTTAAAAAAATATATATAATAATAAAATATAATACTTATTATTTATATTATTCATTTAATCCAATATGTATAAAACTAGCATGTTATATGAAGCACTCATATAACGAAAACTAATTAAAATTTACCGATATGTATTCTAAAATAATTTTAACACAATCAATAATTTAAAATTTTATTTTATTAATAAAATATTTATCATAAAACTTGAAATGTTACAGATATTGAATGCATTATCATGCAAAATTTAACACATGCTTGTTCACGTTTCAATCTCTGTGGGATGGATGACCTTGGATGAAAACTTATCACAAGATGTTTTTGCAATATCTATTAGCAAATTGTAAAGACTAGTACGACTATTAGGATAAAAAATGGATAACCTAACAAAACTCAAGAGGGATAACCAAATCATTATATGGATAACCAAATCATTATATGGAGCAGCCATAAACCTAACCTACGAGGAATCTTAATTAACCGAAAATTTAGTCTCATACATTGTACCAAGTTACAAACCAACTATTCCTAAAGTATAAGTTAAGCGAAAAAAACAATGGAGGTTTTCTTTTTGTTGTCATTCTCTTACCACTAAAATTACAACTTCTAAAATTTATGCATTTAATTTTAAATTTTGTTTTTCTTTTCTGATTTTATATTTGACAGGTGGCTATTGCAAAAGATCCCTTATCATCAGCTGATGATCACAAGCTGAATAAAGTAGACTTTACCGAAGATAAATAGAGATTAATAGTCTTATTCACATCAGGTCTAATAGACTATTTTTTAATAACAAATACTAATATTAATAAAGGTCATAGGCCCATAATGAACAGCCTAACTTATTCTCACATCTAGTTGTATAGATGAAATTTTTGTATAAGAAAATAAGCTTTACAAATAAAATTTATTACATAAGAAAAAAAAACGCTTTCCCATTTGTGATCCAATTAACGTTTTCTGAATTGTTGTACAATGTCATGGAATCAACATAGTTATACATTATACTTATAAATCCCTAACTCAAACATGACACTTACATATCTATTTCATAAAAGACACTGAACTTTGCTCAATTACAAATACCTCCTATTTATATAAACTCGGTTATTTAAGATTTTTCCATAAAGCACCTGAAAATAAGTATGCTAAAGAGACCATGAAGCAAAATTCATCTTGAGGCCCTTTATGTTTCACGAAAGTAATATTTTGGTCCTTTAGGTTTTTTTTTTTAAACACTTAGGTTATATAAATTCCTACGTCGGTCCTTTAAACTTTTATTTTCTCAAATTAATCTTTTAAGTTACAATCTATTTGCACCGATAACCTTAAAATTATATTAAATTATGCAAGCACTCCTTTAAATTGTCTAAGTTACTTTGCAAGTAGAAGAAGTTAATGACATTGATTATATGAATAGACTTTTATTATCAAGTTTTTAGAGGCTAACATGTGTCTAAATAGTTGTAGAGAAAATCAAAAAATGTAAGTTGTTTATAAGGCTTGATAGATGGTTTCTAAGCGATTAGTATGTGAAACATACTGTTGCAACATTTAATAGAGTTACTAATGATTAGTTGTTTTCAATTGCACTAGTCGTTGTGAAAAGTGAGACAAATGACAAATAATGCACACATAATATAACTTAAAGATCTACATTTGGAGAATAAAAACTTAAAGAACCTAAACAAGAATTAAGTTCAATTGAAATGAAGTGTTAAAAAAACATAAAGGACATGTTACTTTTGTGAAACATAAATGACCTCTATTTTTTCAATCCTTTACTATGTTTAGTTATTTTGGAAAGTAAAAATTGATCAACATACAATATCACTCCAAGCAAAGTAGGCTGGTTATGTATTTCAATTTTTTAGCTCCATGATAAAATCTCAGCAGAATAGATAAACTCCGTATGAAAAAACGGCACAAGATATTGAATCTCTAGTATTATTAGATATTTAGATTTGGTTATTATCAATGATAGGTTTAAAATGCTAGGAACACTTTCTTGTCCCAAAACTGGGGTATTGAATCATATTGAAGGCATGGACATGCAATGTGCCTTGTTCAAACAAAATAGCAGCATAATTGATACTCAATTACTGATTCAGGTCAAGGCCACTCATATGCATGTCCAAGACCCAAAAATAAATTAAAAGACGAATAAGAGTTGAAGGTTATGACAGCAAGGCAAGAGATGTTATACAATATGGTTTTAGTTAGATGAAGTATAGCACCATTTTAAATAGAAGGGAAATTTGTTGCCTTAAATTTATAATATGCATTGAATAGAAACAATGTATAATAATTATTCATATGGGTCTGCAATTACCATTATGTTTTACTCCAATAACACTTCACTCTACCTGTAAGGTGGTACCCCGATCATTGGCTCCAACGGAGCCAATTGATGTCGAAGAAACTTGTAAACGGATTCAGTTGTCACAGAAGCCACTCGAACAATAAGACCAATTTTCTGCAGCCAGCAATGATTATAAGTAACATATATTACAGAGTCATGAAAGGCAGAGTAACCAATCATGGTATCTTCCATTATGCTGAGAATATAAGAGGAAATAATAGATTCGAGGGAGAGGTCCTATGCATCTGCGGAACTCTAAATTTATCATTAATTTTCTGCATTCATTCTTCAAAAGCTAGTCTCAATTAATATATTTTATATTACATATCAAGCTAGCCAGCCCGTGAGCTAATGGGGTTGAACATGTAACAGGTTGCGAATACCAAACAAAATTTGTCTAAATTAAAAACAATAGCGCTGCAACTAATTTATAATTTACCTTAGGACCAAAGACACTGCAAGAAACCACGAAAGTTGGCTTTGTCATGAAACAGTCAGCCTTGTTTTTTTTGTGACTAAATGCAGCAGAAGGATTCTGTAATTGCTCTGACATAATTATTTTCACGCGCTCTTGCACTAGACTCTGGATATACTGCATCTTTGGCCTAAAATAGTAAAGCATGTCACTTACTATACAATTTACAAGATACATAAATCCAGTATCACTCACCCTAGGAGTACAATCATTGCAATTACTTGGTAGTCCAGCATGTGTTCCTTTACACGGCCAAGTTTCTCTTTCTCTAGTAACATCTGTTTGTGACAAGAAGTCAATTAAGAAGAAAAATAGAAAGGATGGAGATGTCAAGATGTTCAAAATAAACAATGGTTGTATACAAAACATGCTTCTGATAAGTTCTTAATTTTTAAACTAGAGTAGATATATCTCCCTGTAATTAGTCTTAAATGAGAATAACTAATAAACCCATAAAAGATGACGTATTGGCTACTTTTCAGTCATATAGATTCTGGAAGTCTAATTTTCGATCGTAAGGATAATTGGTTGGGCCTCAAAGGAAAGTGTGATAGATAACAATATGATTGATGCATGAAACACGATGACATGCATTATTAAAATAAATGGAGAGGATCTCTACTTCCACTGAAGTGGCATCATCTCTTTGGAATTGAAATCTATCAACACATTTTCCAGATATTCTAAAAATTAACATTAGAGAATAAGATTAACATCTTACAAGCACAACAGCAAAACTATTACCGTATCTAGAAACAAAGGTTGACCATCGTCGAAGAATATATTATTGGTGCTTCTATATAGATCAAAATCCCATTTTTCTCCACTTTCATGGCGCCCACTAGTAATCCAATCAACAATAACCAAATTTGAGTCTGCAGAAACAGTGAAGACTTGTTTCTGATAATATCTTGCAGTGGAAAAACATGTTACAGGATCCGGAATGATGGCTAAAAGCGCATTGCTTCCTACTCTAGCCTACTACACAGTGAATTTAGCAGCTGTCAATAAATTGACAAACAGTCAAATCTGACAACAACGACAACTAAGGACTTTTTCATACCAAGTAGAATTTACATGGAGCAAATAACTCTATAATGTCCTCCCAAAATAATTAAATCGTAACCATAACTAATGAAAAGCGATGAAATTTTCTTGAAGTAGAAGTGTATTATGTCATAAAAAACGTTAACCTCAAAATATTAGAATTTCAACAAAATTTTACTACTTCAATTTCCAAATTATTGATGTTTTAGCCTTTTATAGTACTATTGATGTTCTGAAAAAACAAGAACTAATAAAACTTTTCTTTTCCATCTGTATGATAGTTAACTATTAAATGAATAATTATTTAAATAAGATAGAGATTATAGCTAGATTGATGATGTCTTATTTTCATAGAGGTTCCTACAGTACATTATCAGTAGGAATTAAATATGAGTATTTTAGTCTAGATATTTAACATGAATTAAATTTCTCTTAATCTATGTGCACTAACCTTATTCATATGCTAACCTTTTTCTATCATATACAAATGATTAGTCAAGTAAATAATGACAGGCATAAATGGATGAAACTCAAGCGAAAGACACAGTGTCTTTACCTCTAATATTTGTTGAGAACACTTAGATCCCACAGATTTGTAGACCTTAAAAGAAACTACAATATTATCAATAACATAAAGATAAGCTGAGCTAAACACCAGAATTCATCTTGACAACAAGGTGATATTCATACGCATCTGATCCAGAAGGCAGAAAAATTCAAAATAAATCATTTAAAGGGAAAAAAGAATAAATGAATAAAAAAGGGAAACAAATTGTCGACCTTAGTAGAACCTTGGGTAGTGAACACCATGGCGCAAGCATCTCCAACAGAAAACTTGCACGTAATATGATCACCCTACACGTCACAAGCATGATTATCAAATCGAGATTGAAATTGTGAATCCGAAGACTTATTTTCCGAATCAGGAACCGAATCTTATTATGAATAGTAAGATACATGAACATCAAATTATGACATTTTTAAGTAAAAAGGAAGTGACAGACACAAATTAACATAAGTTGATATATCATATTTGAACTTCAAAATAATTCAATATTCACCTCAAAAAAATAAATTGACAAAAACAAAAATGGATGTCTACACAAAGTTGACAAAAGACTGGTTTGCAAAACAAAGTTTAGCGGAAGGTCGGTCAGATGAATCAGGACTCATGCTGCAAATTTATCAAAAATAGATATACGCACAATGACTCATATCCATTGAGTTCAATTTTATTTTGAAACGCGGCACAACTCACATGTATGATAAGATAGCGTTAACCATGCTAACAAGGCAAGAACAAGTTAAAATTCAAAATCACATTCAACAAAAATAAAAGAAACTAAAAACGAAGGCAGGTTGAAGGGAGTCAAAACCACAAAAGAGATGAAACTTATAACTTACAGATACAATTCCACCTCCATAATTGAGAGCATAAACCCATACTGCATCAATTTTTGAAGGACCAACCTAAGCAATGAATAAAGAAAACCATTTTATCATGCCAATTTGCCAAGCTAATATTTTTGAACCAATACTAATCACTCCATAACATAATATGCACTTAAGTTGAAACATGATTGATGAAAAATAAAAGATAATTATTGAAAATCAAAACCTTTTTGGGTGTGATGAACTTGAGGGGATATCTTGATAGACACCTTATCACCGATGATCTACCTCCTACTTTTTCAACTACCACTGAACACGCTTCCTTTTCTTTGTCTTTTTCGCCATTACTCATTTTTGCCTCAAAACTACAATCTAATAACAAATTGGAAAATGTGGAAGAATGACGATAAGAGTACAAATTCGTGACCGTCTCAACTTGGATCTGCGACTCCAAAACCACCGCGAGATCTCAACGTCTCAACTTCCTCTCTCAAATCTAAATCTACCGCCACCTTCTTCCACCAATCAGCCTCAATACAACCATATTGATAAATTAATAGAAGAATTTTCTTTAGAATTGGATGGATATAGTTCTGGGATTAGTTGTTCTTAAGGTTATGAGCTTCTTTTTATACAAGTTAAAAGGTTACGAGTTTGAAACTAGCACGTTTGGGGATTTGATGAATTTTTTTGCAGTTTGGATATTTAGTTTATAATAATTAAAAGTTAAATGGTTTAATAATTTAATTAACATATTTAATAATTAGTTTTTATTATTAAAATAAATAAGAAAAGTTCAATCTGCATATGCTACAAAGTCATCATATGCTAGATCATCAAAATTTGACCACTAACTTCAATCAGCATGTGCTACAAAGTAATCATATGCCGATTGTTGCTGTTGGAAGGATGTTAAAAGTTTAAGAAGTTCAATCTCCGTTATGTTGCACATTTTTCACAACAAATAGGCCCCTTAGCCTACTAGGTAGGGGTGGACAAAATTTAGTTTTGAACTAGAACCGTTTGAAAATTGAATCGAATTGGTTTTCAGGTTAGAAAAACCGAATCAAATCGGTTTTTAGTTCAAAAAACACAACCGAACCGGTTTATAAAAGTGGTGAACCGGTTTATTATTTTGAACCGAACCGAACTGGTTTAACTTAGTTTTTTTCGTTCGTGTAGGCCAAAATTTATATGATTACCCCTAATTACTTCTAAAAAAATAAATTCGGTTCAAGTTCTTTGAAATAAAAACCGGGTCGGTTCGTTTTTTTTACTAAAAACCGGTTCGGTTTGGTTTTTTCAAACTGAAAACCAGTTCGGTTCAGTTCTAGTTTTAAAAAATCAGTTCAAAAACAGTTCGATTCTTAAACCAGTTCAGTTCAAAACCAGTTCGGTTCGGTTCAGCTGTTTGGTTCAGTTTTTGGTTTTTTTGAACACCCCTACTACTAGGTAACCTTACCAGCTAATTCTAAGACTTACATGATGTTTTTCATGTCTCCAAACTTCAAAGCATGTTCTCGAATCTTATCAAATTTTGAATCACGAGACTCTCCAATTGAAACTAAATCACACCTACAATCTTGTACCAGTTCAGATTGTTGACAGAAGTATAAAGACATTAAGGAAAAAGATCAATAAAGATTAAGGGTATTTGTAGAGGATCATGACTAGAGGAAGCAATATGGAAAACTGAAGTTGACATAATGAATAATTACCCCTATCACTTTCAATAGTTAAGCTCTCAAATTTTGAGAACAAAATTTTCCTAAGGAGGGGAGGATGTAACAAACCCTCTCACTTCCTTAGAAATATTTACAAGATTATGATATTAATTAGATTATTAATTTTTTTTCCTAAACATCATACGTTATTTTATAGTATTATTTAATTTATATTTAATGTTGTGGTGGGAAATTGGTAGTATCAACAAGTACAAGTGTCAACATTTCTCCTTCTTTTCTCACTCATGAGTATACCAACTACTTCTAGACTTTCCTTTCTTTCACCACCAACCCCAATATCTCTTTCATCCTAACACATTCCTTTTACTTTATTATTATTCTCTCCCTCCATTATGATCTCATGCATGCATTATCTTTCTTCTTTAGAGTCATCTACAATCTAAGTCAACATTGAAACAAGATAAATACTAGATTGTGGAATTTCATATTTGATCCATTGCACCAATAGCACAAGTATTGAGAGCTAGGAAACTAGATAACTCCAACAACCCAACTCAACACTAAAGAAAGTTCCTCCCTATGAAGAAAGTGAGTTCTTTTCCTAGTATAACTTATTTTCATATTGCATGTGGGTTCTTGGGTTGATTTCAACATCATTTTTGTTGAAGATTTATTTTTTGATAATTTAAAATAATGGGAACTTTGAAAGTGAGAGTAAGGAAACTTGTGAGGTTTGGCATGTAGGAATTGCTGAAAACATGCATTCGATTCTTCCAAATTCATTCATTCTACATTTGTGTGCTAATGTTTATAATGTGTTAAGGGATTGAAAGAGTGAGGGTAGAATGTTAGTGAACTAACTTGTGCGTTAACTGTATTAATAACTCTGTTTGAATCTTCCCTCTAGATGTTCTACATAGACTTCTTCTTAATCTTCCTTCTAGACATTCTACATAGACTCCTTTTAAACCTTCCATTAGATGTTCTACATAGACTCCTTATGAAATTTCCCCCTGGAAAATCTACTCTAATTTTGATTGAAATTTCTCTGATCAAGTCTTTTCTCTAACTTGACTTCATTTTTTCCTTCTTTTCTGTAACTCCTTTGCTTGGGATTTCCCTCTCGCTGAAATTTCCCTCTGGTTAGAAGTTTCCTATGATATTCGACATAGGACTTTATTTTAAATATTATTTATGAATTACTTATGTTAAAGCTAATCAATTAATTGCGATAATGAAGTATGGTTAATATACATAATGTCATAGCATGCATTGCTTTGAAATGTTACAGTGGGACATTAAGGATTATTTCATAAATGAAACATATGTAAGGGAAGAACAATTGGGACATTGATTGAGTTCGCAACCAAGACCTGCCTTACAAATAGGATTTCAATTATCTTGATGACCCACATTGAGATAATTGAAGAGGCCTTTTTCATACTCTAAGGTAATGGAAGGAAAAATCAGGACTATTTTTCTTAAACAAATTGCATAATCATATCATGCTTGAATTTGCATTTAAGGAAATTCATTTGAACTACCCTCCTTTTTTTTATAGAACTCATTGAGATTAGTATCTCACCCCCTATTTTTATGTTTATATATCGTAGATATGAGGACTTGAGTCTTGGACTCGAGCTTAGAGGATAATGATTTGTAGTTGTGTTCTATTAAGTGGTAATTTATTTTATGTATTGGTACATGAAAGGATGTTTTGTAGACTATGTATTAGGTACTTATAACTTTATGATTGCCTCTGGAATGTTAGAACGTGTGAATTATTACTATTTTCTAGATACATGGTCATGGTTATTGCACTCTTCATCTATAGAAGGGAGACGAATAAGAAGTCAAACATAATAGTTTACAAAACAATCAATCTACACTAATCATTTAAGCTCAATTTCCAAAGCTCTTATTTCCTGCAAAACATCAATTCTCTCACTATATTTGTGGATCATCCTATTGAGTTATTGTTGTTAATCAATCTCAAATAAGAGTTGATAAGTTTTAGATCCCAAAAACTTTTATCATACACATCATTTTGTAGCTCAAATCTATCTCTTAAGTTAGATTGAGTATGTTGTAAAAATATTTTCTAGTTTGGAAGGTACTTGTAAAAATCTTTGAGGATAAATAGGTGATTGTAGAAATTCATTTCAAGATTGAAAGGTGAATTATGTAATTGATCCAGGAGTGATCAACAAACATAGTTCAATGCATAACATTATATCTAGACGTAACACATAGACTCCCTCTAAATCTTCCCCCTGGACGTTCTACATAGACCTCTTCTAAACATTCCCATTAGATGTTCTACATAGACTCCTTATGTAATTTACCTATGGATAATCTACTTTGATTTTGATTGAAATTTCTCTAATCAAGTATTTTCTCTAACTTGACTTCATTTTTTTCAAATCCTTCTTTTGACTTGACTTCCTATAACCTAACTTCCTCTGATCAAGACTTCCTTAAATTGGAACTTCCTTAGATTCGAGTTCCCTCAGATTGGGATTTTCCTCTCGCTCAAATTTCCCTCTGGTTGGAAGTTTCCGATGATATTTGCCATAGGAATTTCTTTTAATTATTGTTTATGAGTTACTTACGTTAAAGCTAATCAATTAATTGTAATTGATGTGATTATGAGGTATGGTTAATATACATAATGTCATGGCATGCGTTGCTTTGAAACGTTACAGTGGGACATTAAGGACTATTTCATAAATGAAACATAGGTAAAGAAAGAACAATTGAGACGCTGATTGAGTTTACAGCCAAGACCTACCTTACAAATAGGATCTCAATTTTCTTGGTGACTCACATTGAAATAATTTAAGAGGCCTTTTCCATACTCTAAGGTAATGGAAGGAAAATTAGGGACTATTTTTCTTAAACAAAATTGCATAATCATATCATGCTTCAATTTGCATTTAAGGAAATTCATTTGAGCTACTCTCATTTTTTTTTCTTCTTTTTTCTAGAACTCATTGAGATTAATATCTCACCCCCTATTTTTATGTTTATATATAGTAGATACGAGAACTTGAGACTTGGACTCGAGCTTAGAGGATAATGATTTGTAGTTGTGTTCAATTAAGTTGTAATTTATTTTATGTATTGGTACATGAAAGGATACTTTGTAGACTATGTATTAGGTGCTTATAATTTTATGATTGCCCCTAGAATGTTAGAACGTATGAATTATTACTATTTTCTAGATACTGATCACGATTATTGCACTCTTGGTCTATAAAAGTAAGACTGATAAGAAGACAAAGACAATAGTTTACAAAACAATCAATCTACACTGATCATTAAAGCTCAATTTCCAAAGCTCATATTTCATGCAAAACTCTAATTCTCTCACTATATTCGTGGATTATCCTAATGAGTTATTGTTGTTAATCAATCTCAAACTTGAGTTGAGAAGTTTTTTTATCCCCAAAACGTTTATCATCCATATCATTTTGTAACTCAAATTTATCACTTAAGTTATATTGAGTATGTTGTAAAAATCTTTTCTAGTTTGAAAGGTATTTTTTAAAATCTTTCTGGAAAAATAGGTGACCGTAGAAATTCCTTTCAAGATTGAAAGGTGAATTATGTAATTGATCAAGGAGTGATCAACAAACATAGTTCAAGGCATAACATTGTGGTATTTATGACATTAGTGAAAAATCTCACAAATTGTGGAGACTGGACATAGGTCACATTGGATGAACTAGAATAAACCATTGAGTGATCTTCTTATCTTATAACTCTATTTAACTTGCAAACATTAATCAGCTTGCAGTTGTTCCTGCACAAACAGATGAAGCAAATTAAATTCCTCCTTGTAGCAGAAATGTCTAACTTAGCAACTCACTATTACAAACCAAATAAGTAATTTTATAGCTTTGTAACTCACTATCACCAAAACTAACAGTTGCATCTTTGATTTATATTGTGGTCTATAAGAAATAGTTACAATCACATAACACTTTTATTATTTACAGTTATATATTTTTCCTTGGCCTCGTCATTGACAAATGATCCATCAGACTTTTTATGACAAATTGAATACATTTCACTGCTACTGTATTTTCGACCATCTCTCAGTTCCTACAAGTAAACAAATGTGATAAGTACCTTTTCAATTAATTATGCAGTTAATAGTAAATTGAGTGAATCTTACCAACTCACCCTCTTCCTTGCAAGCGTCTTAGAGCCTAATATAAAAAACAAACGACAACGCAACAAAAGAATGGTTACCATTGTATCTGTCTTACGCTTGGACAAAAATAGTCCAATGGTCTTGATTAATAGAACATGGATAATTTTATAGGTTTTCCTCCAAAGAAAGATCTCACTTATAAAATTTCTTGAACAACTTACATTATGCATCTTGCCATTTCTATCCAAGGCTCGAAAGAATTTTTTTTTTTTATCTCCATCATCAACAACAAATTTTGACTAGCATAGTCATAAAAAAAATGTTAATCTACAGTAAAAAAAAATAAATTAAGAATAATTCATTTGTTTATCATTGATATCTGTATTTTATCCAAATATACTCTTAATTAATACTATTAAGTGTCTTTTAAAAACTAAAATTAAATACATCAATACATACATATTTTTAGGATAATCACATACATAATGGATACATTAAATACACTACCTATTTTTCATTTGGTTGTGGACATTAAACAAAATTAGATGGATATGTGAAGAATCTATTGGAATGTGAATACATAATAAGCCAAAAAATTCCAGCAACATTTTGTGATGGTATTAGAAGTGTAAGTATATCGCCAAAAAATTCCAACAATATATTATTTTAAGCAAGAACACCAACATTCACCAGCAAAGAATTAATGGTGTAGCCTTCAATCATGTAGACACTCGTTGATGCTACACTTCAATTTACTCACCAGCTAGCAACTTTTTAAGTTCACATATCACAATTTGATATTTTCAAACATAACCTTTCACCTACCTCTCGATATTCCCACTACCATACTTACCTCCCTATTCAATAAAAACATTTATCCCACATATCATCAATGGACCAGGTACTCATTGCAACTACAATTTCTACCATTTCAATTCATTTGCAAACATCACCTAAGACTTTATAACATTAATTCATCATAACCAAACTATCTAAGGAACACTTCACACCAAAGATTACAAGGGTGAGAGGAATTATAAACAAGACTTGAAATAATAAGTTATGAAGTATTGACATGGATACTAAATATGACATTGATATTGATAGTAATAATTTAAGAAAATATAAGTCATTGAAAATATAAGTCACCTTCTTTGATAGGGGTGATTTCGTTTTTCTTCAATGATGGATTTTGTTTTTCTTCAATGTTGGATTTCGTTTTTCTTCAGCGTTGACAGAAATTGAGAGATTTGGTGGTTTTCAAAAATTTTAGGGTTGAGAAAGGAACATATGCAGGACTAAGAAAGGAATACACACAGGACTGAGAAATGAGAGTACAAAATCTGAAAAATGAAACGTGGAATTTGTGCTTTAAACAACGAATGCGGTTGACAAAAACCACCCTAGGAACTATCGCAAAGTGGTGGTGAGGGTGAATAATGAAACATTGGGTTATTTGTACTTTATACAGCAGCGGCGGTTGACAAAAACCGCCTAAGGAATTGCCGCAAAGTGGCGGTGAGGACAGTTATTACAGAACTGTCGCAGGTTAAGTGTCGCAAAATTGAAAAATTCTTGTAGTGCAAGATGTTTTTAAAACCCACAATTTTTATTGTTTTATATGACTTGAATTCATGTAAAATTAAATAGATTATTTTGTGATTTGGAGTGTCACAAAAGATAAATAAATAAAATAATTAAATATTAAAAATAACGAAAAGCATGTATATAATGAATGTAATGCTCAAATGATTAAAAGCTAGAGAGTTAAATTTGTTCTTAACAACAAACAGTTGTGGATAAAATAATCGTGTGCCAAAGAACCCTAATAAAATCCAAAGAACCCTAATAAAATGATTACATGTCAGTGTACATGATTACAGAGTTAAAGTTGACTTATTTTGTAAAATAAAAATAACTTTTGTTTGAACTACTATTTTTTTATTTTAAATATAAATTAAATTGAGTTGAATTTTTGATGATTTATAACACAATAATCATTATATACATTTGATGTTATTTAATGTTTAGAATAACTGAAAATTTACACCGTATTTTACTGTGTTATTTTTAAGAAAATAAAAAAGAGTTGTTGTTATGTCAGTTGAAAGGTGAGAGGGGGTTGGGATACTTATTTGAAATGATTGATTTATATATTAAGTCATTAGAGTTTAACGTGATCTTAAAGTTTTAGATTTTAATAACTCATTAGTGATTTATAACTTGAAATGAATGATTTATATATAAGTCATTAGAGTTTAACGTGATGTTAAAGTTTTAGATTTTAATACTCATTAGTGATTTATAACTGTACTAATAAAAACAAAATCAAATAATTAAATGTCTACTAATTGAGAAAGAAGGAAACCATAAGGTATAAAAAACAAAGGTTATCTCAATAGCATTTCAATAGTGAAACTCTTTTTGAATAGTTATCTAAAGTTTGGATTATATAATCGATATATTTAGATAATTTTTCAAAAAGGATTTCACCATTGAGATAGTTCTTTTAGAAAATTTCTTGTGTTTCCTTCCATTTTTCTCTTTCTCAATTAGTAGACATTTGATCATTTGATCATCTTTTTTTATTAGTACTATTATAAATTATTAATGAGCTCTTAAAATTTAAAACTCTAACGTCAAGTTAAACTGTAATGAGCTCGTAATATCAAAATCAATCATTTCAAACAAATATCTCAACACCCTCACGGTTCAATATTCACACCAGTGCCCTCTAAACCAGTATAACAACAACTCTTTTTTATTTTCTTTAAAACAACACATAATAAAATATAGTGTAAATTTTCAGCTATTTTAAACATTAAATAAAATAAGTAGTATAGAATTATTGTTATTTTATAAACAAAAAAAAAAAAAATTCAACTCAGGTTTATTTATTTGAAATGATCAAGAGTAATTCAAATAAAAATTATTTTCATTTTAAAAAATAAGTCGATTTTAACACCTATATCGTTTTTTTTTATTCGTTCTATCAACTTCTTATATTTAAGAATTATTAGTATTAATAATATGAATTTCCTAATATTTTAAAAATACTGCTAACAACGTTTTAAATTGATTTCATTAACAAAATCAAAACTTTAATAATCATGATCCCAAAAGGCAAGTTCTATCGATCAATAATTCATATTAATTTGATTAAATTAATAATTTCAAACATATAAATAGAAATCGCACACATTTTAGAATTTGAAGAATCAAGTCATGCTTCAAACAAAAGGCATATCACAAAGATCAGTCTTCATATAAAGCAAGTGCAAGTACAAGGCTACAAGTAGGAAAGTACACTACTGATTTGAACCTTCCAAAAGTCTGCACACATAACTGAAAAGGACACAATCAAGGCTGACATACTGACACGAATCATAGGGAACAAGCTGTTTTCATCACAGACCAAAAGATCAATCCTGGATCGATCTTTTGATGCAGCAGATCAATCTTAAGCTATGACAGATTTTCCAACAGCTTTTTCATGATAGCTGGTCCTTTTCCAACGGCCATATTAGCTGTCCTAAGCCTTCTTGGAGTCTATAAATACAGCTGCAAACTGAAGAATAAAACACAACAATCAGAACCAAGCAAAAGATCAATCTTTTCGATCATACTCATGTGCTTCAATCCCTTTTATTATAGCTTGCTGTTTAGTTTTATTTTATGTGCTGTAATCATTCACAATAGAGGTTCATCCACAAAATATATTTCTCAAACAAGAGTTGAGTAAATATCAAATTCTAAATAGCCTCAAAATCCACCACTTTGTAACTCAAGGTTGTTTTGTCAAATCTTGAGTAAGTTGCAAAAATCCTCTCATGTTTTGAAAGGTAACTTGTTAAAGTCTTTCCAAAATAGTAAGGTAGAAATCCTTTCTAGGTAGAAGGGTAGGAATTATGTAAAGATCAAGATTGATCCATGAAAACCAAAAACGATCTTGGTTTGAACACTTAGTGAAAAATCTCACGGTTGTGAGGACTAGACGTAACCCGGATTGGGTGAACCAGGATTTCAATTGGCATCAGAGCTTGGTCTCAAAAGTTCAACACCTAACAAGTGTTAGAGAAAATATCTAAAAAATGTCAAAAGATATGTACATTGCTGAAAGAGGGTCATCATATAGACCACCTTATTTTAGTGGCATAGACTACTATTTCTGGAAAAGAAAAATGCAGCTGTTTTTGAAATCTCAAGATACAGGAATGTGGTGCATCATTATAGATGGAGATTTCGTACCAAGAGTCCACCAAAATGATTCAACCTCTGCTGAAAAAAAGGAAGCAGATTGGACAACAGAAGAAAAATCTAAGGTACTCCTAAACTCTAAAGCTCAATTATTCTTATCGTGTGCTTTGAGCAGAGAAGAATGCGAAAGAGTTGATGAATGCAAAATTGCTAAAGAAGTATGGGACACATTACAAACTCATCACGAAGAAATAAGCCATGTAAAAGAAACAAGGATTGATATATGCATAAGAAAGTTTGAACTCTTTGAAATGAATGAGGAGAAACCATTGATGAGATGTACTCAAGATTCACAACCACTGTGAATGAAATGCGCTCTTTAGGGAAAGCATACTCAGTACAAGACAGAATCAGAAAGATCATGAGATGCCTTCCAATAATATGGAGACCAATGGTGACAGCCATAAGCCAAGCAAAGAATCTTGACGTACTCGTACTAGAGGAACTAATAGGAACATTACGAGCACATGAAGTGCTACTACAAGAAGACAAACCAATCAAAAAGGCCAAAGTAATAGCTTTGAAAGCATCTTAAGAAAGTACACCATTACAAACAGATGAGGACTCAGAAGAAATCGAACAAGAAGATGTTGATAAAGATATAGTTCATCTTACAAGAAAGATACAAAGAATGTTGATAAGAAGGGATCAAATCAAAAAGGGATTTCCAGATAAAAAGGAATTCAAAACTGAAATAGATAAAAGCAAAATCATTTGTTTTGGCTGCAACAAACAAGGACATTACAAAACTGAATGTCCATTAAACAAAAAGGTGCCAAAGAAATTTCCTTTCAAAAAGAAGTCCATGATGGCAACTTGGGATGAATCTGATGAATCAGAAACAGATGAACTTGAAGAAGCTAATTTGTGTCTAATGGCAAACATTGAAGAAACAGAGGTAAATTCTGAACCATGCCTTATATGCAAACAAATGGAAATCGAATTTGATAATTTGTTAAATGATTCAAACTTTCTCATTCAAAAATGTAGTTCTTTTAAAGAAAGATTTCACAAAGAAAAATAAGAGAAAGAAAAGATTCAGGTCATGAATGATAAACTTAATGAAATCATTCAAAATCTGAAAGATTCCAACTTTACAATTCTGGAAACAAAAAAACCAAAAAGCCAAGAATGATCTTTACAGACAAAGAACGATCTTCTCAAAGGCCAAGATCGATCTTTACAGATAAAGAACGATCTTCTCAAGGCTGAAGTTGAAACTCTTAAAAATGATTTGAAAAACTTTATTAAGGCAACTGAGAAATTTCAGAAAATCATGGGATCTCAAGTAGGGATTTTTGATAAACCTGGGCTTGGTTTTGACAAAACTCAAAAAACCAAAATGTATGAAACTTTCTTTGTTCCTGAATTAAGAGAAGAAAAATGCAAAATCAAATGTTCATATTGTGACAAAATTGGACATTTAGAATTTGCATGTTACTTTAGAAAAAGGTATATAAAAAACAAGAATAGAAGAAACCTCAAAACATAAAATCATTTGACAGTAAAAGGAAATTTTTCTGAGAAACTAAAAGAACGATCTTTAGATCAATCTGGAGGCTTATAAGAAACAACTAACATTCAGTTTTTTAAACCAGTTTCAAAAAGAGGTTCTTCTCAGTCTAAGATTGATCATTCTGAGAAATCATTTAACAATATAAAACCAGATTTCATGGCTAACTCCCAAGGACCCAAACAAATATGGGTACCAAAATCATTACAAACTTGTGATGCAGGAACATCATCCAATAATCAAGAAAAAACATTGATACATAAACAAGGCATGCTCAATACACATGAATGGAAAACTATGATGCCTCATCTCATTACAAAAATTTGGAGTGTCTTTAACCCTTGGAAACATTAACAAATCAAAGGTACATGTATCATCTTATTTCGCTTCCATGTATGCGCTTATTATCATGTTCAAAATTAAAATGTTGTCTCTTGTGAAAGATGACAAAGAGCATAGTGGCATTTTCCTTGTATTATGATTTTTTTTTAAAACAAAGGGGATATTAATTCTATAATATTCAGGGGGAGTTTTCATAAAATGTTATTTTTCTTAAAACTGGAGTCTATTCATTTTTTTATCCTTTGTATTCCCCAACCTTTTTGTGTTGACAAAGGGGGAGAACTTTTTTAGATTTTATGTTTAGATTTTATGTTGGTACAAAAATCTGAAGCATATTTTGAGGGGGAGCTTTTAAAGCTCTCTATGATTAAAATTAGAATCAAAATTAAAATCTAAATTAACAAGTTTGTCATCATCAAAAAAGGGGAGATTGTTGAGACAAAATCTCAATTTAATGTTTTGATGAAATCAAACAAAAAGTTAATTAAGAATTCTAATTATGATTCTAAGTGTTTTGGTATTTAACATGTGCATTTGAGTGTGTTAAACAAGATAGGTATCAAAAGATTGATCTGTAAGACCCATAATTTTAAAGTGTACTCTATGTAATTTGGTGTATTTTTGGTTTTGAACTCGGAGGCTTTTTAGCCAAAGTTATTAATATTTTAGAGTTTATATGACCAAAAAGATATTTTGATGCCTGATTATAATTACTCGTCGATAAATAAATTAAATTTACTGCGGTGAATCTTTTGCGAAGAGTTTAATGCGTTATGGGTGAAAGGGTAATTTAATAAATATCTAAAGATTTGGAGATATTTGTTAATTATTATTAATATATATATATATATATATGTTTATATATAAATAAATGGGAAGGAAAGAAAAAGGGAAAAAGGAAAAACAAAGGAAAGAAAGAGAAAGGAGAGAAAAGCAAAAAATTTCCATCTTCTTCCTCCCCTGCTGCCTCGCGTGTTCACTTTCTTCCTTCCTCCATCTTCATCCATTTTCGTTGCTCTTGCTTCCTTTGAGTTCGAAAAGTGATAGTGGGTGATAGGACAAGGACTTCTCAACTTCACTCTCCCTCTTTGATCCGAAAACGAAGAAAAACGGTTTAGGGATTTCAAAACCGTCAAACACAAATCTTCCCGTTTCTTCTAGATCTAAGCTTCGTTTCACGAAGAGATAGAAGGGAAAGTTGCTCACCTCCGTGCTACGGTGCTAGTGGACCAACTTTGGAAGCGGCACTGCGAGTGGAGATTTTACCAGATTTACTCGCGGTACCGTAATCGAACGTGGAAGCTAACGTGAAGGTAAGGGCTCCTTCCAAACTTTTAGATTGCATTTAGGGCCTTACTTGTGGTTGTGTGGAAAAGAATTTGGTTAGGGTTAAAGTAATGTTTAGTGGAGAATGAATTTTAAACCCATTTATGTATGATTTCGAGTATATGAAACTTGTTGTGTTTGAGTGATGGATTGTGTTAATTTGTGTCGTCGTATTCGGCGTGTTCATACTTGATGTTTGTTGATTGATGTGTTTTGGTGTGAATTATGGATTGAATGTGAAAGTATGTTTGAGTTTGTTTTGTTTGGAATTTGAAAACCGTTAAGTGAAACGAGTATTAAGAATGGGGAATCTCTTAATGTCTTGTTTACTTAATGTGAGTTTGTGAAAATCGTTTAAGTTAAATGAGAATTAAGAATGGGGAATCTCTTAATGACTTGTTTACCTAATGTTGTTTGAAAATCGTTTAAGTTAACTGGGCGTTAAGAATGGGGAATCTCTTAATGTCTTGGTTGCTTAACGTTTGTTTTTGAAAAATCGTTTCAGTTAAATGAGTATTAAGAATGGGGAATCTCTTAATGACTTGTTTACTGAATGTCTTGTTGTGGAAATCGTTTAAGTCAAAAGTATATTAAGAATGGGGAATCTCTTAATATGTCTGTTTGCTTATGGTTATTGTGAAAATCATTAAGTTAAATGAGTATTAAGAATGGGGAATCTCTTGATATATGCGTTTACTTAATGTCGTCGTGAAAATGATTTTGTGGAGAAATGAATTGTCGTGTTTTGGCATGAAAAGTGTAATAAATTTGTGAATATGTTTGAGTCTGTATTGTGTGGAATTTGAAAACCATTAAGTTAAACGAGTATTAAGAATAGGGAATCTCTTAATGTCTCGTTTACTTAATATTTGTTTTGAAAATCGTTTAAGTTAAATAAGTATTAAGAATGGGGAATCTCTTAATGACTCATTTACTTAATGTTGTTTTGAAAATCGTTTAAGTTAACTGGGCGTTAAGAATGGGGAATCTCTTAATGTCTTGGTTACTTAATTTTGTTTTGAAAATTTGTTTAAGTTAACTAGGCGTTAAGAATGGGGAATCTCTTAATGTCTTGGTTACTTATTGTTTGTTGTGGTAAATCGTGCTGACCCGTGATAGGTGGCACCTCGGTAAACTGTACTGACCCGTGATAGGTGGTACGTTTACGATTTACGTTTGATAAGTTGTGCTGACCCGTGATAGGTGGCACCTCGGTAAACAGTGCTGACCCGTGATAGGTGGTACGTTTACGACTTACGTTTCTTGGTGAATTGTGTTTGTCCGTGACTGCACAGGTGTTTGTCCGTGAGAGACTACATCTTGGTGAATTGTGTTTGTCCGTGAGAGACTGCATAGGTGTTTGTCCGTGAGAGACTACACCCTGGTGAATTGTGTTTGTCCGTGAGAGACTGCACAGGTGTTTGTCCGTGAGAGACTGCACAGGTGTTTGTCCGTGAGAGACTACACCCTGTTAAAATGTGATTTGTTAGTTCATCTTGTCTGTGTTGGGATTGTCGAGTCAAGGTGATGCCATGTGATTTGTTGGTTCATCTTGTCCGTGTTGGGATTGTCAAGTGAAGGTGATGCCATGTGATTTGTTGGTTCATCCTGTCCGTGTTGGAATTGTCGAGTCAAAGTGATGCCATGTGATTTGTTGGTTCATCTTGTCTGTGTTGGGAATGTCGAGTCAGGGTGATGCCATGTGATTTGTTGGTTCATCTTGTCTGTGATGGGATTGTCGCGTCAAGGTGGTGCCATGTGATTTGTTGGTTCATCTTGTCTGTGTGGGTATTGCGTTGTAATTGTTAAGCGGTATGTTTTGAAATTGTGTGTAAGTGTGTTGATTCAAGTTTATTATTGAGTATTTGAACTTGAGATGTCATTGTGATTGTGTTGATTTTACTAAGAGTTATGTTTTGGAATTGTGTGATAGCAAGTTTGATTGCAAAACTATTTCGAAAACCCAACTTGTCGTGGTGATTGTGTGGGAATTGCTAAGTGTTAAGATTTGGAGTTGTGTATGATTGTGATTGAATTAGTTTATTTATTTTTGAAAGAATAGGCAGGGAAATCGATTGCCCAATCAATTGCCCAATCGATTGGCATTAAGTCAGTGGCTCAGCTATGCTGTCAATCAATTGCCCAATCAATTGCTCAATCGATTGGCATTAAGTCAGTGGCTCAGCTATGCTGTCAATCAATTGCCCAATCGATTGCCCAATCAATTGCCCAATCGATTGGCATTAAGTCAGTGGCTTAGGTATGTTGTCAATCAATTGCACAATCAATTGCCCAACCAATTGTCGATTGATTTAAGCCCAGAGTTCAGATTTTTCAAAACAACCTTCAAGCAATCGATTTCCCAATCGATTGGCTTAGTGGAAATTCTTATTTTGGGTTAGATAATCGAATGCTCAATTAATTTATCAATGTTTTGTTCAGTTGTGTATTACTTGATGGATTGAGAACTCTATTTGATTTCATTTACATTTGGCAAGCATTGTATGAACTTTTAGCATATGGAAAATCCTTTTAAGGTGCATGCTAAGTTGAAAAGGTATTTTGTGCATTTAAAAACATATATGTTATGTGTTAACTGTTAATTTCGGTGGGTGACCCTTTACAACTATTGTGGAAATCTGGGCTTTGCCCTCAGATGAGAGTCAGGATGATCCCACCGGTTCGTACCCTCCGGACGGGAATATGGATGGGAGTGCTTGATTGGAGCTACGTTAGGAGAATCTCACGGGGCGCGTGGAGATTACTCAAGGCGTATAGTTTTTTGTTATGTATAGAATGATCAGACTAGGTTGTCACTCAGGACACATATGTCTTTCTTTTGGGCTACCTTTATGTTAAGTTGAAATGATGTACCTGTACTATTGTTGACATCAGGACATGCTTCGGATTTATATTTGGAAAAACTTTTCCGCTGCTTGTAAATTTTAATGACTTAATTATTTATCCAAAGGTTTTACCTTATTTATTTCTCTGTTGTATTTTAATTTCTTTAAAAAAAAAAAATACACCCTCGCTTTGAAAAACGGGGTGTTACATTTTGGTATCAGAGCTTTGGTTTGGTTTTCTTTGGGGGCTATGGAACCTCTTGTTCTAGATTGAAGGTTAGGAGTTGTTGTCTGATCATGTGTCGGTTAGGTGGGTTGAGTTGTCAAGTTCATAATAATTATTATGTGCTGATGTGGTCGAAAGTTATTCTTGGAATTATTGAAGTAGTGTTAAGACTCTACTTGATGATGGTTTTATAGGGAAACCATGCTGCCAAAGAGGAATGATGTTACGAGAGCCAATGCCAATAGGGGTGATCGAATGGCGGAGGCTATGAATAACATGGCTGTTTCTGTTGCTGCACAGACTGCTGCCAAGACTCAACGTGATCTCGAAAAGAGGGAAAGAGAGATCCGTGCTGCAGAGTCAAGAGGGTTAAAAGACTTTCGTCGTTACAATCCTCCAAAGTTTGAGGGGGATGAGAATTCAGAGAAAGCGGATCAATGGATCCAAGATGTGGAGAATATCTTCGAAATGATTAACTGTCAGGCGAGAGTGAGGGTCAACTATGCCACTTATATGCTACTAGGAGATGTTGAGTACGGGTGCAGGAGTACAAGGTTGTTGATGAGATCAGTTCACGAGGAGGTGAACTGGGAATCTTTCAAAAGGAAGTTTTTAGACAAATACTTCCCGATGAGTACCAGGACTACACTGGGTGATGATTTCCTGAAACTACATCAGGGGAACATGACCGTGGGCAAATACGCTGCTAAGTTTGAATCACTATCAAGGCATTTCAGATTTTTCCGTGAAGAGATTGACGAGCCATTCTTGTGTCATCGTTTCCAAGACGGACTAAAGTATGAGATTCAAGACTCTATCTTACACTTGGGAATTCAACGTTTCCAATTTCTTGTGGAAAAATGTAGAGAAGTTGAGGATATGAAGAATAAGAGAGCTAGCCGAGGAGGGAATTTTAACTCAGGAGGACCTAGTCGGGTGAAGTATCAGAACAAGGGAATACAAGTTGCTAAACCTTATAATCGACCACATGATAACAACGGGGGACAGAATAACCCAGGGAACCAAGGCTTTGGGAGACAAGTGGGACAAGGGATACGATGTTTCCGATGTGGAGAAGAGGGACATTATGCTTATGCTTGTACCTTTAACAGTCCTACTTGCTACAATTGCCATAAACCAGGGCACTTTGCAAAGAATTGCAAGTCTCTGAAGGTGGAACCAATGGTGAATGTAGCTAGGATTACTCGTCCTACTTCTAAAGGACGCATTTATTGTGTGAGTGCTGAAGATGGGAATCCATCTGACAATCTGATTCAACGTGACTGTGAGATTGTAGGTAACACTCTAACTGCACTTTTTGATTCGGGGGCAACCCATTCCTTAATTACTATGGATTGTATGAATTGTATGAATTGTAAGGAGTTATCTGCGTCGTCACTACCCTTTTGATTTAGTTGTTTTACGCCTGCTAAGACTTTGACTGAAAATATTGCATGTTTACATTGTCAAGTAATTGTCCATAATAGAGATCTCTCGATTAATTTGATTTGTTCACCTCTACAATAACCCAAGATCATTCTTGGTATGGATTGGAAGTCCTATCATTAGGTAATGATATATTGTACTCAATGTGTCGGTGTCAGACTTAATGTTTAAGTTTGGTACTAGATGGATGTTCCGTACCAGGTGGAACATCAGCGACCTGGTGGGGTGTTGCAACCTCTAAATATATCTGAGTGGAAGTGGGACAACATTTCCATGGACTTTATAACTGGATTGCCAAAAACAAGGAGAAAGAATGATTCTATATGGGTGATAGTGGATCGACGGACTAAATCCGCACACTTTTGCCAATAAAGACCACCTATAACGTAGTTCAGCTAACAAAGGTCTACATTGTCGAAATTGTGAGATTACATTGTCGAAATTGTGAGACCGTGATCTGAAGTTCACATCACATTTTTGGGGAGCATTGCACAAAGCGTTTGGAACGAAACTACGATTGAGTTCAGCTTACCATCCACAAACGGACGGACAGACTGAAAGGACAAATCAGTCCCTGGAGGATCTGTTGAGAGCATGTGTATTAGATGATAGAGGAAGTTGGGATGACGTATTTCCGTTGATTGAGTTCACCTATAGCAATAGTTTCCACGCAAGTATTGGAATGGCACCATATGAGGCTTTATATGGGCGCAAGTGTCAGGCGCCATTATGTTGGTATAAGGACGGTGAGAATATGATTGTCGAACCAGAGATGGTGCAACAGACTACAGCTAAGGTAAAGAAGATCAAGGAGAAAATGAAGACTTCAAAAGATCGTCAAAAGAGTTACGCGGACAAGCGTCGCAGATTGTTAGAATTCGAACAGGGTGACCATGTATCTCTAAAAGTCACACCTACTACTGGAGTTGGTAGAGCCTTGAAACCAAAGAAGTTGACTCCGAAATTCATCGGACCATATCAGATTTCTGCATGAATAGGGCATGTTGCTTACTGGATTGCATTGCCTCCGATACTGTCCAATATTCATGACGTGTTTCATGTGTCACAATTGAGGAAATATCTTGCAGATCTATCTCATGTGATCGAACCAGACACAATCCAGCTAAAGGATAACTTATCATTCGAAGTATCACCTGTGAGAATTGATGACAGGAAGATCAAGCGATTGAGAACCAAGGATGTTTCATTAGTCAAGGTGATTTGGAACCCCATTTACTGGAGATGTGACTTGGGAACTGGAGAGTAAGATGAGAGAACAACACCCAGAGTTATTTATCGACGCATAGTTTCGAGGACGAAACTAATTTTAGGGGGGTAGTAATGTAAGACCCATAATTTTAAAGTGTACTCTATGTAATTTGGTGTATTTTTGGTTTGAACTCGGAGGCGTTTTAGCCAAAGTTATTAATATTTGGGAGTTTATATGACCAAAAAGATATTTTGATGCCTATTTATTATTACTCGTCGATAAATAAATTAAATTTACTGTGGTGAATCTTTTGCGAAGAGTTTAATGCGTTATGGGTGAAAGGGTAATTTAATAAATATCTAAAGATTTGGAGATATTTGTTAATTATTATTAATATATATATATATATATATGTTTATATATAAAGAAATGGAAAGGAAAGAAAAAGGGAAAAAGGAAAAACAAAGGAAAGAAAGAGAAAGGAGAGAAAAGCAAAAAAATTCCATCTTCTTCCTCCCCTGCTGCCTCGCGTGTTCACTTTCCTCCTTCCTCCATCTTCATCCATTTTCGTTGCTCTTGCTTCCTTTGAGTTCGAAAAGTGATAGTGGGTGATAGGACAAGGACTTCTCAACTTCACTCTCCCTCTTTGATCCGAAAACGAAGAAAAACGGTTTAGGGATTTCAAAACCGTCAAACACAAATCTTCCCGTTTCTTCTAGATCTAAGCTTCGTTTCACGAAGAGATAGAAGGGAAAGTTGCTCACCTCCGTGCTACGGTGCTAGTGGACCAACTTTGGAAGCGGCATTGCGAGCGGAGATTTTATCGGATTTACTCGCGGTACCGTAATCGAACGTGGAAGCTAACGTGAAGGTAAGGGCTCCTTCCAAACTTTTAGATTGCATTTAGGGCCTTACTTGTGGTTGTGTGGAAACGAATTCGGCGTGTTCATACTTGATGTTTATTGATTGATGTGTTTTGGTGTGAATTGCGGATTGAATGTGAAAGTATGTTTGAGTTTGTTTTGTTTGGAATTTGAAAACCATTAAGTGAAACGAGTATTAAGAATGGGGAATCTCTTAATGTCTTATTTCCTTAATGTGTGTTTGTGAAAATCGTTTAAGTTAAATGAGAATTAAGAATGGGGAATCTCTTAATGACTTGTTTACCTAATGATGTTTGAAAATCGTTTAAGTTAACTGGGCGTTAAGAATGGGGAATCTCTTAATGTCTTGGTTGCTTAATGTTTGTTTTTGAAAAATCGTTTCAGTTAAATGAGTATTAAGAATGGGGAATCTCTTAATGATTTGTTTACCGAAAGTCTTGTTGTGGAAAACGTTTAAGTCAAAAGTATATTAAGAAAGGGGAATCTCTTAATATGTATGTTTGCTTATGGTTGTTGTGAAAATCGTTAAGTTAAATGAGTATTAAGAATGGGGAATCTCTTGATATCTGCGTTTACTTAATGTCGTCGTGAAAATGATTTTGTGGAGAAATGAATTGTTGTGTTTTGGCATGAATAGTGTAATAAATTTATGAATATGTTTGCGTCTGTATTGTGTGGAATTTGAAAACCATTAAGTTAAACGAGTATTAAGAATGGGGAATCTCTTAATGTCTCGTTTACTTAATATTTGTTTTCAAAATTGTTTAAGTTAAATAAGTGTTAAGAATGGGGAATCTCTTAATGACTCATTTACTTAATGTTGTTTTGAAAATCGTTTAAGTTAACTGGGCGTTAAGAATGGGGAATCTCTTAATGTCTTGGTTACTTATTGTTTGTTGTGGTAAATCGTGCTGACCCGTGATAGGTGGCACCTCGGTAAACTGTACTGACCCGTGATAGGTGGTACGTTTACGATTTACGTTTGGTAAGTTGTGCTGACCCGTGATAGGTGG
>JBBPBS010001130.1:7489741-7501998 GCA_037974835.1 Cicer judaicum
GTTTAAGTTAACTGGGCGTTAAGAATGGGGAATCTCTTAATGTCTTGGTTACTTATTGTTTGTTGTGGTAAATCGTGCTGACCCGTGATAGGTGGCACCTCGGTAAACTGTACTGACCCGTGATAGGTGGTACGTTTACGATTTACGTTTGGTAAGTTGTGCTGACCCGTGATAGGTGGTACGTTTACGACTTACGTTTCTTGGTGAATTGTGTTTGTCCGTGAGAGACTGCATAGGTGTTTGTCCGTGAGAGACTACACCCTGGTGAATTGTGTTTGTCCGTGAGAGACTACATAGGTGTTTGTCCGTGAGAGACTGCACAGGTGTTTGTCCGTGAGAGACTACACCCTGTTAAAATGTGATTTGTTGGTTCATCTTGTTTGTGTTGGGATTGTCCAGTCAAGGTGATGCCATGTGATTTGTTGGTTCATCTTGTCCGTGTTGGGATTGTCGAGTCAAGGTGATGCCATGTGATTTGTTGGTTCATCTTGTCCGTGTTGGGATTGTCAAGTGAAGGTGATGCCATGTGATTTGTTGGTTCATCCTGTCCGTGTTGGAATTGTCGAGTCAAGGTGATGCCATGTGATTTGTTGGTTCATCTTGTCTGTGTTGGGAATGTCGAGTCAGGGTGATGCCATGTGATTTGTTGGTTCATCTTGTTTGTGATGGGATTGTCGCGTCCAGGTGGTGCCATGTGATTTGTTGGTCAGCTTGTCTGTGTGGGTATTACGTTGTAATCGTTAAGCGGTATGTTTTGAAATTGTGTGTAAGTGTGTTGATTCAAGTTTATTATTGAGTATTTGAACTTGAGATGTCATTGTGATTGTGTTGATTTTACTATGAGTTATGTTTTGGAATTGTGTGATAGCAAGTTTGATTGCAAAACTATTTCGAAAACCCAACTTGTCGTGGTGATTGTGTGGGAATTGCTAAGTGTTAAGATTTGGAGTTGTGTATGAATGTGATTGAATTAGTTTATGTATTTTTGAAAGAATAGGCAGGGAAATCGATTGCCCAATCAATTGCCCAATCGATTGGCATTAAGTCAGTGGCTCAGCTATGCTGTCAATCAATTGCTCAATCGATTGGCATTAAGTCAGTGGCTCAGCTATGCTGTCAATCAATTGCCCAATCGATTGCCCAATCAATTGACCAATCGATTGGCATTAAGTCAGTGGCTCAGCTATGCTGTCAATCAATTGCCCAATCAATTGCCCAACCAATTGTCGATTGTTTTAAGCCCAGAGTTCAGATTTTTCAAAACAACCTTCAAGCAATCGATTTCCCAATCGATTGGCTTGGTGGAAATTCTTATTTTGAGTTAGATAATCGATTGCTCAATTAATTTATCAATGTTTTGTTCAGTTGTGTATTACTTGATGGATTGAGAACTCTATTTGATTTCATTTACATTTGGCAAGCATTGTATGAACTTTTAGCATATGGAAAATCCTTTTAAGGTGCATGCTAAGTTGAAAAGGTATTTTGTGCATTTAAAAAAATAAATGTTATGTGTTAACTGTTAATTTCGGTTGGTGACCATTTACAACTATTGTGGAAATCTGGGCTTTGCCCTCAAATGAGAGTCAGGATGAACCCACCGGTTCGTACCCTCCGAACGGGAATGTGGATGGGAGTGCTTGATTGGAGCTACGTTAGGAGAATCTCACAGGGCGCGTGGAGATTACTCAAGGCGTATAGTTTTTTGTTATGTATAGAATGATCAGACTAGGTTGTCACTCAGGACACATATGTCTTTCTTTTGGGCTACCTGTATGTTAAGTTGAAATGATGTACCTGTACTATTGTTGACATCAGGACATGCTTTGGATTTATATTTTGAAAACTTTTCCGCTGCTTGTAAATTTTAATGACTTAATTATTTATCCAAAGGTTTTACCTTATTTATTTCTCTGTTGTATTTTAATTTCTTTTTTTAAAAAAAATATACACCCTCACTTTGAAAAACGGGGTGTTACATTTTGGTATCAGAGCTTTGGTTTGGTTTTCTTTGGGGGCTGTGGAACCTCTTGTTCTAGATTGTAGGTTAGGAGTTGTTGTCTGATCATGTGTCGGTTAGGTGGGTTGAGTTGTCAAGTTCATAATAATTATTATGTGCTGATGTGGTCGAAAGTTATTCTTGGAATTATTAAAGTAGTGTTAAGACTCTACTTGATGATGGTTTTATAGGGAAACCATGCTGCCAAGGAGGAATGACGTTACGAGAGCCAATGCCAATAGGGGTGATCGAATGGCGGAGGCTATGAATAACATGGCTGTTTCTGTTGCTGCACAGACTGCTGCCAAGACTCAACGTGATCTCGAAAAGAGGGAAAGAGAGATCCGTGCTGCAGAGTCAAGAGGATTAAAAGACTTTCGTCGTTACAATCCTCCAAAGTTTGAGGGGGATGAGAATTCAGAGAAAGCGGATCAATGGATCCAAGAAGTGGAGAAGATCATCGAAATGATTAACTGTTAGGCGAGAGTGAGGGTCAACTATGCCACTTATATGCTACTAGGAGATGCTAAGTACGGGTGGAGGAGTACAAGGTTGTTGGTGAGATCAGCTCACGAGGAGGTCAACTGGGAATCTTTCAAAAGGAAGTTTTTAGACAGATACTTCCCGATGAGTACCAGGACTAGACTGGGTGATGATTTCCTGAAACTACATCAGGGGAACATGACCGTGGGCAAATACGCTGCTAAGTTTGAATCACTATCAAGGCATTTCAGATTTTTCCGTGAAGAGATTGACGAGCCATTCTGGTGTCATCGTTTCCAAGACGGACTAAAGTATGAGATTCAAGACTCTATCTTACCCTTGGGAATTCAACGTTTCCATGTTCTTGTGGAAATATGTAGAGAAGTTGAGGATATGAAGAATAAGAGAGCTAGCCGAGGAGGGAATTTTAACTCAGGAGGACCTAGTCGGGTGAAGTATCAAAACAAGGGAATACAAGTTGCTAAACCTTATAATCGACCACATGATAACAACGGGGGACAGAATAACCCAGGGAACCAAGGCTTTGGGGGACAAGGGATACGATGTTTCTGATGTGGAGAAGTGGGACATTATGCTTATGCTTGTACCTTTAACAGTCCTACTTGCTACAATTGCCATAAACCAGGGCACTTTGCAAAGAATTGCAAGTCTCCGAAGGTGGAACCAATGGTGAATGTAGCTAGGATTACTCGTCCTACTTCTAGAGGACGCATTTATTGTATGAGTGCTGAAGATGGGAATCCATCTGACAATCTGATTCAACGTGACTGTGAGATTGCAGGTAACACTCTAACTGCACTTTTTGATTCGGGGGCAACCCATTCCTTCATTACTATGGATTGTATGAATCGTAAGGAGTTATCTGCGTCGTCACTACCCTTTTGATTTAGTTGTTTTACGCCTGCTAAGACTTTGACTGAAAATATTGCATGTTTACATTGCCAAGTAATTGTCCATAATAGAGATCTCTCGATTAATTTGATTTGTTTACCTCTACAATAATCCAAGATCATTCTTGGTATGGATTGGAAGTCCTATCATTAGGTAATGATATATTGTACTGAATGTGTCGGTGTCAGACTTAGTGTTTAAGTTTGGTACTAGATGGATGTTCTATACCAGGTGGAACATCTGCGACCTGCTGGGGTGTTGCAACCTCTAAATATATCTGAGTGGAAGTGGGACAGCATTTCCATGGACTCTATAACTGGATTGCCAAAAACAAGGAGAAAGAATGATTCTATATGGGTGATAGTGGATCGACTGATTAAATCCGCACACTTTTGCCAGTAAAGACCACCTATAACGTAGTTCAGCTAACAAACGTCTACATTGTCGAAATTGTGAGACCGTGATCTGAAGTTCACATCACATTTTCGGGGAGCATTGCACGAAGCGTTTGGAACGAAACTAAGATTGAGTTCAGCTTACCATCCACAAACGGACGGACAGACTGAAAGGACGAATTAGTCTCTAGAGGATCTGTTGAGAGCATGTGTATTAGATGATAGAGGAAGTTGGGATGACGTACTTCCGTTGATTGAGTTCACCTATAGCAATAGTTTCCACGCAAGTATTGGAATGGCACCATATGAGGCTTTATATGGGCGCAAGTGTCAGGCGCCATTATGTTGGTATAAGGACGGTGAGAATATGATTGTCGAACCAGAGATGGTGCAACAGACTACAGCTAAGGTAAAGAAGATCAAGGAGAAAATGAAGACTTCAAAAGATCGTCAGAGGAGTTACGCGGACAAGCGTCGCAGACTGTTAGAATTCGAACAGGGTGACCATGTATTTCTAAAAGTCACACCTACTACTGGAGTTGGTAGAGCCTTGAAACCAAAGAAGTTGACTCCGAAATTCATCGGACCATATCAGATTTCTGCACGAATTGGGCATGTTGCTTACCGGATTGCATTGCCTCCGATACTGTCCAATATTCATGACGTGTTTCATGTGTCACAGTTGAGGAAATATCTTGCAGATCCATCTCATGTGATCGAACCAGACACAATCCAGCTAAAGGATAACTTATCATTCGAAGTACCACCTGTGAGAATTGATGACAGGAAGATCAAGCGAATGAGAACCAAGGATGTTTCATTAGTCAAGGTGATTTGGAACCCCATTTACTGGAGATGCGACTTGGGAACTGGAGAGTAAGATGAGAGAACAACACCCAGAGTTATTTATCGACGCATAGTTTCGAGGACGAAACTAATTTTAGGGGGGTAGTAATGTAAGACCCATAATTTTAAAGTGTACTCTATTTAATTTGGTGTATTTTTGGTTTGAACTCGGAGGCGTTTTAGCCAAAGTTATTAATATTTTGGAGTTTTTATGACCAAAAAGATATTTTGATGCCTGATTATAGTTACTCGTCGATAAATAAATTAAATTTACTGCGGTGAATCTTTTGCGAAGAGTTTAATGCGTTATGGGTGAAAGGGTAATTTAATAAATATCTAAAGATTTGGAGATATTTGTTAATTATTATTAATATATATATATATATATATATATATGTTTATATATAAAGCAAAAATTTTCCATCTTCTTCCTCCCCTGCTGCCTCGCGTGTTCACTTTCTTCCTTCCTCCATCTTCATCCATTTTCGTTGCTCTTGCTTCCTTTGAGTTCGAAAAGTGATAGTGGGTGATAGGACAAGGACTTCTCAACTTCACTCTCCCTCTTTGATCCGAAAACGAAGAAAAACGGTTTAGGGATTTCAAAACCGTCAAACACAAATCTTCCCGTTTCTTCTAGATCTAAGCATTGTTTCACGAAGAGATAGAAGGGAAAGTTGCTCACTTCCGTGCTACGGTGCTAGTGGACAAACTTTGGAAGCGGCATTGTGAGCGGAGATTTTACCGGATTTACTCGCGGTACCGTAATCGAACGTGGAAGCTAACGTGAAGGTAAGGGCTCCTTCCAAACTTTTATATTGTGTTAATTTGTGTCGTCGTATTCAGCGTGTTCATACTTGATGTTTGTTGATTGATGTGTTTTGGTGTGAATTATGGATTGAATGTGAAAGTATGTTTGAGTTTGTTTTGTTTGAAATTTGAAAACCATTAAGTGAAACGAGTATTAAGAATGGGGAATCTCTTAATGTCTTGTTTGCTTAATGTGAGTTTGTGAAAATCGTTTAAGTTAAATGAGAATTAAGAATGGGGAATCTCTTAATGACTTGTTTACCTAATGTTGTTGGAAAATCGTTTAAGTTAACTGGACGTTAACAATGAGGAATCTCTTAATGTCTTGGTTGCTTAACGTTTGTTTTTGAAAAATCGTTTCAGTTAAATGAGTATTAAGAATGGGGAATTTCTTAATGACTTGTTTACTGAATGTCTTGTTGTTGAAGTCGTTTAAGTCAAAAGTATATTAAGAATGGGGAATCTCTTAATATGTCTGTTTGCTTATGGTTGTTGTGAAAATTGTTAAGTTAAATGAGTATTAAGAATGGGGAATCTCTTGATATCTGCGTTTACTTAATGTCGTCGTGAAAATGATTTTGTGGAGAAATGAATTGTCGTGTTTTGGCATGAATAGTGTAATAAATTTGTGAATATGTTTGAGTCTGTATTGTGTGGAATTTGAAAACCATTAAGTTAAACGAGTATTAAGAATGGGGAATCTCTTAATGTCTCGTTTACTTAATATTTGTTTTGAAAATTGTTTAAGTTAAATAAGTATGAAGAATGGGGAATCTCTTAATGACTCATTTACTTAATGTTGTTTTGAAAATCGTTTAAGTTAATTGGGCGTTAAGAATGGGAAATCTCTTAATGTCTTGGTTACTTAATGTTGTTTTGAAAATTTGTTTAGGTTAACTGGGCGTTAAGAATGGGGAGTCTCTTAATGTCTTGGTTACTTATTGTTTGTAGTGGTAAATCGTGTTGACCCGTGATAGGTGGCACCTCGGTAAATTGTACTGATCCGTGATAGGTGGTACATTTACGATTTACGTTTGGTAAGTTGTGCTGACCCGTGATAGGTGGCACCTCGGTAAACAGTGCTGACCCATGATAGGTGGTACGTTTACGACTTACGTTTCTTGGTGAATTGTGTTTGTCCGTCACTGCACAGGTGTTTGTCCGTGAGAGACTACATCCTGGTGAATTGTGTTTGTCCGTGAGAGACTGCACAAGTGTTTCGTCCGTGAGAGACTGCACAGGTGTTTGTCCGTGAGAGACTACTTATTGTTTGTTGTGGTAAATCGTGCTGACCCGTGATAGGTGGCACCTCGGTAAACTGTACTGACCCGTGATAGGTGGTACGTTTACGATTTACGTTTGGTAAGTTGTGCTGACCCGTGATAGGTGGCACCTCGGTAAACAGTGCTGACCCGTGATAGGTGGTACGTTTACGACTTATGTTTCTTGGTGAATTGTGTGTGTCCGTGAGAGACTGCACATGTGTTTGTCTGTGAGAGACTACACCCTGGTGAATTGTGTTTGTCCATGAGAGACTGCACAGGTGTTTGTCCGTGAGAGACTGCATAGGTGTTTGTCCGTGAGAGACTACACCCTGGTGAATTGTGTTTGTCCGTGAGAGATTGCACAGGTGTTTGTCCGTGAGAGACTGCACAGGTGTTTGCCCGTGAGAGACTGCACAGGTGTTTGTCCGTGAGAGACTACACCCTGTTAAAATGTGATTTGTTGGTTCATCTTGTCTGTGTTGGGATTGTCGAGTCAAGGTGATGCCATGTGATTTGTTGGTTCATCTTGTCTGTGTTGGGATTGTCAAGTGAATGTGATGCCATGTGATTTGTTGGTTCATCCTGTCCGTGTTGGAATTGTCGAGTCAAGGTGATGCCATGTGATTTCTTGGTTCATCTTGACTGTGTTGGGAATGTCGAGTCAGGGTGATGCCATGTGATTTGTTGGTTCATCTTGTGTGTGATGGGATTGTCGCGTCAAGGTGGTGCCATGTGATTTGTTGGTTCATCTTGTCTGTGTGGGTATTGCGTTGTAATCGTTAAGCGGTATGTTTTGAAATTGTGTGTAAGTGTGTTGATTCAAGTTTATTATTGAGTATTTGAACTTGAGATGTCATTGTGATTGTGTTGATTTTACTAAGAGTTATGTTTTGGAATTGTGTGATAGCAAGTTTGATTGCAAAACTATTTCGAAAACCCAAATTGTCGTGGTGATTGTGTGGGAATTGCTAAGTGTTAAGATTTGGAGTTGTGTATGAATGTGATTGAATTAGTTTATGTATTTTTGAAAGAATAGGCAGGGAAATCGATTGCCCAATCAATTGCCCAATCGATTGGCATTAAGTCAGTGGCTCAGCTATGCTGTCAATCAATTGCTCAATCGATTGGCATTAAGTCAGTGGCTCAGCTATGCTGTCAATCAATTGCCCAATCGATTGCCCAATCAATTGCCCAATCGATTGGCATTAAGTCAGTGGCTCAGCTATGCTGTCAATCAATTGCCCAATCAATTGCCCAACAAATTGTCGATTGATTTAAGCCCAAAGTTCAGATTTTTCAAAACAACCTTCAAGCAATCGATTTCCCAATCGATTGGCTTAGTGGAAATTCTTATTTTGAGTTAGATAATCGATTGCTCAATTAATTTATCAATGTTTTGTTTAGTTGTGTATTACTTGATGGATTGAGAACTCTATTTGATTTCGTTTACATTTGGCAAGCATTGTATGAACTTTTAGCATATGGAAAATCCTTTTAAGGTGCATGCTAAGTTGAAAAGGTATTTTGTGCATTTAAAAACATAAATGTTATGTGTTAACTGTTAATTTCGGTTGGTGACCCTTTACAACTATTGTGGAAATATGGGCTTTGCCCTCAGATGAGAGTCAGGATGATCCCACCGGTTTGTACCCTCTGGACGGGAATGTGGATGGGAGTGCTTGATTGGAGCTACGTTAGGAGAATCTCACGGGGCGCGTGGAGATTACTCAAGGCGCATAGTTTTTTGTTATGTATAGAATGATCAGACTAGGTTGTCACTCAGGACACATATGTCTTTCTTTTGGCTACCTTTATGTTAAGTTGAAATGATGTACCTGTACTATTGTTGACATCAGGACATGCTTTGGATTTATATTTTGAAAAACTTTTCCGCTGCTTGTAAATTTTAATGACTTAATTATTTATCCAAAGGTTTTACCTTATTTATTTCTCTGTTGTATTTTAATTTCTTTTAAAAAAAAATACAAAGAACAATCTTAACAGTAGATAATCAATCTCCACATTATTGGATCAATCCTATACTCTCATAAAAGATCAACAAAAGAACAATAGAAATCGCACTCATTTCAGAATTTGAAGAATCAAGTCATGCTTCAAACAAAAGGCATATCTCAAAGATCATTCTTCATATAAAGCAAGTGCAAGTACAAGGCTACAAGTAGGGAAGTACACTACTGATTTGAACCTTCCAAAAGCATGCACACATAAATGAAAAGGACACAATCAAGGCTGACATACTGACACGAATCATAGGGAACAAGCTGTTTTCATCACAGACCAAAAGATCAATCCTAGATCGATCTTTTGATGCAGCAGATCAATTCTTGGAGTCTATAAATACAGCTGCAAACTGAAGAACAAAACACAGCAATCAGCACCAAGCAAAAGATCAATCTTTTCGATCATACTCAAGTGCTTCAATCCCTTTTCTTATAGCTTGTTGTTTTGTTTTATTTTTTGTGCTGTAATCATTCACAATAGAGGTTCATCCACAAAATATATTTCTCAAACAAGAGTTGAGTAAATATCAAATTCTAAATAGCCTCAAAATCCACCACTTTGTAACTCGAGGTTGTTTTGTCAAATCTTGAGTAAGTTGCAAAAATCCTTTCATGTTTTGAAAGGTAACTTGTTAAAGTCTTTCCAAAACAGTATGGTAGAAATCCTTTCTAGGTAGAAGGGTAGGAATTGTGTAAAGATCAAGATTGATCGATGAAAACCAATAACGTATTGGGTTGAAAACTTAGTGAAAAATCTCACGGTTGTGAGGACTAGACGTAAGCCGGATTGGGTGGACCAGGATTTCATATACCAGTTTTTTGGGACGACAAACGTGGTGATCAAAATGGGCCAAAAATAGCTCGCCAAAGAAAATAAACACAATTGTTTCTGATGATAAAATTGATGCCAAAACTGGACTTAGTGGCCAACTTTGTGTGGGATAGATGTTGTGTGACACCATAAATCCCAAAATAATATATATAACAATTTGTATCATATTTCTATAAAATTTGCAGCGGATAAATAAAATTATATTTTTAAGAAATTAAAAACTTTTGTAACTAATTTAGGATATCACGTTTCTCAAAGTACACATGCAACAATTCAAATTTTATTACTCAAATAAAACAATTTAATTTCAATAAACTTGATTTAAGTATAATTACTTGATTTAATTCTAAAAACTTACTAGTACTTCTAAGGTTTTCATACAAAAATTTGATTCAAATTAAATAAGTAAAATACAAATTAAAACCCTTATTCCCGATATCACCTATCAGAGCGGGGTTCCTCCCAAACTTGAACTTCAAGACTCATTAACCTGTAATAATTGCGATTTCGCAAATGCAGGGCCCAACCAGTCAAACACAAACAACGAAGGAGGTGAGTTTTGAAATCATGTTAATAGTATAATATGAGTAAGAAGAACACGCAAACAATCATAATAGAACCGTATCATAATCACTTTACGATATATCAAAATATTTAATTAAATAGTATCATACTATAACATCAAAGTCACTCAAGCAAAATAATCATCTCATTATAATATACATCAAATCATCTAATTAATATTACCTTTGAAACACATCAATCACAACAAAACAATCATAAGGAAATGCAATGCTATGCATGAGCTTAGACTCTACTTCACAATGTGGTACCATTCTAACCCTGAAGTACTTGGTTAGGAGGCCATGATACTATGCCACCATCATCCCAATGGACGGACAATTCAAATTGGCCCTGTCCTCATAGATCCCCTCAACTCAACCCGAGACATATATACGCGACAGTCGAGGTAAACGTGTGTTGCATGGTAGCTCCCGACATTTGGAGTGCTACCTCCAAGTCACCTAGGAATTCCCCGCCAGAATACCTCCAAAGTCTAACAATCTTGCCTTAAGGCTCGACAGCAGACCGCCACGATCTGGCTCATTCAGTTGTACTTCCCCAAAATCACTAGGCTTGTCATGCCCTACCTATATGATGACAAAATAATCTCCACTTCACAAATTCACAATATTTATTTTCTCCCCTCGTTGGTATATGGTACTCCATTAAAACCGTCATCGCAAACACAAATTGAAATCATAATAATTTCACAACATCACTATCATTAATCATATCTCATCACATAAACTTATCACAAATTTATAGCATCATTATCATCAATCAAACATCATCACATAAACTTATCACAAATTTATAACATCACAATTATTAATTATACATCATCATCATCACATAAAATTACCACAACACATCCATCTTTTGTTATCACATCACATAAACTCATCAAATCACACACACACACACATATATATATATATATAAATTTAAGTCGACACCCAATATCACAATAATATCAATTTCACACATTCAATGAAATTAAATCAATCAACACCCTACAAATATTTCTATTCTATATTTTAATCTCACAATTTCAATATTTGTAAATTAATTAATTTATCCCTCAAAGGGTTACTGCCGTACATAGCAAGCCCCGGATGAATCGTTGGGAAATACGGTTTTCCCGTTCATCTCACAATATATTATACTCATGAATTCAAACGCTCTCTCACCCCTTACCTTATTTTGAAGCTTTCACACACGAATACGATTCCATGAGAAAACAACATTTGTTCATTGACTCTTTGTCCTTCAATCAATCTAACTCGATAGTTTATGGGTAAACGTTAAAAATAAATTATGAGAAGATACTCTAAAAACTAAATTCGAAATTTGATCAAGCAAAATTACCATAAATCAGAAACCCAATCAGTGGATAATATAAACACTTTTGACACGGTCGTTTTGGCGTTGGTTTCACTCAAATCGAACTTACGGTGAAGGAGAACAGTGCAAAATAAAGATTTTTGTAAACGGAGAAATCGAGTATTTTAGGGAGAAACTCGGGTTGTTAAAAATCTGAAAAATTGTGTTTAATTGAATAGATAAATGAGTAAAACAACATACTGAAATTTGGATGAAAACAGAGAAACTTTTCTAGGACAGTTATGGCTCACCAGTGTCAAACAATAGGATGTTGTTGTGTTTACTCTTTCGTTCTAAGGCTGCCTGTCCAACTCCCTTCCCTTTTCTTTGTTTTGTTTTGTTTCATTTTAGTAAAAATCAGGGTTCACAAGGTCTCTTTATTTATATTTTTGTTTTACTATTATTATTTTTATTTTGTGGAAATAAAATTAATATTTGTTTAATTTCCTTTTTAATATTCCTCCAAGCACCATTTAGTTTTCCAAACGTTACTAATATTTTATAAATTATAGTAATTAAAATAATCAATATATAAAAAAATATATTACTAATGACTGAAACTTTCACATTCAAAATAATCCCTACAATTATACTTATTTGTCAAAATATTGATATTATAATAATACCATCATATTAGAAAATAGTCAAAATTATAAAATAAATATATAACAACAATATTTTATGTTAATTACTAAGTCATAATATATATATATATATATAATCACAATTTCAAAATAAGTATATAAAAAC
>JBBPBS010001130.1:7502204-7577135 GCA_037974835.1 Cicer judaicum
AATAAGATATTTTTAGAAATAATTAAAATAAGAGATACTTAAAAATGATTAAAATATAAATATATACACACTTAACATTAGTCAAATATATAAGAAAATATGATATTAATAACCAACTCACTTATACACTTAAAATCATATAAAATCTTGTTCTTTAAAATATTACACTAAAATACTATTATTTTTAGAAAAATATATAAAATTATAAAATAAAATATTTATAATTTATATTGCTCATTAAATATAATATCTATCAAACCATCACATCACAGAAAGCATCCTTATAACAAAATTTACTCACAAAATTTATCAACTATTCTAAAATAATTTTAACATCAAATTAATTATTTAAAATCCTATTTAATTAATAAAATAGTTTATTATCAAATTTAGGGTGTTACATGTTGGAATCGATTCAATGGGAAAATAATTGGAGAGAGTGAATTTGAGAGAAAAATGGTTCCATTGGTCTGGTTTTTGTTTTTTTAATTGCAGAAGGAGGAATGGAGATAGCAGATGTATAGGTACAAGAGTAAAACTATAAGGTTCAACACATAGTAGTCAAGTATGAGTCAGAAATAAGGGTATAATGAGCAACTCGCAGGTGTAAGAAAGAAGAATTCAACCAATAATAGTCCAAATTAATGTACAGAAGTAGAAAATAGGGGCGAAAGAGTTTGGTCCAAAATCCATTTTTCAATGAAGTTTTCTCCAAAATACTCATTTTAACATAATATTATTTATCGTTAGCATAGACAAATCTAATTTAAACCAAAACACTCATATTCAAAATAATAATTATAAGTATTACTATAACATTTTTCAAAATTATTACATAAAAATATAACATCAATAATTTATATCAATTACTAAATCAAAATAAATATGTATAAAATCATCATATCATAAAAAATGTATAAAAATAAAGAAAATTAATATCAATATTACAAATACCTCAAGATAATTATTTGAAAAATAAATAATGAAAATAAAATTTATTTATAAAAAATTAAATATAATTATGTGCACACCTAACATTAGTCAAACATACAAGAAAATATGGCATTAACTACAAGCACACATATACACGTAGAATTGCCTAAAATCTTATACCGTATAAAATATGTACACTAAAATACTATTATTCATAAAAAAAAATATATAAAATAATAAAATATCTGTCATTTATATCACTTAGTCAAATATGAATCAGATTAACACATCATAGAAAGCATCCATTTAATGAAAATTAGTCACAAAATTTATCGACATATATTTTAAAATATTTTTAACACCAAATTAATTATATAAAATCCTATTTCATTAAGAAAATATTTATTATAAAATTTGGGTTATTACAAGTAATATTAATATTGAGTTTCTTTATTTTTATACAGTTGTTATTGTATGATAATTTTATCCTTTCAACTATTCTATAAAGATGATGTATTTTTACGTGAGATTTTGGTTAAAATTAGATCTATCTATGTTAAGGATAAATAATATTATGTTGAACATTTGTATCGTTTTTTGATTCGTCTGGTCAAAACCTTCAAGAAGCATTACTCATTTTCATTTTTCAATTAAGTGGATGTCAGACCCTTCCGGCGCTTCGACGAGTCGGTGGGACTTTTTATACAGTTTTTCTTTTCGTTTTAACTGTTATTTTTGCTCCTAAAATTATTAATAAATATTTAATATTTATTTTTATGCTCCTCAAAATTTATTAGTCGCGTCTCAGCGATTTTATGAACTCGTCGTTTATTCGGATTCGCTCGCTGCATATTGTCGATCTACTGTTGTAGTTGAAAACTTCCATTGATTTATGTGTTTGCGAAAATGTCTACATAAGGTAAATGGTGAAAGAGTGTTTGAATTCTTTAGTATAATATATTGTGAGAAGAACGGGAAACCCGTATTTCCCAACAATTCATTCGGGGTTCGCTACGTACGACAGTAGCCCTTTAAGATATAAATTAATTAATGTGGAAATATGAGGATTGTGAGATTAAAATGTTAAATAGAAATGTTTGTAAAGTGATGATTGATTTAGTTTTCGATAATTGTTTGCTATTTAATATTTGATATTTTGTAATGTTGGATGTCGAATTAAATTATGTGCATAGGTTTGATTACACATATTTATGTGATGTGATGATAAAAGATGGATGCATTGTATGATATATGTTTATGTGATGATAATGATGATTTTTTATTGACGATAGTGATGTTATAAATATGCGATGATCATGATTCTATATGATTAATGAGGTTATAAAATTGTGATGAGAATATTGAAGTACCCTATAATTAATGAAATAGTGATGATTCAAACTTGTGCTAAAGATGGTGCTCTTAATGGAGTAGTCTAGGTTAACGAGGGGAGAAAATAGTTGTTGGGAATATTTAAAGTGGAGATTATTTTGTCATCATATAGGTAGGGCCTGACAAGCCTAGTGATTTTGGAGAAGTACAATTGAATGAACCTAATTGTGGCGGTGTGTTGTTGAGCCTTAAGGCAAGATTGTTAAATCATCGAGGTATTCGAGTGGGGAATTCTTAGGTGATTTGGAGGTAGCACTCCAAAGTTCGGGAGCTACCATGCAACACACGTTTACCTCGACTGTCGTATATATGTGTCTCAGGTTGAGTTGAGGGGATCTATGAGGACCAGACCAATTTGAATTTTTTGTCCACCGGGATGGTGGCATAGTATCAAGTCTCATAACCAAATACTTTAGAGTTAGAATGTTACCACATTGTGAAGTAGAGTCTAAGCTCATGCATATCATTGGAGTTCCTTGTGATTGTTTTTGTTGTTATTGATGTGTTTCAAAAGTAATAATAATTTCTCTTAGCTGATTTGATGCATATTATAATGAGATTATTAGTTTACTTGAGTGATTTTGATGTTATAATATGGTACTATTTGCTTAAATAGTTTTTATATATTTCATCATGTGATTATTATACGGTCTATTATGATTGTTTGTGTGTTCTTCATACTTATATTATACTATCAACATTATTTCAAAATTAACCTCTTTCGTTGTTTGTGTTTGACTGGCTTGGTTCACCGTTTTCGAAATCACAATTGTTTCTGGTTAATGAGTCTTAAAGTTCAAGTTTGGGAGAAACTCTTCTCTGATAGGTGATACTGGGAATTAATTGTTGTATATTGTATTTTATTTATTTAATTATAAATGACTTTTTGTATGAAAACCTTATAATTACTACTATGTTTTTGGAATTAAATTGAGAAATGTGATGTCCCATACTAGTTATAATTTTGTTTTCTTAGAAATAAATTTTCTTATCCGTTGCAATTTTTCCTAAAATAAAAAACTAGTATATGACTATATATGTTATTTTGGGGTTTATGGTGTTACTTATAAATTCTTTAGACAAACATAAAATTAACTTTTTTTCTTTTAAAACATCATATCAATATCTTACAAACCACTAATTTAACATCTAGCCTAACGTTTCATGGGAAATATCCTTATCTTAAGCGATTTCTTTCTTAACACCTCTAAATTCCCACGAGGAATAGCTCACCAGGCAAGGATAATTTAAATAGGAGAGAGATTTTGGGATTTACTTAATAGGCTTAGAACATAGTGTATGAGTGTGAAAGGAAGAGGGCAAATGGAAATATATGAATAGCGGGAGGAGTTGTGTGATGGTTAAAATAAGGGGGATTTCAATAACTATTTATATTGGAATATTATCATCAATTTCTTTATCTAAAATTGAAGTGCATAGGCTTCCAATACTGTTTCCCTTCCTTTCTTATAAAATTTATTTGGCTGTTAGAAAGCCAATTGAAATCACATGTATTTATGTGTATGAGTTAATTTTGATTAATTAGTATAATTGATCATATATTGTAGGGTGTCACACTATTCTTTTTAATTAAATAATTAAATTTGAGGATGTCACACCACCCTTTCTAATTTTTTAGCTAATAGTTATGAAATAAAAAAATTTCTAAACTTTTTTTGTAGAGGATTAAAATATAATCATAATGTTGGTTTAAGAGAGTGGAAGGTGTGATATATAACAAAGGATGACAGTCTTATTTTTCCTCCCTTAATTGCACAAAAAAGATAAAATACATAATTAAATTGGTAGTCTTCATTTCAAAATGAATTAAAGGTGGTAAGGAGGAGAGAAAAGTGGGTGCATGGTGTCAAGAATGAGGGAATATACATTCTCTCCTCTCTTAATTGATTGAGACACAACCATAAAGTATACATTAAGCCAAGACAACACCATAAATTTCATAAATGAGGGCAAGATGTCACTAACTCTAATATCTCCCGGGCTAAATATTTATTTTGTCCAAAATAAAACTAATCAACAATATAACTTCTATAAATTTTAATTTAATTAAATAATTCAACTGATATATTCATCAACAAAAATAAATCAAGCAATACAAATATATCAATGCAGGTCACACATAACAAAATAAAACCAACATATCTAACACATCAGTTTCATGATTGTCGAAACTAAACAAATAAATAAAACACAATAGTCTATTTAGAAAATAATCATCTCATAAATTGTCCTCATGTAATTGTGACGTCATAACAATTAAATAAAGATAAATGATATAATTACTCGGATAAAATAAAGGGTGATAAAATTTAATTTAATTTCTTTACACATAGAATAAATTATGAGTTAAATAATAAATTATGACAATATATATATATATATATATATATATATGAAAATAGTGAGGTGTTAGCTATGAAGTTAAAGTATTTAAGATAATCATAATGGTAGTCGTTCAGATTGAAATATGGATAGTTAAAAGTATCTTTAACGTCGTTCAGGAATATGAAGGCACCGCCACAAGTTTTACTCCATACTTCAAATTAAAAACTCACTTAATTACACATTAACAAATAATTTATTTATAATTTACAAAAACAACAAAAATGACACCTACATTAATTTAAATCAACAATCAAAATAACAAAATCTAAAATTATCTCTATTTTAAACACTTCAAACTACTCTAAACACTATACACAATTTTCCCACCCATAGAACATTAGAAACACAAATAAGTTCATATTCACATAATCTTATATACGTGCATATAAATAATTAAATAATTGTTAAGACATAGCATATTTTCATAGCAATCCACCAACTCCAAATTTATCACAATTAAATTTTTAATTAATATTTTTTTAATTTATCCTAATTTATGTTTAGAAAAATATATATAAAATGATAAAATATAATATTTATTATTTATATTACTAATTTAGTCCAATGTACATAAAACTAGCACATCATATATATATAATAATAATAATAATAGTAATAATAATAATAATTTATATTATATTAGTATAAAAATTTGTAATAGATAAATAAAAATTCTTTTAAAAGAAAAAATAGAATATTAATTGTCACACCATATCACAATTTGCAATTTTGAACAATTTTGAAACACAATAAAGAGTACTCCATCCGTTTTCACAATAATTGGCACCCCATATCATTCTCATACATATTATTAAATATATATATATATATATATATATATATATATATATAATATAAATAGAATATTAATTTTATTAAATTATCTTTATCGTGCTTGCATTGGTGTATTGAACATTATCATAAATACAAAGTAGAATATAGAGATGTTAGGGTGGTGCACCTAATATTAACTAAAGGGTTCATTTGGATATTGAAAATTAAAAGTGATATTTATTTTGATTTTTTTTGTGTGTAAAAAAATGACAAGTCTCATTCGTCTATCTTTCAAAGGATGTTGATATGCTTTTGAACAATATCAACATTGCAAAATCTACATATTTCAACGAAGAGCATCAAACTCTAAATGATAAGATATATGTTATTGAACACGAATGTTACTTTGTTTACTTTAGCATCATGAAACAAAGAGGCCAATTATTTGTTTTTAAGAAAAATCGCAATAAATGATATTTCTTAAAATATATAAAAAAAAACTGCTATATCATCAAAAGGTCACAACATTACTAAATGCATCTGCATTTCTCGTGAAGCTATAAACATGCTTGAGTTTTTATCATTCTGGGTAGCATATATTGCGCTTAAACTAGCTCTTTAGCCTATTAAAAGTTGTTTTTGGATGTAGTGTCTCTAGAAGAAGTAGTACTCTAGTACTCCCTAATTTCTCATGCTTTCACTACAGAAAAATTGACGTATCGTGACCCACAAAATGTCACGAAAAATTAAAAATTGTAGGTAAAGGTCAATAATACTTTGAGTGACACTCAAATCAAGTGTCAACTTTAAGGGGGCGTCCTGCTACACTTTGAGACTATCACTACATGTTTTTGATTTATACCTACAATTATGGCTGTCACAAAAACCTAAATAAATATAAATAAAGAATTGGTATATTCCTACGGTATTGTCTGTCACTAAAACCTAGAAAAATATAAATAAAGAATTAATCTATTCCTACGATATTATCTGCCACTAACACTTTCATGGGATCTTCCAACCATGTCTTTAGCAGTCACAATACAACCATAAACTTGAAAAATTCTTTTTGATCCATGCATTGGTTTATTTGTTTCCTGTTAAACAATGTACATATGAGGCAGAGTTTAGGATACATGTTAGGCATTTCAAAAGGAACAATAACATGATCACCATGGTGTGATAATAAACATTGACCTAATACTTCAATTTTTATTGTAATCATATAGAATATAGGCCAAACACAAGTGTTGCACAATTTTTCCAGATCATCCCATATTACAGTTTTCACATAATAAGATTCGTAACACAAACCCAAAATTATACTGAAAATTTACCATCTTTTGTAGTTCACTTTGTCTAGATGGATCCACAAAGGTATGGGGAAGAAGCTTAAATATCACTTGTGCACCAGAGCAAACTACAAGAAAGGAAGAGTCAATTTTGAGTGTAAGAGTCACTTTTCAACATTAATTAATGAGACAAAAGTAGATGAGATACATCATAAACCATTAATTAGTTCATGAATCTAGTGATGATTTGACTTTCAACTTGTCATTATGTCTCCTTAAGAAAGGACTCGATGTTGTAAATTGCAGTCCTTCAAAGGTTCAATCACCAAAATCTTATTTGTTGCTTGAGCTCTTAAGTTATCCTCCATCGGGAGACTATTGTAATTTGGCATTGAATCGGGAATTGAACGTGCAAAGCTATAAAAAGAATTTACAGTGGACATATATCACAATAAAAAGAAGCTTTGATTCTGTTTCTTTTTTCGTTTGTTGGAGCAAGGGGTGAGAGTGAAAGGATATAAATTAGTACCCAAGTAACCAGACTCTGTTGTCCCCGTGGTAGTGTATGATCAACAGGTTTTATTCTGGTCTAAAGTTCCTGAAGGACAACACCAAAACTGTATACATCATTCTTAGCATTCAATTGTCCAGTCATTGCATATCTACATCCACAAGATAATATTTAGCAGTTGAAGTTGGGGCACTATATATAAATGATGGTTTTCCCAAATTGATACTAAGATAAAGAAACATAATATATGGGAATTGCTCATGTTTGTTCAGTAATCTGTAGCATATGAACATTCTCCATGGCTTTTCCAATAATTATTATTCAACATTTACACACAAAAAATAGGTCCATCACATCCAATAGGGATAAAACAACGCACGTGGTCTAATATATAACTGGAAATCTTACTCTGGTGCATGGTAACCAAAGGTTCCAAGGACATGGGTGGAATGAAGACTTGCAGCCATGTCTGGAGCCTGATTTAACAAATCAAAATCTGCAATTTTAGCAACATCATCATCAAAGATCAGCACATTGCTTGACTTGATGTCCCGGTGAATAATATGGGGATCAGCTTTCTCATGCAAGTACTCAAGCCCTCTTGCAGCCTCAACATCAATTTTTACTCTCTATGCCCATGTCAAAACTGGACCAGGTTGTGCTCCATTAACCCCTTTTCTGCCTTCATGTAAAAGAACAATGATGAAAACATTTAAATATAAGTAAATATAGACTATAATCTATAATTTATCAATTCCTTAATGTAGAAAGAAATTCAACCACTGTTTATCGATGTTTGATACTTTTATAACATGACCAATTGAAAGGCAAAATCATATACCATGTAAAATGTCATGAAGAGACCTATTAGATGCAAATTCATAAGCAAGAATACGGGAGTTTCCATCAACGCAATATCCAAGCAACTGGACAAAAATTTGGTGCTTCAGCCTTGATACCATTGAAATCTGAAAGCTCAGAAAACCACACGGTGTCTTTATGGATAAAAATGATTGGTGTGAAGTGTGATGGCAGTGATAGTAGTAATAACCTTGGAATGATTGATGCGTATAAATAGTATGAACCTCAGCAATTTGATATGAAATTTCTGTACTACTACAAATAAGAAGAGAAGCTACAACAATAGTCATTAAAATATTAAAGATCTCTAAAGGATTTTATGAAGCCAAATGAAAGAAAATATTGATGTTTAGTGTTGATGTTTAGATTCCTTCCCACTTCCAAAAATTGATGAAGTTTGTTACTTGACGAAAAAAATGACACAATCTGCATTATTGTAGCATTACATTGATAGATGTTTTCATCAACTTTACAGTCATATTCATATTCATAGCACCAATATGCATTACACAAAACTCAACTATTTTTGCATTTACCTTCTCATCTTGCAACTTCCTTTGAAGATAAAGTTTGAACATCAGCCATATGGATGGTGTGACAAATTTTCTCTTGTCATAGTCTAGCCTTAAGAGGACTTCTCATTCAAGACGATGCAACTTTTACCCAAACTTTTGAATATCATAAATAAAATCATAACAACAATTATATTCACAGAGTCACAGGATAAATAAATATATTAACCCAATTAGCTATTTTTTTACTATTTGTCAAAAAAAAAAACTAATTTTCCACTGAACACCATATCAATATTGTTGTTTCACTATCTACTGTGTTATGTAAATCAACAATCATCATGCTTCTATTACTGTTATATATATTTTCCTTCCAAAACAAAGTATAAAATTCCAGTCTATAGAAACACATTGGTTTTGGTGCTTTGTATTTACAAAGACTTGTATCATGTTAACAAATTAGTTTGGTGTAAGAATATGTGAAAAGAGGAAACAAGTAATGCAAGACCATACATTTTTAATAACAAATAATTCAGAATCATCATACTAAAACTTTAACAACAAATGATGACATTTTTATTCAGGTTAATTGAATATTAAAATGATGCCATGAGAGTGTAGTAGTTTTAGAGCAGAGCCTACATAACATAATTGATAATTGAATTGAATAGAATAGAATGAGCAATAACAAAGAATGAAGATAAAAAGCTTAGTACCATGCCAAGCTGTTGCATGAACATTCTAGCGGTTAGTTGTTGAATTCTTCCATGAGATCGAATATAAGAAGCGAGATTCCCTCCAGCAAAAAGCTCGAGGACCAAGTAAACACATTCATCATCACCCCAAGTAACTAAAAAAAATCAAGTTTATAAACATATTTTTAATTAAACAAAAAAGAAGATTCTCTGACCTGAAAGAGGATTCTCTGACCTTAAACACCTTATTGACAAACATATGACGAATCACAGAGAACCAACCTCAGGCGCATAACATCAAACACCTAACAGTCACTCTTTCACCTAACCAAACTCTGATTCTCAAAATGATGCCGGTTTTCAAAACCCCATTCAACGGTTACTCCGTCAAGTTCAGACCATTCTACGAAAACCGCATAGATGTCGTCGCCACTCAACCCCGTTTGTCGTGACTCTTTCCTCTCCAGTTCATGGGTCCGTCAAATTATGGACTCTCGATCGTCCCACTTCCGTTCACACCTTCAAATAACACGTTTACTGTGTCTATTCCTCCGTTTGAAACCCTCGTCACGCCGATGTGTCCGCTTCCGCTTCCAGTGATTGCACGCATGCACAAGTTAGCAAGCAATTTCTCAAACACAATCACAACTCCGAAAATAAGAAACAAATTAAATAGCAAAAAAAAAAAAAAAACAGCCAAGCTTCTCAGTTACTTGCAAATGCATGAGAGATTAAATAAAAAACATAAATACAAATCCCTGAACGAACACACTCAAATCGAACAAAGCAGAGTGAGATATTCAAGTGTCATTATAAATTGTTGCTAGTTTTAGAAAATACCTAAGAAAATTGGTAAGAAGCAGCGCAACACAACAATGACGGCGAGTTCGGGAATAGCTTTGACGGTTTGAACCGGAGCTGTGGTTGAAGATTGAAGGATCGATTATGGGAGTGACGGTTTTGCGCGAATCAGATATAGATGTCGACGCAACAAGAAACACAACGGGTATATGTAGATCGAAGAAGACACAAATCAATGGAAGACGGTTAAGTTCAGAGAGAGTGGAGCGTCGTAGAGATAAAAGTTGCAGATCTGAGAGTGAAGGACAACGATTATCGATTAAGAGTGATAACGTGATTCTGAAAGCAATAGATATTGAGTTGTTGGGCGAGAGCGATGGAGAATGAGATCTTGTTTTTGGAGAGAACGGAAACCCTAGCGAGTTTTTAGAAAACAAGAGTGTTGTTGAGAAGTTAAATGAAAAAGAAATAAGAGGGAATCTGTTTTCTTAAACCCTTTACCTACAGTTAGCGACAGTAGGTATATATCATTTTCTTTTTAAGTCATATTTATTGACACTCAATGTGTAGCTAAATGTAATTATAGTAAAAGACATTAAAATAGGAGTGTCACAGTAGATCAATTTTTTTGTAGTGTTCACAATGTTGTTCTTCTGCTTGTCTGTCTTTATGTTTGCTTCGTTTGAAGTCGTAGCTAAAAGCTAAGCTACTATATATTGTTGACTTGGCTGCCCCTTCGATGCATGTTTTTGTGGTTCTCTCTCATTTATGTCATAAAGCTTTTAAAGTTAATATATGTGCATGGCATGGCCTGGCGTCGTATAGATTGATAATGAAATATAACTTTTGAAGCTCTAACTATGATGCCTATCTAACTTCATTTAAATATGAAAATTAGCCACCCTCAATTTCCCACAATATGTACATTGTTTTGAGCCACCCTTCCCTCAATTACCCCCAAATTAGCAATTTTTTTTCTAGCAGCATTGACGAAGGGAGTAGAATTACTTCCATTATCTGCGTTCTTGGTTTCTGCTTGTCCAATTTTAGTTCCACCAATCTGTCTTTCTTGTTGAGTCACAAGGGAAAAAACTTTTTTGATATAAGGTAATGGCTCCATCATGAGAACAACTTGAGCTTTAAAAATGTCAAAATGTTCATTCAAAAATAGTGACTCTATCTAAAATAAGCAATGGTCTAATTAGTTTGCCTCTGATGACAACAACAAGCATCTGATCACTCCGCCTCCAAGCCAGTGATTGTCTGCCTCTAATAAACATAACAACCAAGTTATTGTTTGTCTTTGATAATCACATCAAGCATCGGATCGTCAAACTCTGTTTAGACAAAATCAAGGCTCTAAAAATTCAACACACTGAAGAAGACACTTTTGTGCATCCTTTGATCAACACCCTAAATTGGTCATTTTTTTGAAGGACTATACGAAATGCTCTAATCATAATATCCTATCCAGCTTCTTTCTCCATATCAAGATACACAAAATCAATTTCAAGGATATTATTTTGACAAGGATTAATGGCGAATCTATTATAGAAGATTTGATACGACAATTTATGATACAGGTCGTGCAACCCTTATTGAAAATCATGTAATAACGCACCAAAATAAGCACAATATGTAACACCCCAATTTTTATCAACGTGAGTATATTTTTTTAAAAAAAAACAAAGAAATAAAACTAAGAAACAAACAAATAAATACTTTTGGATAAATATTTAAGTCGTAACATAACGACAAAGTCAACAAATATTTACAAGCAGCGGAATAGTTTTTGAAATAAAAATCCAAAGTATTCAAACATCAAAATACACCGGGGCTATGAGGCCTATCAGATATAGCTTATACCCCTGGGGTATTCTCGGCAGACCTATACAAAAGCACTGCCTCAAGAATTTTAACTCTCCCCCACGTCACATCAAAAAGTGGTACATGGACCCATCAAAATAAAAGTCAAACTGACAATATTAGTATATGTACAATCTTCCAACATACAGTAAATACATCCACAAAAGAAAGACCTCTAGCCTCTATACAACCGTCTAATCTGATCATACTAGAAAAACTATACGACCTGAGTGATCTCCACACGCCCCGCAAGATCCTTCTGACACAGCTTCAGTCATGTGTGTCCAACTACCTCCCCATCTACAGGATACTAACTAGTGGGAATTAGTGTAAATATTGAATCATGAGGGTGTTAGGATATTTATTTGAAATGATTGATTTTCTGATATGATATTATTAACTCATTAGAGTTTGACTCGATGTTAGAGTTTTAGAGTTTAAGAACTCTTCAGTGATTTCCAATAGTACTAATGATAAAATGTCTATTAATTGAGAAAGAGAAGAAGAAAAAAAAGAGAACAAAATTTTTAAAAATATTCTCAATAGTGAAATTCTTTTTGAAAAATTATCTAAATTTTGAATTCTATAATTGATGTATTTTACAAGTAGATTTTTTTTTTGTTATATGAATTAACATAACAAAATGGTATGCATTAGATTTGTATGTGTAGAGTGCATCTTGTAGATTGATATGTATAGAGTGTATCATGTAAATTGGTATGCGTATAGAAACTAAAATTTATTATATCAATTTTTTTATTAATTATAAAATTGCAATTTTTATTTTATTTGAAACTCAATTTTTAAGATTAGAACAAAATTCTAAAATAATTAAAATTGATGATGTGTTATGTTTTAGACCAATTTTGTGGCTTGATAGAAACTAATGGATGTATCTATACGTATGTTGAGTAGTTAGTGTGAGAGGAGGCCACTATTTTGTAGATTTATGAATTAGTGTAATTCATAATCATTATCATATGTTTTGCGTCATGTGCACTACTTTAATGTATATAAATATACAATTTTCTTTGTTGTTTGATAAAATAAGAAAATAAATTGAAACTATTTTAGAAGTGTTAACTAATTGTAAAATTTTCTATCTATCTATATATATAATTTAAATTTTATTTCAAAATATAAGTTGCAAATAATAATTTTTACAATGATTAACTATTTAGAAATGTGTTTTTGATGATTAAAGTACGAATGAATTTTTATAGATCTTATAGATTTTAAAAATATTCGTGATTTATCTTAGTTGTTTTATTTAGACTTGAATTATTGAAAAATAATTTAAAGGAAAATTTGGAATTCTCAATGATTTTTTTGGGTGCTAAATGGTTAGTGATATTTTTTTTAATAATAATTTAAATCAATAAATCAATTTTTAGAATGATGTGTAACCTTGAAAGTGGTTTTTGCGCTACTAATTCAATTTGGTTTGGTAATAGTTGTATGTTCTAGTAAATTATTATTTATCTTATCTTCTACTTGAAAAATCTATATATGCTTCCATTTGTTGTAACTTTTAAGTGATGGTTAGTTCAAAAGAAAATTTAATCATGATCAATTTGAAGCAGTTAAACCTCTATGAGAATATGTTTCATTTTTAGAATCATCATTTGAGTTATGAGATGAATGTAAAAAATCTTGGTTCTAATTTTTGGATTAATTATTTGAATGTGTATATGATTAGGTAAATATTAATTTGTTTGTGTTTCAAGTGTTCTAATTGTTGGGAATCGATGTATAGAGTTAGAGTAGTCGAGAGCATCTAAATGTGAAATAGTTTTATATTTCTTCAATCGAGTTATTGGTTATATATTGATGTTAGTGACCTTTCTTTTGTTGTTGTAGCTAGTAGTAAATTACAAACAAATTATTGTGAAGGTGTAATTAATTGAATTTTTAACTTGAAGTAAGGAGTAGGAGTTGTGGCGCCGCCTTCGCACTTCTGAACCACGTTTAAGATACTTTTAATTATTCATATTTGAATTTGAATGACTGCAGTTATAGTTCCTAAAGTAGTTGACTAAATGAGTAGAAGGGACTAGCTACCCCAATGACTCATCGTCAATAAAAGAGACAACGATAACTCATTATTTTGTTAGAAGTACCTTTTAATTTTATTTTTTAAGTAGTTAAAAAACAAATTCATTGCTTATACCAATTGAATTAATTTAATTATTAAATATATGTTATTAGGAAATAGTATCTCTATCATTAGTGTTTCTTTTCTCCTTGATTATATACAAAGTATGTTTTTATAGAGTAAGTGATTATAAATTATTATAATATTATTAAGTTGTTAGATGTATCTAGTATTTTAAAAAATTGTTCTCTTTGTCAGACCTAAATTAAATTTGTTGAATGTTTGGTGATAGGATTTAGATTTTATTTTAAGGAGTAAAACTAGTAATATTTGGTTTGAAAGAACTAGTTGAAATTGACAACGTACTTGGAATGTGTTTTATTTAACCAAACTAAATGAACTACATTATTATTGACAAAATATATATGTTATGTTTTATATGTAAATTACAATGAGTAACTCTATGATATTCTATTTTATAATTGAATGATAAATGTTATAGACATTTTATTTCAGAAATTGAATGATAAATGTTGTGTGTTTAATTGATTTTCTACATGTTGTGCTTAATTGGAGATTGAATGTCTTAAATATATTTATAGACTAAGTTTGAATCTTGAGGGAGGTAAGTTAGATATTAGTTCACTTACCGCAAATTTCGAGGACGAAATTCTTTAACAAGGGGAGAATTGTAACACCCTAAATTTGATAATAAACTATTTTATTAATTAAATAGGATTTTAAATAATTAATTTGATGTTAAAATTATTTTAGAATATATGTTGATAAATTTCGTGAGTAATTTTTGTTATAAGGATGCTTTCTATGATGTTTGGTTTGATAGATATTATATTTAATGAGCAATATAAATAATAAATATTTATTTTATTATTCTATATATTTTTCTAAAAATAATAGTATTTTAGTGTAATATTTAAATATAAAAATAAAATATTTTATGTGATTTTGCGTGTGTATACGTGTACCATATTAATGTAATATTTTTCTGTGCATTAGATTGATGTTAAGTATGTACATAGTTATATTTTAATTATTTATAACTACTTTCTATTTTAAATTATTTAATTTATAAATAACTATCTTGAGATGTTAGAAATATTGTGATTGATTTCCTTTACTTTTATGTATAACATATGACATGATGATTTTATACATCTTTATTGTAATTTAGTAATTAATATAAATTGTTGATGTTATATTTATTTAATCGTTTTGACTATTTTATAAAGATGATAATATTTTTATGGGTTGATTTTGAGAAATATTATAGTAATAATTATAGTTATTATAAAAGTGTGTTTTATGGGTTAGATCCATATAGAAGAATAAAACCTAATTAAACATATTATTAAAAAAATAAATAAATATCCATATAATTGTTTCTTTAAAATAAATAGATAAATAAATAATAATGATACATTAAAATATATAGGACAAGCTAAATTGTAGAATCCGATTGATATATGTAAGGTAGGCATGAGCTGTTAAATAATTTTATAAATATTTAGATGAATTTGTTAGGTAGGCATGACTATTAACTAATTTTACAAATATTTTGATGAATTTGTTAGGTTTTGCTGCTTGTTTTCTATCCGCCGCTTTCCAAAACAAAAATATAAATAAAGAGACCTTGTGAACCCTGATTTGTATTAAAATAAAACAAAACAAATAAAATGGAAGGGAGTCGAATGGAAAGCCGTATAACCAAAGAGTAAACACAACAACAACCTATCGTTTTTGACACCGGTGATCGATAACTGTTCCGTAAAAGCTTCTCCGTTCTCATCCAAATTTGAGTATGTTATTTCATATTTAACTCGTCAATTAAACATAATTTTCCAGATTTTTAACAACCTCAATTTCTATCTAAAATACCCGAATTCTTCGTTTGTAGAATTCGTCATTTTGCATTGTTCTCCTTCACCGTAAGTCCGATTTGAGTGAAACCAACGCCAAAAAGACCGTGTGAAAAGTGGCTATATTATCCACTGATTGGTTTTCTGATTTATGGTAATTTTCTTTGACCGATTTTCGAATTTAGTTTTTTAGAATATCTCCTCATAATTTATTTTTGACGTTTACCCATAAACTGTCGAGTTAGATCGATTGAAGGGCAAAGAGTCAATGAACAAAGGTTGTTTGCTCATGGAATCGTATTCATGTGTGAAAGCGTCAAAATAAGGTAAGGGGTGAGAGATGAACGGGAAAACCGTATTTCCCAACGATTCATCTGAGACTTGCTACGTACGGAAGTAGCCCTCTAAGAGATAAATTGATTAATTTGAAATATGAGAATTGTGAGATTAAAATGTGAAATAGAAATTTTTATAAGGTGTTGATTGATTTAATTTTCGATACTTGTGTGGTAGTTGATATTTGTTATTATTGTGATGTTGGATGTTGAATGAAATTATGTGTACATGTTTGCTTAGATGAAATTATGTGATGATAAAATATGGATGCATGGTTTGATATATGCTTACGTGATGATAATGATGATTTTTGATTAATGATAGTGATGTTATAAAATTGTGATGAGTTTATACGATGATCCTGATTATTTATGATTAATGATATTATAAAATTGTGATGAAAATATTGAAGTACCCCATACTTGATGAGATAGTGATGATTCTTAAATATGGTGCTCTTAATGGGGTAGTCTAAGCTAACGGGGGGAGAAAATAAATATTGTGAATTTGTGCAGTGGAGATTATTTTGTCATCATATAGGTAGGGCCTGACAAGCCTAGTGATTATGGGGAAGTACAACTGAATGAACCTGATCGTGGCGGTCTGCTGTCGAGCCTTAAGGCAAGATTGTTAGACCTTGGAGGTATTTTGGTGGGGAATTCGTAGGTGACTTGGAGGTAGCACTCCAAATGTCGGGAGCTACCATGCAACACACGTTTTCCTCGACTGTCGCGTATATGTGTCTCAGGTTGAGTTGAGGGGATCTATGAGGACAGGGCCAATTTGAATTGTCCGTCCACCGGGATGGTGGCATAGTATCATGGCCTCCTAACCAAGTACTTCAGAGTTAGAATGGTACCACATTGTGAAGTAGAGTCTAAGCTCATGCATAGCATTGCATTTCCTTGTGATTCTTTTGTTGTGATTGATGTGTTTCAAAGGTAATATTAATTAGATGATTTGATGTATATTATAATGAGATGATTATTTACTTGAGTGACTTTGATGTTATAGTATGATACTATTTAATTAAATATTTTGATATATCGTAAAGTGATTATGATACGGTTCTATTATGATTGTTTGCGTGTTCTTCTTACTCATATTATATTATTAACATGATTTCAAAACTCACCTCCTTCGTTGTTTGTGTTTGACTGGCTCAATTGGTAGTGGGATTGTGATGAGGCGGTACTTATCCCCTAGGTACCGGGCTCGAATCCCACGGAAGGCAAAAACTCGCAAGGATTTCCAATTTGAGGAAATGGGGGATGCGAGAAGCTCGTGAGGTAACACAGCCGGTAACGCCGAATGGCCCGGGTGTTACAATTCGAGCTTCCTCAATTTTTTTTCGATAACATGCCAAAACTATACTACTCATGATACACAATCTTCCTTTCAGTTTAGTACTTCATTTCAAGAGTCACGTTTCCAACAAAATCCAACTTGAATTTAATTCACTAATTAAGACCTACATTTGTCTCATGACTAACACCTTAAATTCACGATTCACTAGTCATTTTTTGTACATACTTCGCAATTATGCACAAACTCGAAAATAATTCTCCTACATCTATGACCAACATTCATTTTGATACTTCTCAATTTCGTTGCGTCCTTTATTTGCAGCTTGATGATTATCCTTCCATTATGATAGGTCAAACGCATTGTATTCATTATAGTGATTTAAATAAATCAAGCATTACTAATTCCCACCAAACTTTTCAATTTCATGCTCAATTCTTCCCTATCAACCAAACCTTAAACTCTGTTGATTGGCGAACACAATAACAACCCCCATGACATGCACTCAATTAGTGCCTTTGTATAATTCGCATACCTTTATAATAACAATATCTAAATCACGGTTGAGATAATTCCTTTCATGAATCCTTAATTGTCATAAGCTACATCTCCATGTGCTGTTCTGACACGTTTTCTTGGCACATTTTCCAAAATTTGGTTCACTTGTTTGATTCTTATTCATTCCCAATATGCATCTCCTAAGGAATAATTATCTATAAACCCCATCCTCATAAATTTGCAGTAAAATATCTCAAAGGCCCACATACCTTTCATCGTCATCTAGTCACTGAAACACTCATTTTAAATCTTAACATTTTACTTCCCAAGACCAACATCTAAACCATAAATTATTTTTTACATTTCTTCTTTTTCACTTTCTATCACTAAATAAAATTCTAAAATATGATCCTCGAAATCTCCAAATACTCATCACACTGTCTAATTCCATCAATTTCATCTTAAGATACAATACGAGGTCGTATTCATCATTGACTCTAACTGTATTAGTAATCTCACTAATAAAAACTCTTCTAATCATAACACGACCTTTTTAGTAAATCTTCAAACATTTTCATCCATAACATGAATTATTTATCACTTGCCTCCCTCAACTACCTCAATTTTACCAGTTTTAGGCATTTCTTGATCCGCCATCCAACCTTGTGGATTTTAAATCATTGACTTAAAGATCAACCATCTTAGGGTAATAAATCAAGTCTCAAATAATCCCTCGTACCTATCAAAACATTAACATTCTCCTAGTAATTACCATCATTTAATAGACTCTCGAAGCTTACATTGTTATAATCTCTAAGTATTCTCGTACTATGTAGTTTCAATTCCACTTAATAGTAACACGCGGTTCAATACATCTAATCTTAACTCTTCATGTTTGTCTAGACATCACGCAAAATTCACACTTGTGCGTCTATAGTTTCATCTAAAATCACTATTTGTACTTACCATCTCCTAAACCATACAGAGATTTGTCACTTATCAAAGAAATATATATTCCCCCTCTTATAATCGTCATGAGATTTATACTTAACAATCTAAGTTGTGAATCTAGTTTAACTCGAATGCTCGACCTTACCCCTCAAGGTATTGACTATTCCTCAAAGTGTACTTTATCTAACCAAGGTGGTATATACCCCCTAACATGCAGTGCCCCTTAACTTCAATACAAGCCTCTTCTTGGACACCTAAGCACCAAATGATATTCCAAAAGGAAGCCTCGTCTTCTCAACAATTCCATGATGTTCATATCTCTTTGACAGTTATCAAACTTCATCCAGTTTCATCCTAAAATCTACTAGGAAAACATCTAATACATTTCTTAACAAAAGTCCTCCACTTAGATCTTTACTTGAAATGCCTTATTAGTCTAATGTTAATCCATCCATACACATCATCTTCGAGTTACACCAACACATAGCTTCTTTGACCTTGGAACCACTTCATAGATTCCATGCCGTCATGATTCACTTAAACTTCGCCTGACAATCCGTCATCTCGAAGATCTTTTCCACTTCTTGAATCCACTGATAAGCTTTTTCTAAGTTCTCATCACCCTTGAACTTTGGAGGATGGTAACGACGAAAATCTTCCAGTCCCCTTGACGCAACAACACATATATCTATTTCCCTCTTCTCTAAATCATGCAGAGTCCTTGCAGCAGTCTGTGTAGCAACAAAAGCAACCGTGTTGTTCATAGCTTCAATCACTTGATCATCCCCGTTGACGTTGACTCTTGCAACGTAATCCCTTTTTGGATGCATTGTTTCCTCAAAACCAACATCCAGAAGAAATCTCAACACCCCTTATAATAATTCCAAAAATAACTTTCAACTACATTAATACATAATAACTACCGTTGATCTGACAACTCAGACCAATTACCCCGATGCATGATTAGATAACGACTCTCAACCTACAAGTTGACCTACAATCTATAACCAAAACTCCACAGTCCCAAAGAAATCCAAACCAAAGCTATGATACCACAATGTACCACCCTAATTTTTATCAACGTGAGTGTAGTTTTTTTTTTAAAAAACAAAGAAACAAACAAATAAATACTTTTGGATAAATATTTAAGTCGTAACATAACGACAAAGTCAACAAATATTTACAAGCAGCGGAATAGTTTTTTGAAATAAAAATCCAAAGTATTCAAACAACAAAATACACTGGGGCTATGAGGCCTATCAGATATAGCTCATACCCCTGGGGTATTATCGGCAGACCTATACAAAAGCATTGCCTCAAGAATTTTAACTCTCCCCCACGTCACATCAAAAAGTGGTACATCGACCCATCAAAATAAAAGTCAAGCTGACAATATTAGTATAAGTACAATCTTCCAACATACAGTAAATACATCCACAAAAGAAAGACCTCTAGCCTCTATACAACCGTCTAATCTGATCATACTATAAAAACTATACGACTTGAGTGATCTCCACATGCCCCACAAGATCCTCCTAACACAGCTTCAGTCAGGTGTGTCCAACTACCTCCCCATCTACAGGATACTAACCAATGGGAAGATCCTGGTTCTCATCTGAGGGCAAAGCCCAGATTTCACATAGAATTTAAATTTCAAATGCACAAAATAACCTTTCAACTTAGCATACTCTTTAAAAGGGTTTTCATATGTCCAAAAATGCATAAACGATGTTGAAAAATGAAGTTCTAACAAACTGCATTGTCGTAGCCGAATACAACTGAGAAAATGCAGATTTTCAGTTCTAAAATGGCTCTGAATCAATCAACACTTCAAACTTTAATATTATCAATTATGAACACATAATTAACACCAAATTAATATCCACAAATTCACACATCAATCATACATCGAATATTCATTAAATCAATTACGAACACATAATTACATCAAAACTTAATCAAACCAACTTCACACCTCAAAGCAATTACAACAAATCACCACAACAACCAAATATGTATATACAATCATCATAGTATAAAAAACATGACTCGTATGCCAAACACTCTAAAGCAATGCGTATATGCCAAAATGCATGATTCCGAAATTCCAAACCAAAACCCTTCTCGAAGGGCGTAAATCATAATTGTACAGCCTCTCAAAGACCAATACTAATTACCAAGGTGCAATCTCTCATAGATCAGCATGATTTACTAGTGTGCAGTCGCTCACAGGCCAGCACGACATACAAGAGTGCAGTCGCTCACAGACCTGCACAATTTTCTAGAGTGCAACCGCTCACAGATCAACACATTCTAGAGTGCAATCTCTCACAGATCAGCACGATTTACTTGCGTGCAGTCTCTCACAGACCAGCACCACATACAAGAGTGCAGTCGCTCACAAACCAGCACAATTTTCTAGAGTGCAATCGCTCACAGATCAGCACATTCTAGAGGGCTATCTCTCACAGATTAGCATGATTTACTAGCGTGCAGTCTCTCATAGACCAACACGACATACAAGAGTGCAGTCGCTCACAGACCAACACAATTTTCTAGAGTGCAATCACTCACAGATCAGCACATTCTAGAGTGCAATCTCTCAAAGATCAACACGACGCGACAATCCCTGCAAGGATAAGATGAACCAATAATTCACATGGCATCATCCCGGGGCCCATCACGATCACCACTATCACCATGGCCCCATTGCGGTCACCATGTACTATGAAATGCATAAACATACTCTGACTCTTTTCACCATAATCATTAAGTAAATGTCGCTATTAAAAGATTCTCCATTTTTAATACTCATTTAACACTTATGATTTTTTATATACAACGCAAAATATACTCAAATATATTTATTCACACCAATTTCAATTTCCACAAACACACCTAAATCACATTTCCAAATTCAATCCACACAAATTAAATTAAATTCATTTTCCACCAATCCACACATAAATTGAATTAAATTCTCTTTCCACCAATCAACACATAAATTTTTTCTTAAAAATTCATAATATTAATTACGAACACATCAATTTCACCAAACATGAGTAACTATAATTTTCAAACATTAATCCCCCATATTCAATCTCCATAATTTTCAACCATAAATCACCATAACAATATTAATATATCAAAGTTCTCCCTACCGCTAACTTGGTGCCAACGGTCTCGATTCCTTTTCGAGACTCAAGGAGCTAACTACATAAACATGAATATTTATAACAATTTGTTCACAATAAAACTAATCCACACGCAACAAAATTCGTAAATTAAATCTTTCTCACACACCAAAGTTTTAAAACCAAATAATCTATATTATTTACTTAAAACTAAATAAAATAAAATATCGTCAAAATTTCCCATACACACACTCGACTATTAAAGCACCAAAATTTTTGAGTTAATAAAATACTCTAAACTTTTTTTTTCTTTTTAAACTCAATCAAAGAGTAATTAAAAGAGTAACATTTTAAACTCTAACCATTTTTAATTTCAATCTATCTTTTTGCTCAAACTCTTTAACTTAGTTAAAATTTGAACTTTTTCACAATTTTAACAACGCTAATTTTTTTTTGTAAAATTTCAATTTCAGTTCAAACTCATTTATTTGAAAATAACTCATTACGTAACTCAAACTCATCAAATTTAACTATCGCCAATTTACACCGACAACAATCAATTCAATTCCACAACACACAATATAACACCTCAATTAATTTTCAACAATTCAAACATAACTCACCCAATTTCAAAACTCCACATTTTTACACATAAACCATCAAATTTCATCAATTCATTTTCTACAAAATCCACAAATAAATCACATCTCAAAAATTCATAATAATAATTATGAACATATAAATCACATCAAATACATATAAATCACTTTAAATTAATTTTTCACAAAATCACACCTCAAATACATCAAATTTCTTTTCCACAAAATCACAAATAATGTCCTAAATGCAAACTAAAAGTTTGGAAGCAGCCCTTACCTCCGTTATAGCTTTAACAACCGATTACAGCACCGTGATTAATTCCAATAAAATTTAAGTTCGTGACATCGCTTTCAATGTTGGCTCACTAGCACCGTAGAGAGGAGATGAGCAACTTTCCCTTCTGTCACTTCTCGAAACGAAGCTTAAATCTAGAAAATGAAGGTTTCTTGTGTTTGTGAATTTTGAAAACAACTAAAATTTAGAACAAAGAAGGAGGAAGATGAAGATCTTGCGTGGCACAGGAGGAAAAGTTTTGTTTCAGCTTTCTGGATTGCTTTCTTTCGTGTATATATATATATATATATATATATATATAATATATTAAAATAATAATAATAATAATATATTATAATAATAATAATAATAATAAATATCTAAACAAATATCTAGATATTTTTAAAAAAATCATCATTACGCTTGACACCTCACATCACATCACAAACCACTTTTTTAGAAAAATATTTACTCTTACTGCAACTCAATGGACAGATGAAATTTTCTGAAAAATGTTTTATCTCAATTTTTTTTTTCTTCAATAAAAGATTCACCGTAATTAAATAAAATTATTCATCGATGAATAATTTTAATCGGGTCTCAAAAGATATTTTTGGCATTTAACTCACAAAATGCCATAAAATTGGCTAAAAAGCCTCAGAAATTCAGCACAAAATTCCTCAAAATACATAAATTAGAATTTAAAATTAAGGGTATTACACAATACATCCGTCTCCGCACTTTTGATCTCAATCTTTTATCATGTCTACATGTTGAGAAATAGTCTCTTAGAATACAACATTGTAAATACCTTATCGTGAGAGTTATTCAAAAACTCGTTAACATATTGACTATATTATGCTAGAAGGTGAGAAGACTTACACATAATTAGTTTGATGAGTATGTGTTTAGTGGAAGTGTGATTATGTTGGTGAATTAGGGTATTCAATCCGTCAAGTTGAAGGAACTAGCCGTAGTTGCCATGTTGGTGATGAACTAGGATAAATTAGTTATGTTATTATGTTTTACTATTTTTCTATGTATTTGCTATGTTTTCATCTTTATTTTAATCTTGTTAAAACAGATTTAAAATAAAAATAATTCAACCTTCTTTTCTTAATTTTCTTGTTCTACAATTGGCATCAGAGCTCACTCTCAAAGCTAAGTACTTAACCGCGTTTGGTAAAGATTTGTAATATTATGACTATCGTCGGTAACAAAGTTTCATTTGGAAACATTAATGGACCTCCTCTATATGATGGAGAAAGATTTGAGTACTAAAAAGATAGACTCAGAATTTTCAACATCTCTCATGATCTTGAGCTCTGTGACATAGTCGAAGATGGCTATGAGGCTCCAAACAACGCTATTATTGTTGAAATATCTAGAAATGATCTCAATATTGTTTAAAAGAAACAATAGAAGATGCCTCATAAAGCCAGAACTTTCATGATGAAAGCTATCACCTTAAAATAGTTTAGAAAATGCAGCAACAAAGAAACAACAAAAAGTATCTTTAATGATATAGTTTTAAACTATGAAGGAAATAAAAAGGTACAACAAGCTAAGGAAACTTTACTTGTCAGGAATTATGAACTATTACAAATGGATGAAAATGAAGACATTGAGACAATTCTTTCTAGATTTCAACTCTGGTTTTTGGATTAAAGGTTCTCCAAAAGAGTTACACTACCTCTGACCACATCAAGAAGATCCTCTAAAGTCTTCCTAGCAAAAGGTTAAGGATCTAAGCAAACTGCCTCTAGAAGAGATGACGAGTTCACTTTAATCCTATGAGATTGAGCTGGTTGAAGATGAGCTCCAAAAGAAGTCAAAGTCCTTGGGTCTTAAATTTCAAGGAAGGAAGACAAACTCCAAGGCCCTACAAGCTACTGAAACTCATAGGAAAGTGAATTCGACGATTAGAGTGAAGACTATAATGATGAAGAGTTGTCATTTATGTCAAGAAATATCCAACCTATGTGCAACAATGGAAAGAAATCTTTTTCCAAAAGAGATTTCAAACAATCCCAAAATAGAAGAGAAAGAAGTGAAGAATAAGACAGGAAAAGAATCATCTCCTATGAATGCAAAGAACTAAGTCATTTCAAATTAGAATGTACTAAACATGAGAAGGCAAAATCCTAAAGAAAATACTACAAGGCGAGGAAGAAAGGTCTTATGGCTACTTGGGATTACTCTGATGAATCATTTGATGAAGATGAAGAGCATGGATACATGGCTCTATGTCATAGACAAACTATGACTTTGATTCTGATGATGAATCTATTGATGAAGAAATTGAGGTATTATCTGACCTATTTCGTAATGAACTTATAGATACATTAAATGATTTTCTCAACAACAATCACAATGTTTCTTCAAAATTGATATCTCTTAGAGAAAATCATGATATCCAAACAAATAGATACAATTATCTTGAAAAGGATTTTGATAACCTAAAAAGAGAAAATCTAACTCTGAAAGAAAATGTTCCAAGAACTTTTTAGGATAGAGTCTGTAATTCTATTAATTATGAAAAAGCCTTTCAATAATTTCTTGCAAACGACATAGGCATAACCAAACAAGCCTCTATTATATATGGTGTTAGCAAAAAAATGAATGTAGTATTAATTTAGAAGAACCATATGAAACTCCTAAGGCTAACCAACCTAACAATAAATGTTATTGTGTCCTATGTAAAAAACACAGAAAGACAAGATACCTTTAAGAACTAAAAATCAGGACCCAACCAAAAATTGGGTATCTAAGAATAAAATAATCTATCTTGCAGATATCCTTAGCACTAAAGTTTAAACACCAATCGTGGTACCTGTGCAACGGATGCTCACAATACATGAAAGGAGAAAATTCTATGTTTAAAGACTAGACCTTTAAGAACGGAATAATATTTGGTTATGGATGTAATCAGAAGGGTAAGATCGTCAGGTATTGGACAATAGATTTTTTAGTTTATGGGTTTGTGGTTTCTTCGTTAGTCTTGAGTATCTATTTATAGAAGACATTAGTGTTTCATTTGTGTCCTTGTAAAATCTGGATCATATCTTTCTTGTAAACAAATTATGAATGTAACCTCTTATGAACAAATTATGAGTGTATCTTCTTGTGAATAGTTTTGCGTGTTTCTTCTTGTCAATAATTATGAGTGTATCTTCTTGTGAATAATTATGAGCTTATCTTCTTGAGAGAAAATTATGAGCATATCTTCTAGTAAACAAATGATGAGCATGTCTTCTTGTGAACAATATTTTGACTATATCTTCATGTGAACAATATTTTGACCATATCTTATGAACAATATTTTGACCATATCTTCTCGTGGACAATATTTTGACCATATCTTCTTGTGAACACTATTTTAACCATATCTTCTTGTGAACCATATTTTATCATATCTTGTGAATAATATTTTGATCATATCTTCTTATGAATAATATTTCGACTATATGTTTTTGTGAACAATATTTTGAACATATATTCTTGTAAATAATATTTTCTTGTGAAAAATATTTTGAGCATATCTTCTTGTGAACAATATTCTGGCATATCGTTTTTTGACCTTGGTCAAAGATGTCCTTCAATTATAATTATGAATTGTATCTTATTTCAGATTGTGTTCAAAATCTTATTATGGCGGATCTTCCTTCATACTCTAGATTGATTGGACCAAGAATGGATTCAGGTTTGTTCTTGAATATTTTGAAATTTCGATTAGCTAAGTCTTTTCTTCAAAACGAACTCTTTCAATCAAAGTTGATAACTTTTTCCATCATATCCCTTGACTTTCTTGTTGGAGTGAGATGTTGTGTTTATTGGATGATAAAAGTCAGAGGCAGAATTGTGTGACTTAGAGATTGTGGCTTTGAGCAACTCATATTGTTGAATCATTAGAGTTGGTGCAACATTAGAGGCTACATATCCGAGGCAGCATTTTGAGTGGTGCAACTTTTAATTAGCAAAATTTGAGTTAATGATAGCTTGATATAAACTATTTAGAGGCATGTTGTGTTTGTACACATCAGAGGCACACATGAGCTTCAGATGCGTGCTTCAAATTTAGTTTTCAGAGGCATTCTTCATACCCAGTTTCCGAACTAGTCTTCATACCCAATCATCAGAGGTAGTCCTCATATGAAACTTCAGAGCCAAGCATCAAAGGAAATGTTCCTAACCTTTAGAGGCACGTTGCTTTTAGAGGCATATGTTTAGAAGCATACACATATGCTTTGTGTTCCTTCGGCCACTTCCTTTGGTAGCTTCCTTTGATTTTCTTCTTCTAATTGTTGCACACTTAATGAAGCGATCAATCCCATCAATTTGTTCTCATAAAATACCTTTATCAACATCAAAATCACAAGAGGAAAACCAATTTGGATAACCTACTTTGCATAACCTACTTAACATACGACAATTAACCTACTTAGTTCCCTTCCCTCTATTAAAAAGACTAATGCATAACCTACTTAGCTTAAGTCAATTAAGCGACAATGGTAATAACATTGTCTTCAATCAAAAGTCATGTAAGGTAATTAGTCAAACTAATAGATCCGTACTATTTACTAGTCAAAGGAAAAACAATATTTACAATGAGTAAAATGTCTTATTTTCGTGAATGAAGAACAACTAATATGACACAAAAGATTAGAAAATGCCAATTTGAGGTTAAGCTCAAAATTGAAAAGACTCAATTTGGTTAGATGCTTGAAAAATCATAAATACGAATGAAATATTCTTTGAGAAGACTCCATTTGAACTGTTACATCTTGATTTATTTGGCCTTGTTAAGACTACATTTGTTAGTAGTAAAATGTATGGACTCATTATTGTTGATGATTATTCTATATGAACATGGGTATCTTTTCTGAAACACAAGGATGAATCACATAAAGTCTTCACTACCTTTAGCAAACAAGTGAAAAATGAAAAGGTCTTTGTATTGCAACAATTCGTAGTGATCATGGGGGTGAATTTGAAAATAAGCTATTTAAAAACATATGTGAAGAGATAGGACTTTTAGATAAATTTTCCTTTTCTAGATCACCTCAACAAAATAGATCTCTTCGGGAATGGAACACACCATGATTCACGAAATGAATGTGGCCAATCACTTTTAGGCAGAAGCATTGAATATTGCATGTTATATTCAGAATATAATCTATATCAGCATATTCTTAATTAAAATCCTTATGAACCGTGGAAAGGGATAAAACCCAACATTTCATTCTTTCATCAATTTAGTTGCATATGCTATATTTTGAATACCAATGAAAATCTAGGAAAATTTGATTCACGATCTAAAAAGTGCACAACAAAGAAACACTAAAAGTCAAAGCAAGATGTAGATTTTGTAGACCTACAAGTATTTTGGATACTTTAAAAAGTCAAAAGCTTATAAAGTATAAAACAAAGAAACACTAATTGTTGAGGAATCATTTCCTGTAAAGTTTGATGACAAAAAATTTGACCATTAAAAGATGTAGATTTGGTAGACCTACAAGTATTAGAGGAATTAGATATATTAGACGAACCAACAAAACTAGCCTCTAGTGAATCAAAAATCAAGATCATAAGGAATCCAAACTTGAATGAAAATACAAATCTTCTCATCCAGAGTCTCTGATTACAGAAAGTGTAAATGATCCTCTAAAGACCAGACCCTCTTTTAAAGGAATATCTATGTATGGACTTTTATCTAAAATTTAACATAAAACTATAGACGAAGCCCTATCAGATGATGAATGGATGGGTAATGGATAACGAAGGAGAGCTCAATCAATTCAAAAGAAATGATGTATATGATCTTGTACCCAAGCCTAAAGAAAATAAGTTTATTGGAACCAAGTAGGTGTTCATAAAACAAACTGGATGAGAAAGGTGAAGTGGTTAGAAACAAGGCTAGACTAGTAGCTCAAGAATACAACCAATATGAAGGTATTGGTTACACTGAAACCTTTGCCCATGTGGCATAATTAGAGGCAATCAGAATTTTACTTTCAGTTGCAGTTTTGATAAAATCATGTTATATCGGATGGATGTGAAAAGTACTTTCTTAAATGGTTACAATAATGAAGAAGTGTATGTCAAACAACTTTCTATCTTCGAAGATAATAAATTCCTAGACTATATTTTCAAATTAAAGAAACCTTTTTATGGTGTAAAATACACTCCATGAGTGTGGTATGATAGACTAAGAAATATCTTATTAAAGAATGATGTTGAAGGAGTTAAGTTTGACACTACTTTGATTAGAAAATCATATACAAATGACCTTCTCATTGTCCAAATATATGTTGATGATATAATTTTTGGTTCTACTTACCACAAGCTCTTCTAAGAGTTTTGATAAGTTAATGCATAATGAGTTTGAGATGAGCATGACAGGAGAATTAAAATTATTTCTTGCAATCCAAATTCATCAAAACCTAGATGGTGTGCTTAAAATATTTAAAATGGATGAAGACAAGCATATGTCTACACCTATGAATCTAACATATTCTCTCAATAAGGATGATTTATGTGAAAACATAGATCATAAAGTATATAGAGGAATGATTAGTTCCTTTCTTTATTTATCTGCCTCGAGACCTAATATTATATTTAGTGTGTGTGTGTGTGCCAGATTTCAGTTTCATCCTAAAGGACCTCACTTAATAATTGATAAGACGATCTTCAGATATATGAAAGGTACTTTTATCCTTGGTATGGGTTATAAGCCATCCTCTAAGAATAGGTTAATAGGTTTATGAGATGTTGACTATGCTAGAGACAAGCTATAATAGAAAAACACCAGCAAAAATTGTACATTCCTTTGTGAAAATCTAATAGCCTGGTCAAGTAAAAGAAAAGAGCCCATTGCTCAGCTACAATAGAAACACGATATATCTCAACAGCCAACTGTAACACTAAACTGTTGTGGATGAAATATCAACTAGAAGATTTCAAAATCACTGAGAGTAACATTCTTATCTTCTATGATAATACTTCGGCTATATATTTTTTTTTAAAAATCATAATTTACATTAAAGGACAAAATATATAGAGATTAAACATCATTTTATAAGCGATTATGTCCAGAACGATATTTTAGACATTAAAATTGTTGACATTGATTATTAGTGGGCTGATATTTTTACAAAATCCCTTGTTGAGGACATATTTAATTTTATAAAGAAAAATATGAACATTATGTTCAAAGATGTATATATATATACATATATATATATATATATATATATATATATATATATATAACCTCTTCCTATGATGAAATTGAATTTACTTGTACCTCTGGTCAATCTAAATTCAAATAATTTTAATATGAATAGTCTGCTTGTGCTATCTACGTTTGGATCCTAATGATGTTTCAATCTAGTGGAACTAAGTCCTCTCTTTTATCACCTACTAGATAAGGGACAACATGGAACATGAAATATAGTTGGCCTCCCATAATTTGATTCTTTCAGAAAAACATATGAGATCCTCTATTTGTAGATCTTGCAGCTTTAGAAAGCCAAAAGCAATCAATCTAGAAAGCTATTAACAACCACATCAGAAGGCTTATCAAGGAAAGACCTATCTCCCTATAGTAGTGTTCATATGGAACTTCCAATGGTTGCTACATTAGCACCATTATAGTTCCCTATGCTTATTCCAAAAATTGAGAGAACCTCATTTGATGTTCCTATTGTTGTTTCTTCAAGATATGAAGGATTTGCCTTCGGAAGCCACTCTACCACTCATTCTAGCCCTGTATTTGATCCTTCCCAGTATGTCAAAAAGGAAGACTTTGATCCCTAGAAGCTAAGACTAAAGTATTCATGGAACAATACTCCAATTTTTTCTTCGCATGTTAAATGAACACCACTACTCCATTGTGATCCATGTTAAATGAACACCAATACTCCACTTTGTTCTTCCCATTCTAAGTCTAGTGAACATACTCTAAAATGTGCCTCTGGTGATTGTATCTAATACAATCAATGATCTAATTAGGTTGCTTTTGATGACTACATCAAGCACCTCATCAGCCCCCCTCCAAGAAAGTAAGTGGATGTTTCCTTTCATAACCATTACAAGAGAGTGATTGTCTCCCTCTGATAATTGCATCAAGCATTTGATCATTTGACTCTGTTTAATAGTCTATGCTTTGATGATAGTCAAGCCCATCAACAGTCAATGCTATGAAAAGTCTACACACTAAAGAAGACTCTTTTATGCATCCTAGGATCAATACCCTGAATTCATTATTTTTTTAAAGTACTATGTGACATGTTTTGATAATAATATCTTCTGATCTTTCTGTAATAACCATCACCATGTATCTAAAAAAGTGGTTATAGCTCATACATTCTAACAATCTATAGGCAATCAAATAAATATCTCATTAAGTACATTCATTGGAATGCTATTGTATCTACATAATACATAGTCTAGAGAACATGAGAAGTGAAGTTGAATTGTGTTTTCCATTAATTAAAAAATACTTATTTTTAAAAACTGATTCGGTGATATAAACATGGGCAAGTAAATAGAGCAAAGGGAATTCTCTCACACATATGGATTTATCCAGTAATTCAAAACCTAAATTACAACACCTGACCCTACAAGTTAGTCTTCTCAACTTCTAGCCTGAAACCTACAAGTTGTTGAGGCTCTACAATACCTCTACTCTATAAGTCAAGTCTTTTCAACTTCAAACTTGCAAAATATAAGTTATTAAACTATAATATCCATTACTGGGTTGGGTTAAAAAGGGTGAAACAAGGTTATGTTTTGCTTTATCAAAGATGATTGATTACAATGAACTTCATAATAAAACAAAGCACTAAGTAATATAAAGTTAAATGAGTGCCTTTGCTAAAAATGAAACCATGAATGTTAAATACTTAGAGAACATTGAGTTCATAATATTTTTATGAGTTTTAGTGTTGTTTATTGTTCTTAAGAATTGATCCCTATATTCAACATGAATTAGGGTTTCACATATTTTGCAGTGAGTACATAAAACATCTAGTTTAAAGAGTACATAAAACATCTATAGCACTTTGATAAGTTCATACTTAGTATGGTGTTAGGTAGAAATTCTAGTTTGATAAAACATCTAGTTTGATAAGTTCATACTTAGTTACTGTTTATTGGTATCCTATAGCACTTTTACCATTCCAACTAACTCAATAAATCATTGAACCATACTTGCTTCTTTCTATGGTGTTAGGTAGAAATTCTTGGAATGCTACTTCATATTTATCAAAATTACATATGACATTTTCTAAAGGTTTTGAGATATGATTATCTTTTAGAGTTGTATTTCCTATTTTAAGCTCCACACTTTGATTTTTTTAAACATTAGTTTCTTTAGTCAGGTTTGCATTTACTTTCCTAAGTGCATTCAGTATTAGACACAAATTGTGGTTTTTATGTAAGAAATCATTTATGACTTTAATTAATTCAGATCGGGTAAAGAGTGCTGAAGTAAAGAGTCGCAAGTAGATTTATCCTGATTCACCACCAAATAGATAGCTACATTAGTCCCTTTAGTTTGAAGGATTTAACCACTAACTCAAATCCTTGAATTACACAACCCCTAGGCCATAGAAACTAGTCTTCTCAAAACAACCGGAAACCTAAAAACTAGTGGTGAGGGTTTTCTCTGAAGTCTTCCCACCAGATGTACCAGGACTACCCCTAGTTCACAATGTCAAATTTTCTATCGATTTTACTCTGAGTACCAGACTCATTTCGATGGATCCTTACATAATGGCCTCGTAAGAGCTATTAGAACTATAGAATCAACTAGAAGACCTTATGTCTAAGCAATTCATTCGGCCTAGTGTCTCACCATAGGGAGCCCTTGTATTATTGTTCAAGAAGAAGAATGGAAAGTCGAGTTTGTGTGTTGACTACTGACAACTCAACAAAGTCATAAACAAAAACATATACTCCTTACCCCGCATAGATGATTTAACATATCAACTCAAAAGGGAATAGGTGTTTTCTAAGATTGATCTAATATTGGATATTGTAACATCCTCTAAATTAATTATTTAAAATAATTAGGACCTACAAATATATTTTTTCAATATTAATTTAGGTGTCATATTATTTTCCTTGTTTGAATTATTTTAATCAATGGAGTAGAAATTTAGCTAACGATTTGTGGCTTGGTGTTTTTGCTATTTTAATGCAAGAAGGATTTTGGCTAACGATTTGTGGCTTGGAGTGACCCAACCCATATGAATGAGTAGAAATTTGGGCTAGGGGTTTGTGGCTTGATTTTTTTATGATAAAGGTTAACAAAAATAATATTAATGTTTTCTTCCCCCTATTATTTATTCAGGCCCAACACTATCTACTCAATAACCTGCACTTTAAATTTTCCCTAAAGTCCACCATCACCTTCACACCTCCTCTTCTTCATGCATCAAAAGCTTGGAACTTTTTTTTTTCTTTTGAACAATTTCGTAGGGCTTCACACCTCCTTTGTACTAGGAAGAAAAACGACCAAGGTAAGCGATTTTCCTCACATAAATTATAGTTATATCGTTTGTGGGATGGCATGAAATTAATATTTCTGATTGCTTTCCTTTTGAAAAGAATAAATGTAGACTAATAAATTAAAATAATAAAACCCAAATCTTTTATGTTGAGTTCGATATGTGATTTATGATTTTAAGAAGTAAAGTATGAACGTTTATGTTATATGCGATAAATTTTTAATTTTTATGATGAATATAAAGTAAAGTATGAATTTTTATGTAATATATGATAAGTTTTAATTTTTAATTTTTTTGACAAATATGAAGTAAAGTATGAATTTTTATGTTATACGTAATAAATTTTTTATTTTCATGATGAATATGAAGTAAAGTATGAATTTTCATGTTATATGTGATAACGTTTTAATTTTGATGATGTATATGAGTTGGAGTTTGAATTTTCTTGTTATATATGTTAAAGTTTTAATTTTTATGGTTCAAAGGATATCAAGTTTTGATTTTTATGTGTATGTCATGAAAGTTATAATTTTTATGATTATTTGTCTATGAATATGTGATACTCATGATGAGGATGTGTGCTATGTGATCTTAGTGATATGTGAATAAGATGATAATTTTTAAAAGTGATTTTGAATGCATATGACATGATTCTTAGTGGGTTGTGTGGGAACATATCTCTTTGATAATATATCGTCATGTCATGACATATACATCTTCGTGGGAGTTGTCTTAGTGACAGATTTCTGTTCTCCATTGGTATGGGTGATATTTTTGGGTGGAAGTTGACTTAGTGACAGATTTATATATGGATCATATAGTTTTAGAAGCATGCATTACGTATAAGTGCATATGTTGGTGTTATACGATTTATTGGCTTGGATTTTTTTTCTTTTAAATTGGTTTGATGGAGACAATGAAAAAAAACCGACCCTTACAACAATATTTTAGATACTAATGACTTCAAGGAGACTCAAGAATAGTTGATGAATATTAATGTGCGGCAAACTTGGGGTAACAATGGGTTTTTTTCAAAAAAAATAAAATTGCAATAATAGAATTGTCACGATATTTCTAAATTTATTTTTAATCTTTCGTCATTATTTTTTAAATGTACAAGAAATTAGGAAATGGGTTTCCTTCTGTTAGGACTAATTAATTTTACTTGTTTAATGCCATAAATAAACATTTTCTTGAGAATATTAATTGAACGCGGTTGTTGCTAATTATTTAAATGAATAGTGGTTTAGGTATTATTACTCAAAAAAAAATATTGTTACAAGTTTTCTAAGAAATAAGGAATTTTAAGTATTGCTTTGGATTCAAAAATTCGGGGTGTTACATGTACCATCAGATTTGGATGAAAACAAAATGATATATCCAAGACAGCCTTCCGAACACGTTATGGGCACTATGAATACTTGGTGGCGATATTTATATGAATATTATGTTACAACTATCTTCATGGATTATATGAATCATATCTTCCGTCCGTTCTTAGACTAGTTTATGGTGATCTTTATTGATGACATCTCGATCTATTCCAAGAGTCGAGAGGAACATCTTTGTCATGATATGCAAGTACTAAAGGAGAAACAACTATATGTCAATCTAAGAAAAATAGAATTTGTTGGCAGAAGTGATGTTCTTCGGATATGAAATTTCTAAGGAAGGGATTGTAGTCGACCCATGCAAGGTAGAATCCGTGATGGCATGGAAACAACCACAGACAGTCCAAGAGATTAGAAGTTTTATGGGCTTGGTCGGGTACTATAGGAGATCTATTGAAGGCTTTTCCATGATTGTTGCTCCATTAACACACCTTACGAAGAAGAACCAAATTTATGCATGGACAAAGGTGTGTATTGACGTAGAACAAACAACTAAGTTCCTATGCTTCAAGGCAATTGAAGGTGCATGGAAAGAATTATCCCACTCATGACTTGGAGTTAGTAGTAATTGTCTTCACATTGAAAATTTGGAGACATTATCTATATGGAGGTAGTTTTGATGTATTCAGTAACCATAAGAGTTTGAAATACTTGTTTGATCAAAATGAGCTTAACATTAGGCATAACAGATGGATAAAGTTCATTAAAGATTATGAGTTCACGTTGCATTACCATTTAGAGAAAGCAAATATGGTGGTTGATGCCCTAAGTAGAAAACAAGTTCATTTGTCGTTCGTAACAGTGAAGGGGTTGGAGTTATAAAAGAAGTTTCTACATCGGGGAAATTGCATTGTGGAATGATTATTATATATAGTGAATTGATGAATGAGATTAAAGTTCTCCAAGAGACAAACATGTTAGACTCAAGAAAAAGAAAGTTGATTGAGGTCGGCAAGGCATCTGAATTCAAGATAAGCCTAGACGATATTTTGAGATGCAATGGACGTCATTGTATACTCGATAATACAGAATTGAATAGGGCTATTATGGATGAGGTCCACAAAAGCATGCTGAGTATTCACCTTGATATCACCAAAATGTTTAAAGACCTTAAGCAGAAGTCATGGAGGTTAGGAACGAAAAAACAAGTAGCCGAATATGTGGCTTCGTGTTTGACTTGTTAGAAAGCCAAGGTAAAGCATCAAAAGCCAGAGGAACTACTAAGGTCATTAGATATACCAATATCAAAATGGGATAATATATCAATGAATTTTGTGGTAGCATTGCATAAGACTTAATAGAAGTTTGACTCTATTTGGGTAATATATGATTTTGAAGAAGTAAAGTATGAATTTTGATGTTATATGTGACAAAATTTTAATTTTTATAATGAATATAAAGTAAAGTATGTATTTTTATTTATATATGATAAAGTTTTAATTTTTATGACGTATATGAAGTAACGTATGAATTGTTATGTAATACGTGATAAAATTTTAATATTTATGATGAATATGATGTAAAATATGAATTTTCATGTTATATATGATAAAGCTTTAATTTTTATGACGTATATCAAGCAAAGTATGAATTTTTAAGTTATATGTAATAAAGTTTTAATTTTTATGATGAATATGAAATAAAGGTTGAGTTTATATGTTATATGTGATAAAGTTTTAACTTTGATGATGTATCTGAGTTAGAGATTTAATTTTCATGTTATATATGTTAAAGTTTTAATTTTTTATGGTGTATATGATATCAAATTTTGATTTTTATGTATATGTGGTGAAAATTATAATTTTTATGATATGAATATGTGATACTCATGTTAGTATGTGTGGTATGTGATCTTAGTGATATGCGATAAGATGATGATTTTAAAAACTGATTTTGGATGCATATGACATGATTCTTAGTGGACTGTATGGGAATATAGCTTTTGGATAATATATCATCATGTCATGGCATATGCATCTTCGTGGAAGTTGCCTTAGTGGCTGGTTTATTTTTCTCATTGGTATGGGTTATTTTTCTGTGTGGAAGTTATTGAGTGGTAGATTTATATCCAAATCATATAGTTTTAGAAGCATGCATTACGCATAAATGCATATTATAATGTTTTACAATTTATCAGTTGCATTTTTTTTTTTCATTAAATTGAAAGTTTTACATTTTTATGTTTTGTGTCCTTTTCCATATGTTTAGCTTTCGTTTGATGTGGATAATAGAAAAAAAATTGACCTTTACAACAACATTTTAGGAACTAATAACTTCGAGGAAATTCAAGAATAGTTGATGAGTATTGATGTGCGACGAACGTGGGGTAAAAATAGATTTTTCCAATACAATTTTGTAGTAATAGAATTGTCGCGATATTTCTATGCTTAATTTTAATCTTTTGTCACCAGATTTTAAAAATGCATTAAAATTCTAGAAATACGGAAGTGGGTTCCCTTCCATTAGGAATAATTGTTATGGAATAATTGTTTTTATGTTGTTTTAGCTTTTGAATAAATATTTTTTTAATAATATTAAATAAATGTGGTTGTTTCTAATTATTCAAATGAATAAATGTTTAGGTATTCTTGTAGAAAAAATTTCATACATTTTTCTAAGCAACAAATATTTTAAGTAATGCTTTAGATTCAAAATATTGGGCGTTACAACTTGACTTCAAGGCTATTTTGCACCAAAAATCTTCATTTGTTTTTTCACTTTTCCTTGCAATCTAAACAAAACAAAACGATAGTTAAATGGAACTAAATCCGAATTAAAAACATCAATTAACCTATCAAGCAAAGCTATAAAAACATATGAATTCTAGTTTATCAGTTATTAGAGGCAGTCTTCAGATCCAAATTTCGGAGCCAAACAACAGAGATAATCTTCGTAACCGTTAGAGGTACGTTGCTTTACAGTAGCATATGTTTAAAGGCAGATGTGTAAGTTTTTATGTTCCTCAAATCTCATCCTCTAGTCACTTCCTCTAGTGACTTCCTTTGGCACCTTCCTCTAATCGCTTCCTTTGGCACCTTCCTCCGTTTCTTGTTTTTATATGTTGCACACTAAATGAAATCATTAGTGGAATTGTTTTTTCCTCACAAAGTACCTTTGTTATCATCATCAAAACATGATAAAGGAATTGTTCCTAGAACCAACCTTGTTCCAACATCCCTTACCTATGTTTCATTTATGAAACAATCCTCAATGCATGATATGACTTTATGTATTTTAAACATGCCTTATTAACACATCAAATACAATTAACTAACTAACTTTACATTGATAATTCTAAATCAATACATTAAGGTTAGTGTTAGACATAAGTCCATTTTTGATATTATTGACAAACATACATCATGTGATAAATCTAACATTTTGAACTGAGAAAAATTTCAGGAACAACAACTCAACTCTACAATAGCTTGGAACTCAAGGAATCAACAAAAGTTGGAAGATTCACTTAGCAAATCGATTGGACAAATCGATTTTGTAAAAGGGTTGTATGAATTTATGTACTGTGTGATTAATCAATCGATTGGCAACATCGATTGGCACATTTTCTGAAAATTAAGTATGCTATCAATCGATTAGGTAAATCGATTGGTACATTTATTAGAAAATAAATTGTGCAAGTCACAGAGCCAGTTAGCCTTAAATCGATTGATATTGATTATATGCGTAAATGAATTTCTTAGTATCTTGACATTACATGAAAGGTTGTCTTAGCATGCTTGTATGTGAATCAATATCTTGAATGATAAATGTATATGCTGCACTCTTCATTTTAACAATAATTGTTATTGTTGATTTTCTTTAGGATTGATCTTTTTGGGACCTTGTTTAATCTTTTGTTTAGTAAATTTCGAATTTACTAAACTGTTGCGCATATTGTTAGAATAGGCTTTATTCTGCATAATTTCTGTCTAATTGAGGTCATACCCACCAACAATTAGTCCCAAGTTAAATATAAAAGGGAAGTTACGGTTAGAGGGAAAAAATTGATTAGAAGAAGTCAAGTTAGAGGAAAGACTTGCTTAGAGGAAAAACTCGATTAGATGAAGTTCAATCAGAGAAAAGATTGGATACAAGGAAGTTAATTCAAATGGAAGACTAGATCAATGGAAGTCAATTTACATGAAAAACTAGATCAAATGAAGTTCAATAAGAGGAAAGACTCGATCAGAGGAATTCAAGTTAGAGGAAAGACTTTATTAAAGGAAGTCAAGTCAAACGAGAGACTCGATCAGAGGAAGTCAAGTTAAACTCGATTAGAGGAAACACTCAATCAGTTGAATTCAAGTCAAAGGATATAATCTATCAAAGGATGTCAAGTCAAAGGAAAAACTTGCATAGTGGAGGTTCAAGGCATAGGAAATGTTCAATAAGAGGATGTAAAGTCACAAGAAATACTCCATCCAACGAAGTAAAGTTAGAGGAGAGACTATCAAAGGAAGTTCAAGTTAGAGGAAAGACTCGATCAGAGGAAGTTCATTCAAAGGAAAAACTCAGAAAAAGAAAGTTTAATTAAAGGAAATACTTGATCAAAGGAAATCAAGTTAGAGGATATACTAGATCAGAAGAAGTCAAGTTAGAAGAATGACTCTATCAAAGGAAGTCTATGTAGACTGTCCAGAGGGACGGTTAAGAGGAAGTCTATGTAGAACTTCTAAAGGGAAGGTTCAGAGAGAGTACGTAAAACGTCCAAAGGGGGTCTAAGTAGAACTACTAGACTGAAGATTCAATTAGAATCGTTAATAAAGATAACACACTAGGTAGCCCAATAACATTCCACCCTCATCTATTCAATCCTTTAAGATATTATAATTGTCAACACACATATATGCATAATGAATGAATTTTGAAGAATTCAATAAAAGTTTCAACAATTATTTTCAGTTTCAAAGTTCCCATTATTTCAAATCCATAAATGAATTTTCAACAAGGATGAATTTAATGTCAACCCCATAATCCTACATGAAAAAGTGAAAATTAGTTACTAGGAAAAGAATCACTCTCTTGACAAGGAGGAATTTCCTGTATAGTTGAGAAGGGTTGTTGGTGTTGTTTGGTTTCCAATGTCTCAATACTTATTCCTCTACTGCAATGGAACAAATTTGAAATTCCCTGTGCTAGTTCTTATCTTCTTTTAGTGATGTGTGGGATTGTATACGACTCTAAAGATGAGAGATAAGGAATGCACGAGATTAGATTAGAGGGAGAGAACTTTAGATGGTTGTTGTAATTGAATGATCTTGGGAAGAAAAGGAAAAAATGAGGGGATGTTGATGATGAACACTAACCGAGTTAAAGGAATGTGATATGTTGGAAGAGAAAGTGGGGTTGGTAATGAAAGAAAGAAAAGTCTAAATAGTTGGTATACTCGTGAGTGAGTGTGGAAAAAGAGAAGACTGATATATTTTCCTCTTTTTACACTTGTATTTGATAATACTACCACTTTCTCGGACTAGCTTTGAATATAAATTAAATATAACTAAAAAATAATGTATGATGTTTAACAACAAAATTTTAATAATCTAATTACTATCTTAATCTTATAAATATTATTAAGGTTGTGAGAGGGTTTATCACATCCTCTCCCCTTTAGAACAAACTTTAAAAGTTTGCCTATTCAAAGAGATAGGGGTAATCAGTCATCATGTCAAATTCAGTTTCCCATGTTGCTTCCTCTGGTGATGATCCTCACCAAATAACCTTTACTTAGGAAATGGTCTTATCCCTTAATCACAAACTTTAAAGCTTTAATATCTAGATATATTATAAAAAATTTAAGTTATCGATAAATTTATCCGTGAGGGAAATGTGACTCGTTTAAGAACAAACTCGAAGACTAAATCAGATGATGTTACTTAAAGTTAAAAAATATCTAGATATTTTTCTAAGATATTAATATTGTATTGAGTGGTTAATGAAAATATCTAAATATTTCCTTACTATTTAGTAAGACTTTGTATGAACCAAAATGAGTCACTTCACTATCTATTTTTATGTGGTGACTAGAATCACTTTGTGTAAGAAGGATTAGATGAGAAGTGATACGTTAATATAATATTTAAAAAAATATTATTAGATACCCAATTAAAATTATTCATAGGAGAATAATTTAATCGAATTATAGATAATTATTATCGACAAATATTATAAGGTGTCACACATTACTGTTAAATTTATCTATCAATTGAATTGCGATGAGAGTAAATACTTTTACTGAATTAAATCTAGAAGGGAGTGGTGTCATATAGGATACTGTGAGATTTTAGGATTAAATTTATGTGATTAACTCATGGTTAGAAACTTTTAGAGATTGATTTGGATTGAGATAGTAGATTAATTAAGGAAAGAAGGAAAAAAAAAACATTTCCCCTCCCTATAAAAGCAATTCACGACCATCATCATAATCATCTTACTATCAGTTTCTTTAATTCTTCAAAAACATTTTCTCTAATTTCTCTTCAAACCCAAACCTTCTCTTTCCTTTTCAAGTACCTTAGAGGCCTTAATCACAAAAGCTCCAACTATAAAGTAGTTTTACTACTCGAGAGGATTGTAAAGGGCAAAGGAGCACTAGTTGAGGTAGCCATTTCTTCTCTCTTTCCTCTCAAACCCGTAAGAATGCATATATAGCGGGGGAAAATGATTTTTTTTATTTTTAATGTTTTGACCTTTAATCTTGCTAGTTTCTTATTAATGTTTAGGAAGTCAAAGGAGACATTTTGAACTCTATTTCTTTCAAAAATCAAAAACCCCTAAGTAAGAGAATAAAAGGAAAGCGTTTTTTTTTTTCTTTAGGACTTTGTTAATATTGAAATTAGAGGAGTTAATAAGAACAAATGTGGTGTGTTATAATGTGAAAATTTGATTTTTATATGTGTTTTAGTAATGTAATGAGTTGTTTTCAACTAAATGAGTTGGAATTGACAATAGAAATTTTATTATAAGGTATAAGTTAGTTAAAGTTAAGAAGACTTTTACAAGTGAGTTTGGTTTATGTTTTTTTTTAATTAAAATGTCAACTAGATGTTAAGGTGTTTGAGACCTAAGTGATGTATTTTTTTATAAAAAAAAACTCAAAGTTGTGGAATGAGAATTTTAAAGTAAGTGAGTGATTCATAAAAAAGAAATTGATTAGTTTTCTTTAGAAATGTAACCTTAAAGTAAATTTCATAATTTCCTATGTTTATGTAGCTCCTTAAGTCTCGAAAATGAATCGAGATTATTGACACCAAGTTAGCGGTGGGTAGAACCCTGAATATTTTATGTTTGTTAGGTTGAAATTTTTGAGGAAATGTGATAAGAACAAAAAGGTTTTGAAAACCTTTGGAATAAATTTTGAAATAAAGTGGTTTATTTTATGTTTGTTGTGGTTTGTTTTAATTCAAAATTATTTGAGTGGTAGAAGTTTATGAACATTACAGAAGTAGGAAAAAGTTCTCTTGTGATTATTAATGGTGGTATAAACTAACTTTAGAGTCTTTTAAAGTTTTAAACCATGTGAGTTGTGTGCTTGATTATTTATGCTGTTTTAAACTAGATTTGAATTTGAAATTTTCTGAAAGACTTTGATAAGTAAAATGGATTTTAAATGAGTGGTGTATATATATTTATATATACATAGAAAGAGAGTTCAAAATTTTATTTAAAGGTTGGTTTTAAGTTTACTTTGTTATGAAAGTGTTAAAGATTTTATCCTTGGGGTTTTTATGAAACAAGGTTTCTACCTTTATAGATTGAACTAAAAAATTTTAGTCATTGATATTAAATTTATAATTTTTATGAAGAGATTTAACTTTTGTAACACCCCAAATTTTATAATAAATATTTTCTTGATGAAATATGATTTTAGATAATTAATTTAGTGTTAAAACTGTTTTAGAATATATGTGAATAAATTATGTTACTAAATTTCGTTACATGGGTGTTTTCTAAGATGTGTTAATATGGTACATATTTGACTTTTCAAGTGATAAAAATAATAAATATTATATTTTATTATTTTATTTTTCTAAATAATAGTATTTTAGTGTACATATTTTATGTTTTAAGATTTTAGGTGATTCTACTTGTATATGTGTGTTCGTAGTTAATGCATTTTCTTGTATGTATGACTAATGTTAGGTATGCACATAATTATATTTATTTTTTTTATACATATATCCTATTTTAATTATTTATTTTACAAATAATTATCTTGAGGTGTTCGTAATATTGATATTTATTTTCTTTATTTTTTATATTTGTTATGGTATGATGATTTTATACATATTTATTTTAATTTAGTAAATAATATAACTTGTTGATGTTATATTTATTTATTTTATCCTTTCATCTATTCTATAAAAATGATTTACTTTTATGTGATTCTTTTGCAAAATATTATAGTAATAACTATAGTTATTATTTTAAATATAAGAGTTTTGGTTAAAATTAGATTTATCTATGTTAAATAATATAAAATTATGTTAAAATGAGTATTTTGGAGAAAAAGTTTTTAGAAAAGTGAAATAAATTATTTGTTTATTAAGGGCATTTAGAAATACTAGAAAATCAATTTTGGACCAGATGACTGTTTACACCCTTATTTTCTACTTCTGCATATTAATTAAGGCTATCCAACATTTACATAATGATTGATGTGGAAGATCTAGAGTATGCTTATATATTTCATAGTTAGTGGTAATCGTGATGGGCCACGATGTTAGTGGTGACCGTGATGGGCCATGGGATGGTTCCTTGAGTTGATTAGTCCACCTTATCCATCAAGGATTTTTGAGTCTTGTAGGCCTGTGATAGACTGCACTATAGTAAATCGTAGTGGTTTGTGATAGGTGGAACCTCGGTAATTAGTATTGATTTGTGAGAGGCGGTACATTTATTATTTACGTCCTCGAGAAGGGTGTGGTAATTCCGAAATCATGTGCACTGACATATAAGCATTGCATTGGGGTACTCTATCACACGATTCATGATTGTTATATGATGATAATTATATGCTTGCTTGTCTATCAATTGATGTCATGTCATGTTATGTTTTCGTGCTATATACTTTCGTATATATGTTGTTTTTAGATCGTGGCCGACCTCTACTATTATCTGAGTCGTGTGAGAATTGCAATGACGTCGAAGACGTGATAGAGCGATGATTTTGGATTGGCAATCAAAAGTAGTGAGACTTGATGCTACACGTTGATCCTCAGTATCCAGTCATCCTCAGTTAGAGTTCAATATCAACTTAGGGTTTTATTTATTCTCCCTTCTTTATTGCAATGTTGTTGTCGCAATGGAATTTATGTATCTGAAAGCATTGTGAATTGTTTGGTTGTAAGTAAGTTATTTGTGTTGCAAGCATTTTATATAATTCAACAATGATTCTAATCTTCATTTTCATAATACAAATTTACAATTAACCATTTTACTCTAATTAAAATTAAAGTACGATTATGATTATTTTATCGAGCTTTGAAATTGTATCATGTATGCATTAAGAATATTAGAAGAACGAGAATGTGTTTTGTAGGTTTGAGAGTGTGATTTAGAAGGTACAAATTAATTTGAGAGATTTATCAGTGAGTATTTGTACTTTAATTAATATGATTCTTATATAGTGGAATCAATATTGTGGTAAATGACAAGAATAGTTTTTTATTTTTGTAATTAAAGTGGATATCATCCGCAACCAACTATTTTATATATAAAAAAGACAGATCAAATAAAACGAATCAAAATATAGTATGACATAAATTGTATCTAAATAATTTAATTTTAATATAAATATAACTTATTTAATATAATGTTGAGATGGTTCGTTATTTTTATAGAGAATAACTTAAGATATTTTCTTTCCTTATTTAATTTGTTGAGCTAACTATATGTAGAAAGCCTATGACATTAAGGGGCAATAGATATGAATGATTGATATTGTAAATACTCTTGTAGTTTTTCCAAGAGTTGTAACATTGTTGAGTAAACCACACCAAATTTAACATATAATAAAATATAATACAATGACCATTGAGATATAATATAGGACAATGATGAAGACATTAAGACCCCTAACTAGTATAAAACATGATTATTCCCCTTCATATATTTTAAACACAAATATTAAAACCACTTGCCGAAATGGCTTCCTTTTTAGTGTCTTTACTTGTGTTGTTCTTTGGTGCTTTTATCATTGTTCCACAAGGTCTTGCAAATGTTTACCAAGTCCAACAAAAGGTAGGGGGTAGTGGAACCATAAAAAAACCAGGAAAAATAATATCCATTAAAAAACCACCAAATGAAAAACCACCAACTGAAGACCCACCATCTAAAAAAGAACAATTATTTTGAAGATAATATCCATTTTCTAAAGCATGCATGGAATAAGGAATATTAATATCTTTTAAATAAGTCGCCGATAGTTTGTTTTATACATTTTGTACAATTATGTGCTCTTTCATCAAATTTACAAATAAATAAATGTTATGATTTTGAGGTTGTGTTTGTACTGGTTAACATGTTATATATGGAATGATCTAAGTACTATTTTTTTGTTTGAATATAAATTTAAGTACTTTGTAATATATAATTTATATGCACAAACTTATATCACATTTTGCTACTATTTCTTGCTATACTTAATTAGTTAGACTCTGTAGAAAAAAGGTTTGGTTATTCAAAAACATGAAGGCCTTATACTATTATACACTATTTTTATGTTTAGTTGGAGTTTTTCAGAAAAATGATATAGCATGTTAGCTACTTAAAATTTTATTTGATATCTATGTTTGTAAAGAAATCACAAGATTTATCTTTAAATAAACAAAAAATAAAAAAATCAAGCATGTTTATAGCTTCCGAATAAATGCAGATACATTCCTAAATGTTGTAACCTTTCATGATCAAGCAACTTTTTTATACTTGAAAGAAATCATTTATTGCTATTTTTCTTAAAAATATCATTATTGGCCTATGTGTTTCATAATGTAATTGCAACCAAACCAACATTCATGTTCAACAATGTATCTTAGCATTAATAGTTTGTTGCTCTCTGTTGAAATATGTTTTTGAAGCACTGAAATGGTTCAAAAGCATATCAACATCCTTTGAAAGGTAGAAAAAATTGATTTATGAATTACAAGTTCATTAAAAATTCAATACTAATCCTTCCATTTTACAATTGTCATTTTTTCAAAACAAGATAATTGAATGATATATTAGAAGTAAACAAATTTTATGTTTGACAAGTGAGGTAAGCTTTACATCATGCACAAACTTTTATCAATCATTGGTTTAATCAGTTTCATTATTGTATCAAATGAGTTATTACGAGATTTAATGATTCAATGGTAGAAAATAAAACTTATGCATTGTGCAATATGGTCTTACCTATGCACATTAAAAAAAACTAAAAAGTAATCATCTATAGTATGATGTTTATTGTAATTGTTTATCACTTTTTCTAGATATGTTCAAGATAAACAATAATGATTTAAAAACTCCAAGGTAAAACTTTTATTTGAATTTTGGTTTCATATTTACACATATATTAAAATTTATCTGATATAAATATACTAATATTTTCTATCCCCTTTTTAAATCTATTTAAATAAAATATACAGTGTATTTCATGAATTCTGTCAAATTTTGTATAAATCACATTATCTCACGATATGTTATTGTTTGTGTGCTTATATTTGATATACAACCAAAGATACTTCTCTAAGATAAAAAAACAATTACCAATTTTTTATTAGATAACATTTTCTAAGTTTCCAATGAAAATATATGATAGATCCTTTAGCAAAACAATTTGAAATGAAATTTGAGTTGTAAATATTAAAATATAGAAGAAAAAAAATGAAACATCAAAGTTAAAATAGTTTAGAAATGTGACATTCATAAAAATTGGTATGTCATTCAAGAAAAATTTATCAGTACTATGCAATTACATTCAAATAGTGTATTTGAAGAAGACATCTTAAAATATTAAGAAAAACAATCATATTATAATAAGTTAGACTACTGATATGTAAGTTACATAGCAATTATAATTTGAACACCATGAAATTGAAACATTACAACAATAAAGCTGTAGAACTCACATATTGAGTGTGACACCCTAAACCCAAATGGTAATAGAAAGTATAATGCATTACTTTTGAAAGAGATTTGCATCAGTTCCAAAATAGAGTACGAAAATTTTCTTTTAAACTACAAGATTCAGGACGTTACACTTACACTTACACAGAATGCTTGCATAAAAATTCTCACATAAAAATCCTAACATATTTCAAATATAGCTGAGGTTTATTAAATAAATATTTCTGACATACAAACTCGTTCTAAACTTGGAGACAATTAATTTCTACCTCCAAATAAAACATAAAAAAATAACACAATTGATCGATCGAATTTACAAAACCTATATTAGTTCATAACTCAACAAAATGCGACAAATTACTCTAACCCAGTATCACTTATCAGAGTATGAATCACCAACCGATAACTTGAGATAACTGCATTCTCACATGCACCAAACACAAGAAACAAAGGTGAGCTTTGAAAACATGTAATAGTATAAAATAATTGAGAAGAAAACGTAAAACATTAATTAAACACCCTATCATATCAAATCACAATTAACAATAATAATCAAGGTAAAAAGATAATCCAGTCCACAACGTCAAGTAAGTCAACAATCGAATCAAGTAATGTTGTGCATGCTCTCATACTTTGGACACCCCCTCTTTCTATGGTACCATTCTAACTCTGAAGTACTTGGTTAAGAGGCTTGAAACTATGCCACCATGCAAGTGGACGAACAATTCAAATTGGCCATGTCCTCATAGATCCCCTCAACTCAACCGAGACACATATACACGACAGTTGAGGTAAACGTGTGTTGCGTGGTAGCTTCCGACATTTGGAGTGCTACCTCCAAGTCACCTAGGAATTTCTAGACCGAATACCTCCAAGGTCTAACAATCTTGCCTTAAGGCTCAACATTAAACTGCCACGATCACGCTCAATTCATTTGTACTTCCCCGAAATCACTACGTTTGTCAAGCCCTACCTATATGACCACAAGATAATCCCCACTTCAAATAAATAACATTCAGATTCTCCCCTCGTTGGCCTAGTCTACTTACTCCATTAAAAGAACCATCATTGGCACAGGAAGAATTCATCACTATTCAATTAAACACAACATGCATTTCATGATATTCATCAAGGTGGTAACATCATGAGTCAACACGTACAAATCATCAATGCATATTTCCATAGTCATATATTACATTCATAATATTTTCATAATAATACACAAACTCCAAGAATATAGGATTTTTACTCACAGATAACAACACTAAATCATTCACACACACCACATTTTATATCATATAACAATAACAAGGGTGGATATAAACAAAACACATAATACGTCAAATACACAATTCTACAATAATTCAGCTACCAAATGATCTTCAAAATCAAATCAAGCAACACCCTATAAAAAATTTTAACTTGTAATTTTAACCTCACCAAATTCAAGTTTTCTCATTATTCAATTATTACTCAAAGGGCTTTAGTCGTACGTAATGAGTCTCGAATGAATTACGGGAAATAAGGTTTACCCATTCATGTCACTTAATTTACATTCATAAATTCAAACTCAGTTTCACCCCATACCTTGTTTGGAGATTTTGCATGGAAAGACATTAAATTTTAGCAACGCCGGAGCAATCAAAAAATAATTGTTTGAAAGCGAGTCCAAAGATAGCCAAATTGTAGCTGAGAAACTGCGACAATGATAAAAAAAAATAACAAATATTTAATAAATGATATTAAGAGTAGAAACATAGTTGAAATTGTGGAAGGAAGAAAAAAATATTGGTCGGAAGACATTACTGACTCGGATGACTCAAAATGGTGCTTACGGGTAATGACAATACTAAAATTAAAATGAAAGGTGAATTAGCATCTAACTTTAATTATGATAGGTTTAGACCAAAATGAACAATGAATGTCACACCCTAAACCCCAAAATAACATTTATAATAATTTATACTAAATTATTTGAAGAAAACTCGTAGTGGATAAAGAAAATTTGTTAAAGAGAATGAAAACATTTATATCTAATTTAGAATATCTGGTTTCTCTAAATACACATGTAACAATTCAACTTTGTTCCTCATTTAAAACAGTACAATATCAATTAACTTGATTTAACTAGAATTTCTTGATTTAATTCCCAAGACTTACTCGTACTAAGGTTTTCATATAAAAGTCATTTGTAATAACATAAGTAAAATACACATTACAACTCTTAATTCTTGGTATTACCTATCAGAGCGAGGTTTCTCCCAAACTTGAATTTCAAGACTCATTAATAACTGCGATTTCACAAACACAGGGTCAAACCAGTCAAACACAAACAGCGAAGGAGGTGAGTTTTGAAATCATGTTAATAGTATAATATAAGTAAGAAGAATACACAAACAATCATAATACATTGTATCATAACACAAACATTTTTCAAGGAAAAACATCATATCATAAAGTTAAAACCACTCAAGTAAAATTAATACATTTCATTATAACATCAAATCCTCTAAGAGAAATTATTATCACACACGATACATATTGATCACAACAAAATAATCACAGGAAAATGCAATGCAATGCATGAGCTTATATTCTACTTCACTATGTGGTACCATTCTAACTCTAAAGTACTTGGTTATGAGGCTTGATACTATGCCACCATTTCGGCGGACGAACAATTCAAATTGGCCATGTCCTTATTGATTCCCTCAACTCAACCCGAGACACATATACGCGACAATCGAGGTAAACGCGTGTTACCTCCAAGCCACCTAGGAATTCCCCACCCGAATACCTCTAAGGTTTAACAATATTACCTTAAGGCTCAACAGCAGACCGCCATGATCAGGCTCATTCAGTTGTACTTCCCCTGAATTACTAGGCTTGTCAAGCCCTACCTATATGATGACAAAATAATCTTCACTTTATAAACTCTCAATATTTATTTTCACCCCTCGTTAGCTTAGACTACTCTATTAAGAGCGTCATCTTTAGGAATCATCAATCATCATTATCTCATCGCAACTTCATAACATCATTAATCATAGATAATCATGATCATCATATAAACTCATTACAATTTTATAATATCACTATCATCGATCAAAAATCATCATTATCATCACGTAAACATATATCATACCATACATCCATCTTTTATTATCACATCACATAAATTTATCTAATCAAACATATGCACATAATTTCATTCGACATCCACATCACAATAATGGAAAATATCAACTACCACACAATTATCAAGAATTAAATTAATCAACACATTATAAAAATTTCTAATTTCACATTTTAATCTCACAATTCTCATATTTCACATTAATCAATTTATCTCTCAAAGAGCTACTGTCGTACGTAGCGAACCCCGGATGTATAGTTGGATAATACGGTTTTCCCGTTCATCTCACGATATATTATATTCATGAATTCAAACGTTCTCTCACCCCTTACCTTATTTTGAAGCTTTATCAAACCCAAAAATCAATGAATGTTTTTAACGGCAACTGCAGGTTGACAAACTAAAGCAGAAGAATCCGAAGATCGAGGACGACTCATTGGAGCGCCGGAAGTGTCAGACGTCATCTTCACTGAAAATGCAAATGAGTAGTAATTCTTGAAGGTTTCGACAAGAGAAATTCAAAAACGATGTAAGTTTTTTGAGACGATGAACGTGGTGAACGGAATCGGCCAAAAACAGCTCTCCCAAGGAATGGAACATAGTTGTTTTTCAAAAAACGGAGCAACAATTGATAAAATTGATGCCATTTTGTGTGAGATAGAGGTTGAGATCGATTCAAATGGTAATTTTTATTTGAGTATAGTTGTGTGCGTTTCAGCGTGAATTCTTTGGCAATTTTTATTTTATTTTATTTTATTTTTAAATGTAGATAGAAGGGTGTGAATAGCAAGGACTCAAAACTGGGGTGTAGAAAGAAAACAACCCAAATGAAAAAATAGTAGAAGCAAACAACAATGACGGGGTGTAGAAAGTGATCTATCCAAACTTTATTTTATTTTATTTTTAAAGTGTCTAAACAAGTTAATTACTTGTTCTATTCATCCATAATTAAAATATTACTCTCTAAATTTCTCACATTAAAATAATAATAATTGCCCACACCGTTTTAGAATACAAATCCATTTTATTTATTATTTTCAAAACTTTTCTAAAATATTCAACTCTAAAATACGTACACTAAAATATTATTATTTATAGAACTAACACATAATAAAAAGCACCTATATAACAAAAATTGTCTCAAAATTTATCAACATATATTGTAAAATAATTTTAACATCAAATTAATTATTTAAAATCATATTTAATTAATAAAATAGTTTATTATAAAATTTGGGGTATTACAACTCTCCCCTTGTTAAAGAATTTGTTTCGAAATTTACGGTGAGTGAACTAATATCTAATTAAGCACAGCATGTAAAAAATCAACTAACATAGCATGATAGACTAAAATGATAAAATAAATTAATTAAACACATAATATTTATCATTCAATTTTGAAATAAAATACCAGAAAGTTAGTCACTGTAATTTACATATAAAACATAACATATAGATTTTGTTTATAATAACGTAGTTCATTTAAATGAAACACATTTCAAGTACGTTGTCAATTTCAACTAGTTATTTCAAATCAAATATTACTAGTTTGACTCTTTGAAATAAAGTCTAAATCCTATCACCAAATATTGAACAAATTTAACTTAGGTTTGACAAAGAGAGTAATTTTTAAAATATTAAACACATCTAACAACTTAATAATATTACAATGGATTTACAATCAATTACTCTATAAAAACATACTATGTATAAAATCAAGGAGAAAGGGAAAAAAAACTAATGATAGAGATACTATTTCTTAATAATATATATTTAATAATTAAATTTATTTAATTGATATAAGCAATTAACATGTTTTTTAACTATTTAAAAAATAAAAACAAAAGGTACTTCTAATAAAATAATGAGTTATCGTTGTCTCTTTTATTGATGATGAGTCATTGGGGTAGCTAGTCCCTCCTACTCATGTAGTCAACTACTTAAGGAACTATAACTATAGTCGTTCAAATTCAAATATAGATAATTAAAAGTATCTTTAATGTGGTTCACGAGTGCGAAGGCGGCACCACAAATTCTACTCCTTACTACAAGTTAAAAATTCACTTAATCACACATTGACAATAATTTAATGGTAACTTACAACTAGTTACAACAACAAATAAATGACACTAATATCAATATATACTCAATAATCCGATTGAAGAAATATAGAACTATTTCACTTTTAGATGCTCTCGACTACTCTAACTCTATTTTACTTTTTAAGTTAGTAAAGTTAAGAAGAATTTTACATGTGTGTTTGGTTTATGTATTTTTAATTAAAATATCAACTAGATGTTAAGGTGTTTGGAGACCTAAGTGATGTATTTTTTTTTTTTGGCTTAATTGCAGTTTTGGTCCCCCTATTTTAGCTGAATCGTGAAAGTAGTCCTCCCATTTTGTTTCTTTCTAGTTTTGGTCCTCCAAGCAGAATTTTGGTCCAAAACTTCATGACATTTCATTTTTTTACATTTATTTAAGTCACATCATGCCTCAATATCTCATTTTTAACAATTTTACATGAAATATATAATCATATTTGGTGTAATCCGGCTTTAAAAAATAAAATTTCATCAAATTTTGGACTAAAATTCTGTTTGGGGGACCAAAACTGGGGAGAAACAAAATGGGGGGACTACTTTCGCGATTCAGCTAAAATTAGGGGACCAAAACTGCAATTAAGCCTTTTTTTTATAAAAAAAAACTCAAGGTTGTGGAATGGGGATTTTAGAGTAAGTGAGTGATTCATAAAAAAAAATTGATTAGTTTTCTTGAGTAATGTAACCTTGTTAAGGTGTTTGAGTTTTTTTTTTATAAGGTTCCTTCATACAAACCTTCTAATAGTTTTTCAAATCTTAAAATATTGAAATTTATGAAGTTGATTGAAGAATTAATCGAAATTTCAAATTGTGTGAGTATGTTTGTCTTTGTTTGATTTTGTTAAGAAAATATTTTGTTGTACGTTGTTAAAGACAAAGATTGGAGTTGAACTTCAATATGTTTGAAAAACAATTTCGAGTTTTTCAAAGTGTAGCATGAGTGTTTTGAAATTCATTTTGGTCAAAGTATTTAAACCAAAGTCTTTTTGAAGTTAGGATTCATTTGGGGGTTGGTTTAGAAACTTGTATTGATTAAGTTAATTGATTGGTTTAAGGTACATGGAAATTGAGAGGTGTTGTTGGAATTCTCATATAGGTTATGCTAGTGTAGCGTAAGTGTTTCGCTGTCTTACACAGGTCAAATACAAGTGATAAAATATAGATATAGGTAATAACTCAAGTCATTTTGCAAGGACTTCTGATATAATAATATTAACCAAATTGAAAGTTGAAATTAGAAAAGAGGTTTTTTAAATTTTTGTTTGTAGAGATTAGCAAAACGATTAGTCCATTGATTCGAGTTTCTAACCTATCACAGATTCTATCAACGTGTTTAATTTCTAATTCGTGATTCTATTCCTATTTGACTGTAGAGTTGATCAAACAAGCGTAATCAACTCTATGTGAATTTGGGTTTCTTGATTGGATTAAGCATCACAGTCATCAATATATTACAAATAAAAAGAAGGAGAATCTCTTTGTGACACTTACAGGAGGTTCAAGAGTTTACTAGCAGGATTCCCCAATCATGCTTATGATGACACTGCTCAAATACAAATATTTTGTAATAGTTTGAAGCTTAGCACTAGAATTATGTTGGATGCTACACCAAGTGGTTCTTTGAATTACAAGACCACATCAAAAGCACACAAAACTATCGAGATCATGGCATCAAATGAACAAATGATGTTGTATGATAAAGGTGGTGGGTCAACAAGTGGTATACTGGAATTGAATGTTATAGATGTTGGTTGGCTCAAGGGAGGTTTCTCTCAAAATAGATAGAAGATGTTATCGCCACTGAGGTATAGAAGGGGATGGCAGCTCTAAATATACAACCTTAAGTAGCCCCTGTCAAATTATTGAAACATGTTGGTGGTGAATTTTGTGGGGGAGCACATAAAGATGGAGCATATGAAGTACCAGATGATGGTGATACAGAAGAACCAAAAGAGGTGAACTTTATGGGTAACAATGGAAAGCACAATAATCTCTACTCTAGTACATACAATCTTGTTTGGAGAAATCATCCAAATTTTTCATGGAAAGATCAACAAGGTGGATCTCAACGTCAATAAGGAGCTTAAGCAAATCAAGCGCCACCTCAAAAAGCTGCTTGGGAGAGTGCTATTGAGAAGTTAGTAATAAGCATAAGTTGTTTCATTGAAGATTCAAGAACCATCCAGAAAAATCACTCAGCCTCTATAAAGAATCTGGAGAACCAACTAGGTCAACTTGCTTAACAAATAGCACAAAGAGAGCTTAGAAATTTGCCTAGTGACAGAGTTCTAAATCCACGAAATAATGTCAATGTCGTGACAATAAGGAGTGGCAAGGTAAGTGAACCAGTACCACCTAAAGCCAGAAAGAGTGGGAGTACTTCAACTTCAACCCACTCTAAGGAAATGGAAACCCCAACATCAGTTGAGGAGGACATTGGTTATGAAAAGGAGGAAGAACCTGTGGTGCAGAAAAAGGAATCCCTACCACCCACTTTAGATGGAGTTCAGCCTACCACCCACAAACAGATGGTCAGACTGAATGAACCAATCAATCCCTAGAAGACTTGCTGAGAGCCTGTGTATTTGAACAAAATGGAAGTTGGGATAGGTTTTTTCCACTTATAGAGTTTACCTATAAGAATAGTTTATGTAAACTACATGTTTTTTATGAAGACAAAGATCAACAATTATGGTCAAAGCAACAAGCTCAAAAAGAAGTTCAAATATCTTCATTAATAAACTTCAAATCCAAACATTAAATGTTAAAATGTAAAGGTATATGATACAAACCAATACTTCAATTACATGAGAACAAGTCATATTTACATATGCATATAAAGTATTTTCAAAAGTCAAAATAGCATTAACAAAGTCTTAAAACTAATATTTTTGACAAAATACATAAGTGTATTCGAATACAGCATCCTGTATTCGAATACAAAGCAAGTCAGAAGAAAAAGTCTCAAAGTTGTATTCGACTACGACTATGTGTAGTCGAATACACTACAAGTCAGTGGCCAAAATCTGTATTCGACTACAACCGTCTGTAGTCGAATACAAAGTAAGTTAGTGGCATATTTTCACTAATTTGTATTCGACTACACGAATGTGTATTCGAATACAAGGTGCAATTTTTGAATATTTTAGAACGTTACAAAGAGGTGTATTCGAATACACACATCCTGTATTCGAATACAACTGGAAGCAATACAATTTTTTAGATCTGGAATGGCCCCAGATCATTGTATTTTTTCATCAAACCTCTTGGATCAATGGCCACGAATTTGAAGAGATGTTTATGGAGTATAAATACCCCATAACTTCAGATCAAACATAACACAATCCTTGAATCAATACCTTGAACAACTTTGAACAAAATTCTGATATTTTACAAAGTACTTGCATTTGATTTTCATATCATTTAGAAAGGTTCTCAAGTACTTGAATTGTTATTGGATTGTTAATCAATATACCTCTCCTTATTCTTATTCAAAATCATAGTGTATCACTTGTAAAAGAAAGTAGTACTTTCTTAAAAGTAGCTTAATCTAAGATAGTGGTGTGCTATCTTAGAAGTGTTGTTAGAAGTTTGTAACCAGAATCTCAGGGTGGGAGTTGTACATTTTTTGACAATTAGTGGATCAATCTCTTATGGTGTGCAAGAGGACTAGACGTACCCTTGGTTATAAGGGGAACCAGGATAAATCTAAAGTGTTCATTTATTTACTGCACCTTACTATTAGTAGTCATTATATAAAACTTAGAAAATTCAACTACCATATCACTGAAAACAAGAAAATTTACTAACACCTAATTCACCTCCCCCCCCCCCCCCCCCCCCCCCCCCCCCCCCCCTCATAGGCGTACTTCTGTACTTACAATTTCCACTCTAGCATTGGAACGACCCCTTTTGTGGCATTGTAAGGGAGAAGGTGTAGGATCCCTCTATCTTGGTTTGAGACAGGCGATAACCTTGTATTAGGACCTGCGATTGTTCAACAAACTACTGATAAAATGTAAAAATGATTCAGGAAAAGATAAGAGTGTCTCAGAGTAGGCAAAAGAGTTACCATGATAAAAGAAGGAAAAACCTCGAATTTCTAGAAGGTGATCATGTCCTTCCGAGAGTTACTCCAACAACTGGGGTTGGTCGGACATTAAAAATGCGAAAGCTTACTCATCGGTTTATAGGGCCATACCAAATTCTTAAATGTGTCAGTAACGTAGCATATCAGATCACGTTGCCTCCGTCTCTTTCTAATCTTCATAGTGTCTTTCATGTGTCTCAACTTCGCAATTACATTTTTTATCCTTCACAAGCGATTGAGTCAGACAAGGTCCAAATAAAAGAGAATCTAAATTTTGAGACCTTACTGCTATAGATTGAGGACCGAAAGGTCAAAGAATTTAAGGGGTAAGATAATTTCATTGGTTAAGGGTTTTGGGGGAGGTGCTATTGGTGATAGAGCTACGTGGGAAGTTGAAATTCAAATGCGCAATTCCTATCCAAAGTTGTTTTCTTCAAGTAAATTTCGAGGACGATATTTTTTTTATATGGGAAGAAATGTAAGACCCCAAAATTTTATTATTATATTTTAGTAATATTATTACACATATATATTATATGTGTGTTTGATATAATTGATAATTTTCTTCATGTTTGTCTTATTAATTTATTTAAACTATTAATAATAAAAATATTTTGTTTGTTTTCCTTAAACTAAATAAAGATAGTAATAATAAAAAAATAAGTAAAAGAAACTACTTCGCTTCACGTGCTTCTTATTCAGGCTAAGACAAAGCTAGGCATTGTTAGCTTAGTACCCTAATAGTCGTTTTCTCTCGGTCATGATTTTGTCGGCTACTACTATTGGATTAAAGAATCAAGTATATATTATTTTTTACAGGATCCTTCATTTCGTCTAGTTCGTCTCTCATTATTCTTAAATTATTGTCAAAACCTACCGTTTGTGTCACTATTAGTTGAGTTTTCTTCCGATGATTTAGTTACCATCCTTTCCATATTTTGTTTGATAAATCATGCTCTGATACCACTAATATGACACCCTAAACCCCAAATAAGAAAATTATTATTTTTTATTTGAGATTTAGGGTGTCAAAAACATAACCAGAAAACCATAAAGAAAACAATAATGTGACTTACCAGCCAGCTATTCAAGCATCTAATCAATGAATGGTAAAGGAAGATGATCCTTTTTAGTTGCCTGGTTTAGTCTCCTGTAATTGATGCATACCCTTTAGCTGTTCTGCACTCATTTGGGGATAAATTCATTATTTTCATTTTTAACCACTATGCATCTAGTTTTCTTAGGGACTACCTGGACTGGACTCACCCAGTAACTATCAGAGATGGGGTATATGATGTATGCTTGTAAGGTCACTTTCTTTTTCACAACATCCAGAATTAAGGGATTAAGTCGTCTTTGGGGATGCCTGACTCATTTCACCCCATCCTTTAGTAGTACCCTATACATACACATGGATGGGCTAATACCAGGAATATATGCCAAGGTCCATTCGATCGCCTTCCTGTATTTTCTAAAAATCTGCAACAACTTCTCTTCCTACTCATCTTCAAGTTTGGCTAAAATAATCACAGGTAACTTACCACTCACTTCTAAATATAAATATTTCAATTTTTGAGGAAGTGGTTTAAGCTCTAAAGTCGGTGGCTGCTCAATGGAGGGTACAATACTAGTGGTTGAAGCTAAGTCTACAAAATCAATTATATCTGTAGAAATATAAATATTAGCACAATGATCAACCTGCAAAGCAGTTTTGATCTCAACACACACAAAGCACAATTGAGTATTTGTACAGAATTCACAATTACAAGTATCCTCAAAACCAGACAATGAAGGAAAATCACTAGCAAATATATCGGGGTAAGTGTCATCAACCTAATCAGCAAGCAATTCAATTTGAAAAATAGAATGCTCTTCCATGGGGTGCTTCATAGAATCAAATATGTTAAATTTTACAATGTTATCACCAAATTCCATGGATCGAGTTCCAACATGTATATTAATTTTTGTTCTAGCAGTTTTCAAGAATGGTCTGCCTAAGATGATAGGCGCCCTATTGGAATTATTCTCTCCCTCTCCCTCCATGTCAAAAATGTAAAAATTTACATAAAATATCAATTCATTAACTCAAATAAGCACATCCTCCACCAGTCTAGTTGGGTGAAAATTGCTTCTGTTCGCCAATTGAATGGTAACACTTGTACTCTGTATAGGTCCACGAGCAAGAGAGTTAAAAATATATGTAAGCATAACATTAATAGAAGCTCCTAAATCTAACATGACATTTTCAAATTGACTATTGTCTGTGGTACATGGAATGAAAAAACTTCCTAGATCTTTGCATTTCTGAGGCATGGGCTATATGAGGGATGAAACATTTCACCCCATGTTTACCCTTTCATTACCTTTTAACCTTCTTTTGTGTGTGCATAACTCTTTTAGAAATTTGGCATATTTTGGGGTCTATTTAATTACTTCTAGGAGGGGAATGTTCACTTCCACCTTCCTAAATGTCTCTAAGATCTCCATGTCCTTATCTGCCTCTTCCATTTTCTTAGTCTTCACTACCTTTGAGGAAAAGGAAGTGGTATATTTTGCTCAATATCAATAGTTTCAGGTATCAAAGTGTTCTCAACAACCTTGTTATTCTTTACAGGAGTTTCAGATACCTTTGGTATTTCAATACATTGGGAGCATTTGGATTTACTACTGACTGTACAGGCAGTTGGTTTGATCCCTGAGTTTGTAATTTATTAATTGAAGTGGCTAGCTTACCAATCTTTGTTTCCAAATTTTGAATTGTGGAACTTGTTCTTTGTTGAATTTGGAGATTTGGGATAGCCATTTGTTTGACAAGGTCCTCCAATAAAGGTGCATTGCTTTGTTGTTGATGTGGAATGTTCTGCTGCCTAGGTTGTTGTTGTTGTAGTGCAAACGAATTCCCTCATCTCATGTTGGGATGATTTCTCTAACCAGGATTGTACCTATTAGACGATAATCATAGTTGGCTTGAGGAGTGTATATGTTTGTTGCATATGCTTGAGGAGCATCAACAATTGGATCTTCTAGCAATGTAGGACATGAATCTGTAGGATGCTCTAGAAAAGTGCAAATACCACATACCACTACTTGAGCTTTACCTACTATCAATTTTTTTACTAAAGACGTAAACTCATCAAGTCTGCTTTCTAGATTCTTGTGGGAAAAAGCATGAATTTAATTCACTGCCCTTGTCAACACTGCTAAATTGCTTCTAGTTGTAAACTGCTAAGAATTAATGGACATGTTCTCAATCAAAGCTTTTGCCGCTTCTTGAGTCTTATCAACAAGTGATCCCCCACTAGCAGCATCTAAGATGCTTTTATCCATAGGTATCAAACCTTCATGAAAATACTAGATGAGCAATTGTTCTGAAATCGGGTGATGAGGGCAGCTAGACACTAATTTCTTGAATCTCTCCCAAAAGTCATGTAAGGATTCCAACTTGTAACATAACCTGGTTGAAAGTAGTATAACTTATCCTTGGCATCATCTTGAAGTGAGAATGGGAAGGCTCTCAGCTTGATATGGTCTTTTGTGACTCCTTGAGGTTTAATGGTAGAACACACAACATAGAACTCCTTCAAGTGCTTGTGGGGATCCTCACCTACAAGACCATTAAACTTTGAAAGCAAGTGTATTAAACTAGATTTAAATTCAAATGGTACAATAACTTCAGGATATGTGATACACAATGCATTGTAAGTGACCTTAGGTGCAGCTAGTTGTCTTAAGGTTCTATTATTCATATAATCCATATTGTGCAGCAAGTTGTCACTTTCACTATCTGACTCGTTAGTAGTAGCCGCTTGATTAATTCTCCGACATAAATAAAAGGTCCTATCTACTTCAGGGTCAAGGGAGTGCAGATTTACATATATAGCCCTAAGTCTACGACATAAATGAAAGGTCATATCTATTCCAACAATGTCCCTGTCGCTAAAATTGAAGTGAAAAATGGAAAACCCTATCAAATAAAATCCAAAAAATTTAAAAATATGACCAAAATTTCTAAAAATCAAATAAATACAATACAATTTTTTTTGGAATTTTTTGAGAATACGAAAAATTCAAAAAACTAAAAAAATAGTCTAAACGAAGGAATTTGAGATTTTGAGCGGCGATGTGAATTGTTCGGTCGTAAGTAAGTTATTTGTGTTGAAAACATTTTATATAATGCAACAATGATTCTAATCATCACTTTTGGAAAATAAATTTACAATTAAACATTTTACATTTATTTAAATTAATGTACGATTAAGAATATTTTATCCAAAAGTGTTTATTGTTTAAAAAAAATCACACTCTCGCTGTTAAAAATTAGAGTGTTGCAAACAACAATAAATACTGAATAAAATTAAAGTATTTTAATAAATGAAATAATGGATGTAATGTAAGAGTGGCACTAAGATGATTTTTTACAGTGCCAAGTCGAATATATTTGATCTGGCAAATTTTAGAAGAAGTGTCGGTAGATATAGTGAGGAGGTTGTTTTAACATACTATAAATAGATAAAAATAATAATAATAATGTTTTTACAAATTTTTATCAAAGAAAACTAAACAAGGTATGATATCATGCCACAAGTCTATAATTATAGTATACATATATTCTCATGAAATAGGTAAATATTCAAAATTTATAAATAATTCTCTATATAGATTAAAAAAAATAATCATAACTAATTCTAAATCAATATCTAAAAATATCAATGAAAAAAAGAGTACTTGAATTTGATCTAACCAACATGTGGCACATCTTATATAGACTCCTCTCTTCCTACCTTTCTCATATTCCTTTCAATTTTATATTGTTTATTAAATGAAAATCAAGAATAAATGACATAAAAAAAATATCTAATGCATATATAAGAAATTAAAATAAAAATTTGGGGCATTAATTAACTAAACAAAATATATATATATATATATATTGAAATAGGTTTTTACAAAATGAACAATAAAAGTAACAAAAACATGGGGATATAAGTTGTTTTAAGAATTATTTTTATTATTATAATAAAAAAAGGCATATGAAAGATCTTAAACAAATTAAATACCATAGAAATTCATCTTATGGATAAGGATCTCCAAACAAATGATATTACTGATCCTCAAATTTATTTTAAGTCACCATTTTCAATAAATTTTTGTTATATAAATAATTTGGATTACATTTAACCTTTTAGCATTTACATAATGTTGTAGTGATCAAAAAGAGGCAACAAAATATTCCACCCATGAGTTGTGTTGCTCCAAAATAGTTCATATAAATTGTGACATACAAATAATAAAAGAAGATAACTTTGAATTAGTACTGTAATATACCGGTGAAAAAGAGTTAAGAGATATATTACATATGATCAAGACACGACTCATCTTTTGAAATTTGAAAAACAAATAAAATATAATTTGAACTGGGAACATTCACTAAATTATGATATTAAAATATGCGATTAAAACTTGTATCAATAAAAATATGTGATTGAGACATTTTTTTGTAGATGGAACATCAAAGATATTGTTCTACACTAAAATAGATTATATTATAAACCACTATTTTTTTTACTGAACTATAAATTGTTGGTTTGAACTCTAATGCTATAGATAATTGAAAAAGAAACCGATTTTAGGAGTCGAGAATGTAGAATGTGGGCTATCGACCTTTGAAGGGGTATCATGTGACACCCTAAACCCCAAAATGACATATATATATATATATATATATATATATATATAATTTAAGCTAGATTTTTTTGAGTAAAATTTGTAGCGAATAAAAGAAATATATTCCAAGAAAATAAAAACTTTTGTAACTAATTTAGGATATCACATTTCTCAAAGTTTACATGGAGCAATTCAAACTTTATTACTCAATCAAAACAATTTAATCTCAATGAACTTGATTTAACTATAAATTCTTATTTTAATTCCAAAAACTTACTAGTACTAAGATTTTCATATAAAAAGTCGTTTGTAATTACATAACTAAAATATACATATTACAACTCTAAACTCCTGGTATCACCTATCAGAGCGGGGTTTCTCCCAAACTTAAACTTCAAAACTCATTAACCTGTAATAGCTGCAATTTTGCAAACATAGAGTCAAACCAGTCAAACAAAAACAACGAAGGAGGAGTTTTGAAATCATGTTCATAGTATAATATAAGTAAGAAGCATACGCAAACAATCATAATACACTGTATCATTACACACATTTTTCAAGAAAAAATATCACATTATATAGTTAAAACCACTCAAGTTAAATCAACGAATTTCACTATAACATCAAATCATCTAAACAATCATAAGGCTTGATACTATGCCACCATTATGGTGGACGGACAATTCAAATTGGCCATGTGCTCATAGATCCCCTTAACTCATCCCGAGACACATATACGCAACAATCGAGGTAAACGTGTGTTGTGTGGTAGCTCCCGATGTTTGGAGTGCTACCTCCATGTTATCTAGGAATTCCCCACCCAAATACCTCCAAGGTCTAACGATCTTGCCTTAAGGCTTGACAATAGACTGCCACGATCAGGCTCATTCAGTTGTACTTCCCTAGAATCACTAGGGTTGTTGGGCCCTACCTATATGATGACCAAATAATCTTCACTTCACAATTTCTCAATATTTATTTTCTCCTCTCGTTGGTCTATGATACTTCATTAAGATCGTCATCTCAAACACAAATTTGAATCACAATTATTTCACCAATTATGAAGTTATTTCAATATTCTCATCACAACATCACTATCAATAATCATATCTCATCACATAAACTCATCACAATTTTATAGAATCATTATCATCAATCATACATCATCACATAGACCTGTCAATTTTATAACAACATTATTATTAATTATACATCATCATACTCACATAAACTTATCAAAATGAATTCACTTTTTATTATCACGTCACATAAACCCGTCAAATCAAACATATACAAAAATTAATTAATATCAAATAACACACATTAAACAAAATTAAATCAATCAACACCTTATAAATATTTCTATTCCCCATTTTATTCTCACAATTTCCATATTTGCACATTAATTAATTTATCTCTCAAGGGCTATTGCCGTACGTAGCAAGCTTTGGGAAATATGATTTTCTCGTTCATCTCACAATATATTATACTCATGAATTCAAACGCTATATCACCCCTTACGTTATTTCAACGCTTTTCACACACGAACATGATTCCACGAGCAAACAACTTTTGTTCTTTGACTATTTGTCCTTCAATCGATCTAACTCGACAATTTATGGTTAAACATCAAAAATAGATTATGAAATGACACTATAAAAATTAATTTCGAAATTTGATCAAGGAAACTTACCATAAATCACTGGATAAAATAGCCACTTTTTACACGATTATTTTGGCGTTGGTTTCACTCAAATTGGACTTTCGGTGAAGAAGAACGGTTCAAAATAAGGAGTTTTATAAACAGAGAAGTCGAATATTTTAGAGATAAATTTGGATGTTAAATATCTGAGGAAGTATGTTTATTTTACTACGTAAATGAATAAAACAACATACTGAAATTTGGACGAGAATGGAGAAAAAAATTTGGAATAGTTATCGATCATCGGTGTCAAACATTAGGATGTTGTTGTATTCCTCTTTGGTTTTACGACTGCCGTCCAACTCCCTAAACATACATATAACGAAAATTAATCACAAAGTTTATCAACATATATTCTATAATCATTTTAACATCAAATTAATTATTTAAAATCCTATTTAATGAATAAAGTTGTTTATCATAAAATTTAGGGTGTTACATATCAAGTATGCATTAAAAATATTAGGAGAAAGAGAATGTATTTTGTAGGTTTGAGAGTGTGATTTAGAATTGGCTAATTAATTTGAGAGATTTATTAGTGAATATTTGTACTTTAACCAATCTGATTGTTATAGAGTGGAATCAATTTTGAGGTAAATGACAAGAATAAATTTTTTTTTTTTTTTTTTGTAATTAAAGTGGATATCATCCACAAGTAACTACGAGTACTAATTTTTTATTTTGAGTTACGCCGGATCATGATGTGTGAAAAAAATATTGTATATACATATATATACAAGATAGATCAAATAAATCGAACCCAAAATTGTACATGCTACATGCCCGACTCCTAAAATTGTTTTTTTTTCTTCAATTATATATTCTATTGGAGTTCAAACCAACAATTTATAATTCGGTAAGAAAAAGTAATAGCATTTTATAATATAATCTATTTTAATATAGAATGAGATCTTTGATGGTCCATCTAAACAAAATGTCTCAATCACTTTTTTTTTATTGATACAAGTTTTAATCCCATGTTCTAATATCATCATTTAGTGTATTTTTCCTTTTCAAATTATATTTTATTTGTTTTTCTAATTTCAAATGATGAGTCGTTTATTGATCATATGTAATGCAGGTGACACTGTAAACCCCAAAATAACATATATAATAATATATACTAGAATTTTGTAGGAAAATTCACAACGGATAAGAATATTTGTTTCCAAGGAAATAAATACTTTTATAACTAATTTATGATATCACATTCCTCTAAATAAACATGTAAAAAATCAACTTTATTTCTCAATGAAAATAGTGTAATCTCAATAAACTTGACTTATTTGTAATTTCTTAATTTAATTCCAAAAACTTATTAGTACTTATAAGGTTTTCATACAAAAATTAGTTTCTAATTAAATAAGTAAAAGTACAATACAAATTACAACTCTTAACTCCCAATATCACCTATAAGAGCGGAATTTCTCCCAAATTTGAACTTCAAGACACATTAACTTATAATAACTGCGATTTTGTAAGCTCAGGGCCAAGTCAGTCAAACACAAACAATGAAGGAGGTGAATTTTGAAATCATGTTAATAGTATAGTATAAGTAAGGACAACACGCAAATAATTATAGTAGACCGTATCATAATCACACTACAATATATCAAAATATTTAAGCCAATAGTATCGTATTGCAACATCAAAGTCAGTCAAGTAAAATAATTATCTCATTATAATGTACATCAAATCATCTAAGAGTAATTAATATTACTTTTGAAACACATCAATGACAACAAAACAATCATAGGAAAATGCAATGTTATGCATGAGCTTAGACTTTAATTCGCAATGTGGTACCATTCTAACTCTGAAGTACTTAGTTATGAGGCTTGATAATATGCCACCACGGTGGATGGACAATTCAAATTGGTCATGTCCTCATAGATCCCCTCAACTCAACTCGAGACATATATACATGAAAGTCAACAGAAACGTGTGTTTCATGGTAGCTCCCGACATTTGGAGTGTTACATCCAAGTCACCTAGGAATTCCCCACCCGAATACCTCCAAGGTAGAACAATCATGCCTTAAGGCTCAATAGCAGACCGCCACGATCAGGCTTATTTAGTTGTACTTCCCCGGAATCAGTAGGCTTGTTAGGCCCTACCTATATGATGACAAAATAATCTCCACTTCACAAATTTTCAATATTTATTTTCTCCCCTCGTTGGCCTATGATACTCCATTAAGACCGTCACGTCAAACACAAATTGGAATCACCATTATTTCATTAATTATGGGGTTACTTCAATATTTTCATCACAAATTTATAATATCACTATGATTAATCACACATCATCATCCTTATATAAACTCATCACAAATGTATAGCTTCATTATCATCAATCATAGATCATCACACAAACTTATCACAAATTTATAACATCACAATTATTACTCATACATCATCATCATCATCATCACATAATAAAATTATCACAACGCATCCATCTTTTGTTATCACATCACATAAACTCATCTAATCAAAGAAATACATAAAATTAATTCGACACTCAATATAACAATAATATCAAATATCACACATTAAAAAAAAATTAAATCAATAAACACCATACAAATATTTCTATTCTATAATTTACTCCCACAATTTCCATATTTTCACATTAATTAATTTATCCCTAAATGGGCTACTGAAATACGTAGTGAGTCCCAGATGATTCGTTGGAAAATACAGTTTTCCATTTCATCTCACAATATATTATACTCATGAGTTCAAACACTCTTTCACCCCTTACCCTATTTTGACGCTTTCACACGCGAATACTGTGACACCCTAAAACACAAAATAATATATATATTAATTTATATCATTTTTCTATAAAACTTACAGCGGATAAATAAAACCTCTTCCAAACGAAAAAGAAACTTATGTGGCTTATTTAGAATATCACATTTAGCAAAATACAATCGGAACACTTTAAACTTTTTTCCTATTATAAAAATTGTGCAATCTAAACAAGCTTGATTTAAGTGTAATTACTTAATTTAACTCTAAGAACTTACTAGTACTTATAAAATTTTCATACAAAATGTTATTTCTAATTAAACAAGTAAAATACAATTCACAACTCTTATTCCCGGTATCACCTATCAGAGTAGGGTTTCTCCCAAACTTGAACTTCAAGACTTATTAACATGTAATAACAACAATTTTACAAACACAAGGTCAAGTCAGTCAAACACAAACGACAAAGAAGGTGACTTTAGAAATCATGTTGATAGTATAATATAAGTAAGAAGAACACACAGTTAACCATTAATAAGTCGTATTCTTACGCATACATTATTCAGGAAAAAAAAAATCATATTATAAACTTGAACTTCAAGACTCATTAAAATGTAACAACTGCAATTTTATAAATGCAGGGTCAAACCAATCAAACACAAACTACAAAGGAGGTGATTTTCGAAATTAAGTTGATAGTATAATATAGGTAAGAAGAACACGGAAACAATCGTAATAGAACTGTATCATTACACAAATATTCCTCAAGGAAATATCACATTAAAATGTCTAAATCACTCAAAGAAAATTAATACCTTTCACTATAATCACGACAAAAAAATAGTGGTAGATAACTAGAATATATTTTTTTTTTTTTGTAATTAAAGTGGACATCATCCACAAGCAACTACGTGTACTAACGTTTTATTTCGAGTTACAAACGTTTTATTTCGAGTTACAAACGATCACGATGTGTGATAAAAATATTGTACGTACATATGTATACAAGATAGATTAAATAAAATGAATTCAAATATAGTATCGGGTAAATTATATCAAAAGAATTTAATCTTAATCTAAATATAACTTATTTAATATGATGTTGAGATGGTTCGATATTTTGGTAGAGAATAATTATTGATATTTGACTAAAACATCTATTCGTTAGTCCAATTAATTAAGTTAAACTTGTCGTCCGGTTTTACGCGAAAAAAAAAAAAGAAGGAGTCGCCACCAATTTTTTTTAAGGAAAAATTGGATAAAACGTAAAATAATATTTTTGAACCAAAAATTTAGATTCGGGAGTCGATTACGAGTAGGGACCCTACAACGTCCGTTAAAACGATTACCCTATAATTAATTATATACAAACTATATATTTATTTATTTATTTATTTGTTTTTACCCCAAGAAATATAATAAAAAAAAAGTAAATTATTTACATTAATGAAAGAAGAAAAATATTTTTTTTTATTAATTTAGTTTGACAAGGGGAAGACCTTGCTCCTACGTATCTCCAGGTGCAATAGAGAAATCAAAACACACGTAGTTCTTTGGTAGAAAATATTTGTGTGTTGACCGATTTTATTATTATTATTTTTATTTATATACGTATTAAAAAATAAAAAAATAAATGTAATAATAATAATAATGAATATAATAATAATTATAATAATATTTGTCTGTTTTAAAGTAAAAAAAATATTAATTTAAAAAAAAAATTGTAACATGGCGGTATGTGAACGAGACAAATGGACACGACGGTGAAATAATCTGTTAAATAATTTGCTCGTACGTTGTCGGATCTATCGCGACACAAAGGCCACTAACGATTGAAAGTGAATAATATGGTACAGCGAGCGAGAATGAATTTCATCCGGCGGCAACAACCATTAATTCTAATCTTAAGGGTAAAAACATTTATCCGTTATAATTTTTTTTTATTTGATAAAGACATATTATGAATTTTCTATTAAATTACAATATGATGAAATTTATTTTTTTATCTATAGATATCAGTTAGTTATATTTTTTTTATTATTTTATATTACAAAGAAAGCAATTTTAGGATTAAACGATTTAAAAAATAAAATGAAAGCTTAACATATGAATTTATTTATATAAACAAACAAAAATAGAAAGAGAAAAATATATATTAAAAAAAGATAAAAACAAAAAAACTAATAAGCAGACTAGAGAAAAGAGTAAGAATATGGTACCTTACTAGACTGATTACTTCAAGATCAGATTCTCTTCTTTTCTTTTGCTAATTAATCTCTCTAGTTTTTGTGCTCTCACTTTTGTGTTTCCAATTCTCCTCCATTTTGTCCTCTTGTGGCAGACTATTTATAGACTTTTGGGTGTAGACTGCAAAAGACAAGAGAATAATTGTCAATTGATTACCATTAATCTATTTTTTTCGGTTTTCTTTTCTTTTAATTGACCATAATTATACCGATTCTTATTGTCATTGATTCACTTCTTCGGTTTCTTTTCTATTCAATTGATCACCATTATTCTGATTTTTATGAATATCAATCAATTTCTTTTTTGTTTTTTTTTTCATTTATTTTGATCATCATTGCATCGATTTTATGACAATCAATTCATTATTTCTTATTATTATTATTTTTTATATTTTAGAAAAGAGTCTGAACAAGAATTAGAGACAAACAAAAACCGAAAACACTTGTGATTGTTTAAAACTAATATCCCTAATTATTTATTTTTATTTTTATATTTCTTCACATATATTTATATATTTATTATTATTATTATTTCCTTTTATAACAAAAAATAAAAAATAAATAAAAACCGGACAAAATTAAGTGTCAACAAAACTATAATGCACATTTAATTTGTAATGTTAGTATTTAAATTTATCAACAAATATCTACAAGATAAAATATGATTGGATACCTATGGAAAAAAGTTTTATATCGATTATTTATACAAACTAAATCCAATTTTATGTTATCACAAATTTTAACTGCACCAAATCAATAATTGTTCATGCATTTTTTTTTCCGTATTTAAATTTAAGGTAACTATGTAATGCATGTACAATTAATAGAAAGGTTAACACATGGAGAAAGTCAATAACACAAAAGGGCAATAGTCATAATAAATGATTAATATTGTAAATACTCTTGTAGTTATTCCAAGAGTTGTAACATTGTTGAATAAATCAGACAAAATTTAATATATAATAAAATGACCATTAAGATATAATAAACGACTCTAATGGAGAAATTAAGCTCACGTTAAAGGCCCCTAACTAATATAAAACACGATTACTCCCCTTCTTCTTTTTTTGCACAAACATTAAAACCTCTTAACAAAATGGCTTCCTTTTTCTTGTCCTTACTTGTTTTGTTCGTTGGTGTTGTTATCACTCTTCCACAAGGTCTTGCTGATGATGACCTATTCCAACCAAACGGTAAGGTTCGAAGACCCGCACTTCAATTGCGACCGATTGAAAGACCACCCATACCAAAACCGAAAAAAGTAGAAATACAAACTGAACAAGTACCAATTAAAAAACCACGAATTAAAAAACCACGAATTAAAAAACAACCAACTGAAGACCCACCAACTGAAGACGTACCAACTGAAGACCCACCAACTGAAGACCCACCAAATTAAAAAGAACAATTACTTTAAAACTAATGTCCAATTTTAAATCATGCATGAGATAAGGCATATTATTATCTATTAAATAAGTCACCGGTGCTTTGTTTTATACATTTTGTATAATGTTTGGCCAAGTTAATAACATCGTATTTTATATATATAATTTATGATCTAAGTACTTTAACGTGTCATATATATATATATATATATATATAAAAGCACAAACTTATATCATATAGTTAGACTAATTTGTATAAAAAAATGATTTTGATTAATAAAAAACATGAAGGTGTTTTACTATTATACACTATTTTTAAGTTTACTTTGAGTTTTCTTTTAACGCTAACAAAAATTCTAGACAAAAATTTTATTAGATTGTAGGTGAACCATCAAAGATCTCGTTCTATGTTAAAATAGATTATATTATAAACTACTATTATGTTTTTTACCGAACTATAAATTGTTGATTTGAACTCTAATATTATAGATAATTAAAAAAAAAAAATTAGGAGTTGGAAATATAGCATTTGGGCTATCGAGCTTTTAAGGGGTATTAAGTATGCATTAAGAATATCAGCAGAAAAAGAAAAAGAATGTGTTTTGTAGGTTTGAGAAAGTGATTTAAAAAGGTACTACTTAATTTGTTAGATTTATTAGTGAGTATTTGTACTTTAACCAATCTGATTTTTATAGAGTGAAATCAACATTTGATAAATGACAAGAATTTTTTTTTTTTTTTTTTGTAATTAAAGGAGATATAATCCGCAAACAACTACGAGTACTAATGTTTTATTTTAGGTTACGCATGATCACGAAGTATGAAAAAAATAGTGTACATACATATATATACAACATAGATCAAATAAAACCAATCTAAATATAGTATCGCATAAATTGTATCTAAAGAATTTAATCTTAATCTAAATATAACTTATTTAATATATGCATTGTGATTTCCTTGTCCCAAAAAGATTTTGAGAATCCACAATTTTAAATAGTTTTAAATGACTTAAATAGTTATAAATATTAAATAAATTGTTTTGAGATTTAATATGTTACAATGACCAAAGATAAATATGATAATTAATGGTTTAAAACAATGAAAATGTTGTATATGATGAAAAGTTATCATGTTACAGTATTTCTCATAGTATTAACTCTTAGGGAACTTTTATGTCACACAATCTCATTTTTGGAAGGTGATGAAAAAGTCTTCATCACATTTAAGAATATAGTATATAGTATGAACAAATTATCTGATTTTAATCCTTCATTGTTGGAAGAACACAGAAGGAAATAAAAAAGAAAGATGGTATTTTCTGATTTATGGATTTTAAAAATTATTTGAAGAACAAATTATTTTAAATATCGTTGTTGTTATATGACCCTAAATGTTACCATTATGTTAATTTCTTACATATGGTCAATTAAATGACAGATGGAATTCACATCAACATTGTCACAATGCACGAATAAATTTGAATAAAACACTAACGTGATTTGTCAGGGATTAAAAATTAGTTTTTATTTATTTATTAAGAATAACCTGAATTTCATGTATTTTATAACATAAAGTTATTTTTAAAAGTTAATCTAAAAGCCATCAAAACATGTATATATTTGCGTTGATATTATGCATATATACTCCTATATATGTAGTGTTATTATTATTTTTTTTCTTTAGGTTGCATGAGGTGCTTTGTCAACTGTTAATTATCATTTTTAGTACCCAACGGGATAATTAACTTGTGTGTCGAAGGGTCAATTAATAACATAAAGAAATTTGAATTTGCATTTTGAACAATTCAAAAATACAATAATTAATACTTCATTTGTTTCATAATAATAATTATTTTATTATATAATATATTTTATTAAATGAAAATAAATAAAATAAAGAGAATATTAGTTTTATAAAATTATTTATGCATGCATTGGTGTGTTGACCATTATCATAAATAAAAAGTAAAATATAATAGTTTTTGAGTAATATTAACTAAAGTGCACTAACTCAATTGTTAATTGCAATGATATTTATCATTTTTTATAAATAAAAAAAATGGTACAAATGAAAATATAAAGTAATTCATATCACATTGGAAATTAAAAGTGACATTTATTTTAAATTATTATTATTCTTTTGCCTAAGTGACACTTATTGTAACTTTTATTTCATAAATCTATTTCTTCTAAATATTTCAACATGGAGCAACCAAACTATAGATGCAACGATAAGTGTTATTGAACACATAGTTTTAATTTTTTTCATCATGAAACGAAGAGGCCAATGATTTATTTTTAGAAAATTAGAAATAAATAATTTTTAAAAAAAATTAAATAATATTGTGTGACCATAAGAAAATCACCACAATATTGAATGCGCATATGCATTTCTTCGAAAGCTATCAACATGCTTGATTTTTTTTATCATTATGAAGTTACATTACTCTTAAATTAGCTCTTTAGTCTATTTTAAAATCGACCATGTGATTTCTTTTTATACATTGATGTCAAATAAAAATTAATAGTGTATAATAGTATAAGGCCGTGATGTTTTTGGACAATCAAACTTTTTTTTATAAAGTCTAATTAATTAATTGTAGAAAGATGTAGTAGCAAAATACGATATAAATTTGTGCTTTTATATATATATATATATAATATATTAAAGTACTTAAGATTATATATTAAAATAGCACTTAGATCATAAAATATATATATATATATATATATATTCAACCATTACCAACAAAATCTCAAAATCATAATATTTATTTCTAAATCTGAATCAGAGAGCACAAAATCATAATGTATGTCACCGATAATATTATTGGGTTGAAGGTGCAGTAAAATCCATTTTAGAATTACTCCCTTATTATGGCAATTGAATGACTATCACTCGTAAGTTTTTGATGTGATTTTCCAACTGAGGAGAATCACCTATTTAATAATTTATTAATTTTTTTATATATAAAAAATAGTACACCACTTTGCCAAGGCCTAAGCCCAAGTCCTGTCCGATGGTGGCGGCGGCGCTCGTGTGGTATACCTTCACCTTATAAACACTACTAGTGTATAAAATTCCTTTTATGTAGAACTTTTTTATTTTTTAATTCACAACAAAATAAATTCTTATTAATGTCATCATTATTTAAAGCATTCTTCCGCTTTTTTTTCTTCTAATTCGTGGGTGTTTAGTTGGTAGTTATTTAATTGGTGGATTTTGAGTTATGGTTTTATTTTTGGTGATTTTTGCATTGGTTCTTGTTGAATTAGTGGCCTGAATTAGGGGTTTTCTACCCCCTACTACTCTTTTGGTGGACTTGATAAAGACCTTGGGGAACAAGGGAGTACAAGGAACAAAACTTGTAAGGAAAAAAAAATTCAGTGAACAAAAGTTTACTATATATGTGTTTTGAAAAAATAAGTTAACATTAAATTTTTATTAATTAAATATTATATTTATAATTGAATACTATTTTTTATTTTAATTTTTCTTATTTTTGGTATATATCAATATAACAACAATTCAATTGCACAAACAATTAGTTAAACCATTTAAATACTTAAAATTAATTTAAAGTATATGTAAATCTTTAATAAAATAAATTTCAAAGTCTTGATCAAATATATTTAATAATTTTTTTGTACAACAACTTCTCCTGCTCGCAATTAAAACATCATACTAATAAAACAAATTAATTTAGACTGCGCTACAATATAATTCAACATTAACATAACATTTTTTTTAAATAAAAAATATTAAATAGTCAATCATATTTTTAAATTTTTACATCTTATTTTTCGGTTTGTAGTTTACATTTTATTTCATTAAATATATTCAAGTATCATGATATGTTGAAAAATAAATTGACAATTAAAGTACAATGAATCAAACAATTATCCTATATAATCAGTTATCATACGAATTTTATAAAATATTTTATAAATTAAATTAGATGACGATTTTTCCTCATTTTAATTTTCTTAATCATATGCAATATTCAATTAGTAATTGACGGAAAGAAATTATAAATGGATTGACATTAATGAGTAATTGAATTTTTAACGTATAAAATCATTACTCACCATAATCACAAATATAATTGTCCATGAAAATAGGAGTAAATAAAGATCATTTATGTCGATATTTATTAGTGATTAGTCGTTTTTTTTATTGAATTTAATAATTAATAATATAAATTATTACCCTCGAATATATATTTAAAATAGACTCCCAAATGCCACCTCACCCACATATACAAATATTTCCATCATCAGCAAAAAAGTACCTCTCCTCTTTTCTCCACTCTCAATCATGCTCTCAATACCTAATCTCTTTTAATCCTACTCTATTTTTCCTCTTTCTTCCACAATTTCTTTCATACCTCCAAAATCTATTTGATAATATTATTTTATAATAAATTTATAAATTATAAAATTATTTTACAATTATTTATAATTTATAAATTATTTTAGAATTTGATAATAATTTTTAATTTATATTATTATCAAATTATTTTATAAGTTATTTTTTAATAAATTTATAAATTGTTTGATAATATTATTTTATAATATTATTAGTCATTTACCAATGGTAATAATTTATATTATTAATCGTTAAATTCAATAAAAAAAAACCCGACTAATCACTCCTAAATATCGACATAAATGCAATTTATCTAATAATATTATTTTATTATAAATTAATAAATTATAAAATTATTTT